>JAKSZT010034297.1:2495755-2715207 GCA_026826555.1 Tolypeutes matacus | reverse complement strand
ATCCTGGTCTTTTTTAACATGTCTTCTTCTGACCTGTCCCCCAAATACAGAGATTCGCAACCAAAAGCGTCTTAACCAAAAGACACCCTCCATTGCTGGCAAAATGGAAAGTTGTGAACATTTATAAGCATCAGACATTTTCCAGATTAACGAAATTACTAGCTGTATAGAGTCATTTTTTCAAAAGCATGAGGAAAGAACACACAATTTCCAGAAAATCATAGCAGTGAATGACTTTCCAAGACGATGGGGACACGTTCAGTTGAAATAGTCTCTCCCACAACCTGCCTCCTTTCTATGGGAACTCGTGCCTACCATTCAAAAGTTTAAATTGAAGACTCTTACACAGACCCTGTCTCTAAATAGATGTTCTGTCCAGTCAGCTTTAAGCTGGCATCTCTGAAATTGCACATGTTGGAGTGTATCAGTAAGTCCTGCATTAGTGCTGGACTGTAAGAAAGGCTCCTTGGCTTGTAGACGGTCTTGATTTGAGAATGGAATGCTTTGTCCCCAGAACCTATGATTTTTAAAATTTATTTCCACTCTGAGTGTGGATTTGTTCTTGACTCTATGTCTGCCCTATTTTCTGGTGGTTATCAGCCACCAAATAGCTAAGAAATTCATTTGTGCTCAAATAATGGCCACCAAATAAGAGCCCTTAAGAAAACTGATTTTGAGTATAATGCACGTCCATTGCTTGTACTAATCAGTGAGCCAATGATTCCTGTAATTCCCTCTGGTATTTTAAAAGCAAGAAAAAGATTACATTCACTACAGACTAGGTATAAAATCTCCTGGAAGCTGCACCTTACCCAATGAGTTAAGTGGATAGTTATATTCTTTTTCTTGAAAGGAGAGGTTTTTTTTTATTTTTTAAAAATCTGAATTAAAAAGACTCATTATCCCTACTACTAAAATCACCGGATAATTGTCCAACTTGTTATTCTGAATAGTTTGTATTTTTTAAATTAAAAAGTATATACTTATTTTTATAAAAAAGATGTAATGTGGTAAGATTTGATATAAGTTTCTGACAACTTGAGCTACGTATTGGATTTTGTAAGCACTTAGGAGGGAGTGTGAAAGCATTCTTTGAAAAGCACTGCTCACAGTTTTTACTTTCAGCTTATAATGATTATCTTTTCCATTGACATATTCTCTTAAAGTACTTAATTATGCATTAGTTAAAAGGTGCATTCTGTTGGCAGAAGGAAAATGTGATTATTAGGCAATAGGGCCAAAGACCTAGAAATCAGACGATGGTGCAAAAAGACTCTTTCCTTCTCCCATTAGATCCCAAACTGGACTATACAGAAACTAATTCATATGATTATTACAGACTCCTTAATTCCAGGCCTAACATCCTTGTTTCTTCTCAGTACCCTCCTACTCCACCCATCATATGCCTCTTGGTCTTCTCATCTTACCTTGACCACACTGCCCTGGGTTCTTATTTTCTGTCAAATCTGATTCACTCCTGTTACCAGTTAGGTCCGCAGGTCCTTCAGTTCCCTCCAAAATTATTTGTTTACAAGACAAATTTTTTTTTTTTTTTTGCTAATATTCAGTCCTTCATGTGGCCTAAATCTGATACAACAGAATGCTAAGAAGGGCTCTCTTAACAAAAACTGCTTAAAGCATTCCTTTAATCCAGGATGTGTATGATCCTAAACTCGGAATGAGTGGAGAGGGGAAATAGAGATAAACACCCCAGAAGAATATTAAGGAACTGACTTTTCTGTATCATGAAGCTTAATGATAGCGTTGATCACAATGCACCTCATTCAGTGTGATTGAGAGGATAGAATACATTTTTTTCATCAGCCATAGTGTATCGAAGTTTCTATGTTAACAATACATTATGATTTTAACTACAATGTTAAGAATTTGCCAAAGCAATTGAATAACTTTTTTTGATGAAGCTGCCAGTTTATAAGCAGCTGATGCCAACAAGTATCTCCTAAACCATCTGGCATACATTGATGCTTTGATTGAATGCTATCACTTGGGACCAGGGAGTAAAGCATTGATTGAAAGACTCTTGGATTTGTCCTTTTTCCTGCTCTTGAGGGTTGTCCAATGGTCAAGAAGAAATAATGTGGATATTTGGAAGACTGCCTGAGAAAGCCTGAAGTAGTGATTTTCCTAGAGCAGTGGAAACATTTATTTTTCGGTTTAGTTCAACAGAGTTATTGAGCCAAACTAGCCAAGCACTGAGCTTAATAGAGGTCTACTATTATGGGTTTACAGGACACTTATCTTAAAGAAAAATGTAAAGAAATCAGTGATAAACCATATAGTAATTACCTTAATATTCCCTTTACAGAAAAATAGAGGGGACAGTGTGTGACTCACTCTATATATATGGGTAAGGGAAGCCATCTTGAAAATAAAGTAACAAATTCAATTTTAGTTCGGTCCAAAACTATGTATAGAAGTCCTGCAGGGTACAGAAGAAAGAGAAGATGAGGGAGGGGTGATATGCCTATTTCCAAGTAACAGAAATAATAGGTTCCCAAACAGATATGAAAAACTTCAACTTATGTTCTGGGACTTCTAAGTTATTTGAAATGAAGTACAATATGGACAGAATGTGAAGCATTGGGAGGTATATGTATAATAAAGGGCTATGACCAAAAAAAAAAAAAAAATAGAACTCAGATCGGAGGAGACAAGGTAGTATAAATTTATGACTTCATTCTTTAGACTATCAATGATGATGGTGATGGTGATGGTGAAGATGATGGCAGTTTGCAGTAGAACAGTTTGGACAAAGAAAGTCTTCACTGGGAAAGAAGACAGCAGTGTTGCCGTGTTTGGTGTTGGGTGGAGATTGTTACCTTTCCTCTCTCAGAATCTATCAGCTCCCCACCACCCCACCTTCAACACCACAAAAAATCCCCCTCCAACTTTCCCAGGAACGTTTCCTCAGAACTATGAGACTTCTGCAGGGTGTAGTTTAAGACACACCCTCCAGAGCAAAACCCATGTTCAGATTCACATTTTACATTGGGGAAGAGGGATTGTGGAAAGTAAAGGGAGAACCTGAGAAATTCAAGTCCAGGAATTTTGTTAGAGAAGCCCCAGGGAAAGGTTTTGATAACCTGAGCAATGAAATCAGTTTCGGCAGGAATAGAAAGAAGGTAGATAGACATTAAGCAACATGCATGGATTTTGTGATTTTTAGTTTACTTCAGGTTAACTTTTGCAGTGATAGATAGGAATTAAACAGAGAAATCTAGGCTACATTTTAGGTTCCTAGCTTGAGGTGATACTAGTGGTACTAACTTATTTGCTTGCTGTAAAAGAGATGCACATTTCCTTTTATTATTTTTCTGCCAGGAAGATTCATAGGTTTCTTCACTGAGTGCAACAAATTTGCGTAGTGATTTATTTTATTATTTTATTTTATTTTATATTTTTGGATTAAATTAAAAGGTTTCTTCCTATTGAGCAAGCACTGTTGTTCACCACAGACTCTGAAAGACAGCCAGGAGGCATTTGTGTATTTAATGTTCCTTCACTTCAAATATACTTTATCATAATTAAGCTTAGTTGAATGGCTTTTAAAAGAAGTCAGTTGTTAATGTGATTGACAGTTTTCTGTGTCTTTGACAACATCTAATGAAATATGCCTGGGTGGTGTACAACACTGACAAATGCTAAAATTTGTCTTCCCTGATCTCTAACTACTGTAACGCTATTATGTTGAATCCTCTGTTTTCAAGAAAGCATGCTATTACTTCCAATTATCTAAATAAGAATGATAAATGCTCAATATTTTTATTAAATGTAAACAATTTGAAATTAGTATTCCTAATTTTTTAAAAAGTGAGAACAAGTATTGTTTTGTGGGAGGAAATACACAGAGAAAAACAATACATCTTTTGGTTTTCTTCAAAAGAGGTATTAAGCCATTATAAAACAAATGTTTTACAGTCACAAAGAGGAGAAAGAGGAGAGAGTGAGAAAATGATACTATGGACATTAGGGTCACAAGCCTGCAGCTTGCTTGTCATCCCTGATGACAACCTTGCATGTTTAGTAATTACATGCTCTCTGCTTCTCTTCTGGTAAATGGAATGTAGGACTCAGGGCAATACATTGTATTCTCCAGAACTTCAAAAAATATATATATCTTTGAAATAAAGCTTGCACCATGGTTATCAATTGTTTTCTATTACCAATGGTATTATTTATGTGAACTAGAAATATTTGCTCAAAATATCAGGTCATTTAGCTTTTTAATATTCTCTACAGGTTTGAGCAATTTGACTTAATCCCTCTGATTTTTGTGTTTTGACAAACATAAATTTCGACTGTACTTGGTTTTCTTTGTAAGGACACTTTTTGTGATGCTCTCAGCTCTACTGTTTCTCTAGCTTATACAGCCAAGGCAGGTTGTCTCCTGCTTTGCTACAAGACAGATGACCAACAAGATGTTACTGACCCTAAATACCGAGCTCTCTGATAATAAGTTTGAGTTCAAATGGGCAACAAGCATTAATTATGGAAATAATAATATACCACAACCAAAATGGAACTTGATCCGCATGCCTTTTCCTAACAGTCTTGGGATTGGAGAGAAATTAGAAGACAAGGATAGGGAGCAAATGGCCATGTTCTTTCTTTTAATAAGGAACAATAACACATACATCCATTTACTTACTCAACTATTTATTAGGTGATTTTTCAGCAAAAAATAAAAAAAAAATCTTAAAGTCCCTCTATGTAAGTGGTCCTCAACTGGGGAGGATTTTGTACACATACCTACCCCTGCTCGGGGCATTTGGTAATGTACAGAGACATATTTGATTATTAAAACCAGAGAGGGGGTTATTGCTAAGGGTATCTAGTGGGGAAAGGCCAGAGATGGTGCTAAACATACTATGTTGCACACAACAGCACCACACAACACAGAATTATCTCACCTAGAATGTCAATTAGAGCTATGGGTGAGAAATTCTATTCTATATACCTCAAATTCCCTTTCCAAAGGAAAGTTGGTATAAATGAAAGAAATGTGGACTTTGGAATGAAGCAAAGTTAATAGCCATATTTAAAAACAAGTTTTCTTTTAAATTCTGTTGTGCTTTGTGCGTGTGCATGTGTGTGAAGTAAGAAAAATATTTACCATTATTGCTGTGTAGTTTTTTGAAGTTTAAATGATAAAAATAGTTAAAACCTTTAAAAAAAACTAGCACGTTTTAGGTATTTCTCTTCATATTTAATCTCAATGATTAAGTCTTAAGGTGATCTTCCTTGTCCTCCTGAACAAGGTCACCATGAAATTGATTTTTTCAATGAAAATTTATCTCAGTTGCAATTTTAAACTTATTAGATTCCATATTTGATATCAATCTCTCCCTCCTTAAACTATAAGCTCCAGTAGGAGAAGCCCGGCCTATATTTGCTCACGATTCGGTACTAAGTATCTGGCGTGGTTTCAAAATTATAGCAGGTTCCTAGTAAATGTTTGCTAAATTAGAGTGCCAGTAAAGTCATGGATGGATAAATTAAGGAAACCATAGAGTAAGAGAAAGAAGAGAAGAGCTTGAAAAGGAAAGAAGATTAAGAAGAAAGACCACAGAAAGACAAATCAATCAACAATAATTATCTGTTAAATATTTAGGTATCCTGGGAATGACTGTGGCCTGACAATATGGAAACTAATTTTTGTTCTTGTTAGAGGGCAAAATACACAGTGAAACTCAATTTTCTCATCTGATAGTTTGTATACTAAGTCCTGCTTGTTTTTAAAATCAAATAATAAAGTATATGTAAATGTGCCTGGTAAATGGCCACATGCATAGAAATATTGGATTTTGCACATCCTATTATTTGACTTTAAGAAAGATATTCCAAACTCTTCAATGTACACACAAGTATACTAAGGGACAGAGGGATAGGCTAGGACATTTTTGAATCCCATGTATAGCTAACATTCTATCATATTTAACTCAATAATACCAGCATTTTATCATATCTCTTCCATGCACACTATTCCTTGAAAGATGATACAACATTTTGAAATTAAATTCCTCTTATTACAGAGTTATACTATAATATTAAATGTTCACAGCAAAAAAAATGGGTATATTTATAATTTATCTAAATTTTCTTTATTTCTTTGTGTGGTTTCCTTGCCACATTTGAGGACATAAATGAAAAGAGAAAAAATCAGGCAATATTAAAATTTCTTGAGTTCTAAATTAGACTTTTGAAAATGATATGAAAGGCTCTAAATGCAATTATGACAGTTAACTCTATAAAAATAGTTGAGAAGGACCAAAAATAAACAAAAAACAAAAACAAATTAGCCCTCTTTCAAGTTTTCACTGAGACTCAATAAGAGCAAGTTTCATTTCTATTAGAAATATTCTCCTACTGTCTCTCTTCTGTGTCTCTCTTTTGTTGCATCATCTTGCTGTGCCAGCTCTCTGCGCAGGCCAGCTTTCCGTGCAGGCCAGCTTGCTTTTCATCAGGAGGCCCTGGGAATCGAACCCTGGACCTTCTGTATGGTATACAGGAGCCCAATCACTTGAGCCACTTCCGCTTCCCAGGCATAGATTTTAGCAATGGAATTGGAGACTCAACAAATTATTTTCTATATTGCATAAACCTAATTGAAAAAATAAGTTACCATCATTGCTAAAAGATTTTTTAAAAAGAAAATTAGTGGTTGGAGGAATAGAAGAAATGTATCAGGATGATAAAGTGACTGTTTATCTCTTGCACATCAGGTGTACAATATATATATTTTTTAAGATGGGGAGTCGGTCTGGGAAATAGAAGAGAATTAAACAAGAAAATGAAGCAGCTGAAATGTTATCTTGACAATGCTATCTTGTGTGAGAACCAAAGCAAGCAAACAAAATAAAACACATATATACACACACAAAACCTGAGACTAAGTATTCCTGGTCTTGGAACTACATTCCAGAGTGTTTTAGGGGAGAAGGAGCTATGATGTCGACCAAAGAGATTTTCAGAGAAGTGCTTGGTTTTTCTGTATTAGCACAAGGATAAAACTATTTTGCAAAGAGCTTGCTTTTGTAACACTAATTTTGAGAGAGCAATTGAAGATTTTATACCATGGATGCAGATAGACATTCTCTGTTTCATTTTATTTATTAAAAGTATAAAAATGAATCTGGATTTCTAAGACAGGACAAGTAGGAGTCAACAATCAGAAATATTTTAGTAAAAATGCATCTTTGTTTATTGTTTTATTCCCATATAATAAAATACTGTGGTAGATGGAATAACATGAATACAAAAATTCACAGCTTGTCAATCAAAGCAATGGATTTTATTTCCCCAACCCTGGAAAATGGGCTGGTATTAGAACTTGTTTTCACCAATAATATGTTGCAAAAATGATATTGTTTGACTTTCAAAGCTAGATCTTAAGATGCTGTGCAGCTTCTGCTCTCATTCCTTCAAACTGTGGCCACAACGCTGTGAAAAAGAATGAGATGGAAGTCCAGGTGAAGAGGGAGGCCCAGTATTCCCAGCCATTCTGGCCTTCCAGTTGAGATCCTAGATATGTGAGGGAGGCCATTGTAGATCAGCTTATTCTAGCTGAGCCACCACCTGGCTGAACAGACCCAGGTCATACCAGCACAACTGCCCAGTCAACTCAGAATCATGAAAATCGTAAATTGTTCTTACTTTAACCTACTTAGTATGGAGATAGAATTTTGCACAGCAAGAGATAACAAAAACATTTCAAAATTAACCTTTTTAGTATATGAAATATTTTTAAATGTTTACAAGATAGAAGGGAATATTAAAAAGGCAATTTGAAGATAAAAATATTAATGGTACCTGGTTTCTCAAGCTACTTTCTTTGTAGGATAGAAAAGGGGGAAAAGTGCAAAACTTTCAAAAGACAACTTGGGACAAGTTATTGACAGAAAGGCCTGGATTAAAAAGCAGATGTAGAACCACATTAAGCATGCATATTCATATGCTTGTCACAACATAAATGTATATAGATAGCTACTTTCGAACATATATAAATATAGGGTGTTTTGACAGATATGTATACGTATGTGTATCTATAGCTATCAGTATTTTTAAAGTTGCTATGATGGATACTTATTTGCTGCATGTCATTATTTTTTAGTTATAGTATACCTACAGATCAACTGCATCTCATTTTGAAACTAAGAAAACCATTTTGCTTTCCTATTAACCTCTGACAGTGCAAAGTAAAACGATTCATTAAATATATTCTCCATGATTATTTATGAGATGCTAACTAGATGTGTAATGTTCTAATTATTAAGAAAATGCACACTTGGTACATCTCCAGATGTCTTTCTAATCCCCCATTTCCCCCCAGGTGTGCATGCTCTCCCTCTGAAAGTACTTTAGGGTATTGTACCATTTCTGTATTGCACTAAGAAGTTCAAGAATAAAAATGTAGAACCTATTGTTATGCTTAAATTGTACAGAGTTTCTGTTTGGGATAATGGAAAAGTTTTGGTAATGGCTGGTGGTGATGGTAGCACATTGTGAATGTAATTAACAGAACTAAATTATACATTTGAATGTGGTTAAAAGGGGAAATTTTAGGTTGTGTAGAATACTATCTTTAAAAAATTGGACTGTACAAAACAAACAGTGAGCCCTAATGTAAACAATGTATAATTAATAGTACAATTATAATAATACATAAATAGGTATTTTAATGAAAAACATTATTATTTTGTGAGTTGGGAAAAATGTAAAATACAATAAATTAAACTCAGTACAAAAAATATTCATTGCTGTATTATTGATTATAGAAACAAGAAAACAGACAAAGTTGTACATTTGCAATTCTTTGGGATTTGCTAAACTTAAATTGTCTCACGTGGTTTTCTGAATCCTGAGTTTGGTGAAATATTTCAATAATTTCTTAAGCAGTCACCTACATCTACCCTTGATCCTTTCCAATCGTTCCCATATTTAAGTGATTTTTCCAAAACAAAGTTCTAATCATTTAACTCTCTACTCCTACTTAAAATGCTTGAGTGACTTTTCATTATTCTTGGAATCAAGGGAAAACCCCTAAAGGTAGCCTCCAAATTTATGATTGGTCTAGCTTCTACACAGCTCTCCAGCTTTATGTTTTATTATGTCCTTCTTTGCTTTCTGAATTCCAACCATGGCTTTCTTTGATCCCTCAAATTTGTTGGCGCCTTCTTGCTTCGTGGGCTGCTTTTATACCTATTTGCCTTCACCTGGAATTTTCTTTCTTTTGTCTTTGTCTAGTTAATGCCTACTCATCCTTCAGATCCCAACTAAACCATCACTTTATCAAAGGAATCATTCTAGAATTTCCTGACTTTCTATAATTCCTTTTATATATACTCTCATGGTCCCTATAGTTCATTTTCTTAATGCTAATAATTATTGGAGCTTTAAATTTACTGCTTGATTACTAAATTAATGTCTGTCTACTATATTGACTCTATAAGCTCCATGAGACTAGGGTAACATTTGCTTTTGCTCATGATCTTGTCCCCAATGACTATGTAGTAGGAGTCAAAAAACATTTTTTTGTGCAATAAATGCATGAATAATGAAAAGAATTAATGAATTAATGAAGGAGTTTTTCATGACTGGCTAGTAGTATATTTGGAGCAAGTATTAAAAGTATTTTTACCCATGCATTTTAGAAAAGTAGAATAGAAATAATATCTATTCCAAAGAAACATTGGTACTGGTTCTTTTAAAATGGAGGATTTAAATGATAAGTTTTGTTCAAAAATTTCCTTAGGATAGTGGCAGAGGTATGGGTGGTATATACAGATTAAAACTATAAAGGAATGGTAAAGACATTTGTTTTAGTTTCTTGGCTGCTAAGACAAACACCAAATGGGTTAGCTTTGCAATAGGAATTTATTGATTCATGATTTTAGAGGCTAGAAAGCTTGCTTCTGCCTCAGGCTGCATCTTCTGGCTGGCCAGTAACCTTTGGGATTCCTTGGCTTTCCATCATATGGCAGTGCACATGGCAACTTCTTTTTCTTTCAGGTTCCAATGGCTTCCAGCTTCTTACTGCTACCCATAGCCTCCTCTGTCTTTGTCTGAATTTCATTCCGTTTTGATTATAAAGAACAACAATATTCTAGTTTAAAGCCCAAGCCTGATTCAGTTGAGCCACACCTTAACTGAAGTAACATCTTGAAGAGATCTTATTTACAAAGGGTCCACACCCACCGGAATGCCAAGCAAGACCAGGAACATGTCCAAATTGGACTATAAAACTCAATTCACAACACAGTGATTTACTAATTTTAATTTTTAAGTTCAGGGTAGCCAGAGCTGAGACTTCTCTAGGTATTGAGATAAAAAATAAATTAAAATAAAACTTTGAGGCAGCACACTGATAGCAGGTTCCATTGAATACTAAATTGTTTTAGAGTCAAGAATTTCTCATTTACTCTCTGGATTGTAAATATAAGACATTGTTCAAATCGGTAATGAGCAGTGATTCAACTAAGCTTGGACAAGAGAACTTGAAAACCAAGGTCATGGATAGGACACAGAGCACCATTGTTCCCTGTGGCATCGACCCTCAGATATTTTTGATGAGTCCTTTGGGAGAATAAGACTGATCACTGCACCATCTGTGACTATGTTTACAAACCTTTCTGACTATTTCATTGATTTGATTGTTCACTAACTAGTGTTTTGTCTGAATCAACCCATTGTTTGATAGTATTGACCTGACAGATTGGTGAACTATTGAACCGTTTAGTGCATGTATTTCTCTAGCAGAATATATTTTGTGGTCAAATAAGGCCTGGATAAATCTGGAATAGGAAACACTTTGAAAAATGTTCATCATTGTCTTTAAACAGCAGCAAAATGAAGGCAGAAGTTTTTTAGGCCTTACATGCTTAATTTCCCCTTTGTCTTTCCCCTTGCTGGTCTTAGGTATATTGCTTTGATGCTTTCCCACGCAAGCCTGAGTCATCTAAGAACTAACAAAGAGAATAACTGTCAGTTTTAGGTATAAAATAAAAATGGAATATTTGAAACAAGTAAGTCAAATGAAATCATGTAATTATTTTAAAAAGAAAGAGTGGGGTGGGAACTCACTAGGATTCAAGTCTGGTAAACAGAAAAGTATTCACAAAGGTGCATATTTGAAGACATTCTGATTGCCTCTCAAGGGAGCATTTGGTGAACATGAAAGATTGACAGTTTAAATTAGGTAAGGACTCTGGGAGAAAGATGGCAAGTTAGAGGAAACAGATACATTTACACAGGGATGCCAAGAGTCACTATCTAGGAAACTTCATTAATCTTTGATTGACAGCCAGATAGGTTGATAGCAATTGCCAGTTGTTTTCGAAAGCATGAGGTCAGAATACCTAGTTCAGGCCCACTATTTATTCTCTTTGGTGCCTTGAGTAATTATTAAACCTCTCTTTACTTCAATTTATTCATCTGTTAAATGGAGATAATAATAGTTTAATAATATTACCTGCCTCATAGTAGTGTTAAAAAGAATAATTAGACATGTATACATGCTAACATAGTTTGTGTCTATAGCAGAGTCTGTCAAGCTCCACTCATAGTCACTTGGCCCTTGCTGTTCCTGAACACACTGATGTGCAGTGATCTCTGCTTAAGGACTTTCTCTGTCACTAGGAGAATGATAGGCTCTAGAGTGCAACCTTCAACTAATGACTTGGTGGGAATTAGTGATTAAATACCATCATTTCACTTTCCCTTTGAGTCAGATTCTATAAGGCCTCTAGGAGGTCACTAAGAAGACTGAATTCCAGATTACTACAGAAGTTTCTTTCTCATTAATGCACCTCATACTGGCTACCTAAGAACTCTTATTTCACTTGTACACTACATCACTAGTGTTTCCTGGGATAATTTCCCAAATAAAGTACTTGTCAAGTACTTGTCTCAGGGTCTGATAACAAAGGAATGCAAAGTAAAATACTGGTCAATAAATGCTAGCTATCATTAATATCTATTAGAGTAAATTTTATTCCTGCTCAGTTATATTCAGTGTCAATCATCTAACAAGTTCTTTGTTCAGAGAAATTGTTTGGCATTTTTCCCCTTCTTTTTTTTTTAACTCAAGGAGAGATTATCTAATACATTTTCAATTTTTTTCTTAATATTATGCCTTATTTTCCTCATTCTCTGCTTGACTTTGTAATAAGGCTTACAGGCAAACCATTTAGGTGTGCTGCTTTTATATTTTTGAAGGAAATTTTTCCTTAAATCATTCTTTTGTTGTTATTTTGGTCTGAGATCTCAAGAGACAAATCTCTCATGTATTAGTTTGCTAAAGGGTCCTGGGATCAATGTACCAGAAATGTGTTGGTTTTTGTAATGGAAATTTATTAGATTAAAAGCTTCTAATTCTGAGGCCATGAAAGTGTCTAAATCAAGGCATCACCAGAGATGCTATCTCACCTAGGGTCGGCTGCTGGCAATCCTGGACTCCTTCCATGTGGCAAGGCACATGGAAGTATCTGCTTGTCTGGGTCTCTGCTTTCTTCTCCAGGCCTACTTTCTTCCTGAGTTCAGCTGTGAGCAATCAGAATTATGGATTGTCCCTTCCTTCTCCTCTCTTTGAGCTTCTCAGGGATCTTTCTCCAAGCCTCTGTGCTCAACTGATTCCAGCCTCTGGTCTCTGGGACTTCTCTCTTAGCCACTCTTGGTTTCTCCATATCTGCCACCTTTTTTTCTGTGTGTCTCTGGGTCTGCGGGTTTTTTTCTGTCCCTTTTATAAAGGAGTCCCACAAGAGGACCAAGATCCACCCTGGCTTAATCCTCACTGAAGTAATCCAATCAAAGGGTCCCATATCCACAGGAATAGATTAGAGTCAAGAACATAATCTTTTCTGGGATCCACAAAAATCTTCAAACTGTCACACCTGGGCTCTACAGAAATTTTGCTGGTCATTTAGTCATATAAACTGTTATTTTCCTATCTGCATAAATCTCTGCTGTGCCTAGGGACCAAAACAATTTTCAGTCTGACAACAGTCAGACTGAAGACAGATAGACTTATCTGGAACCAATTTAATGGTTTACTCTGGGTATGAAATTGGGAGTTAGGAGTGTGCAATGCCTAGAAATCCATTTATTATTATTTACCTGTTTTCCTGTCTAAACATTTAAATGTAGATCAGTAAAATTATGTTAGGAATCCAGAAAAGATGACCAACTTTGAGTGGTAGGTAATGCCAAAGCAAAGATTAGAATTAAAGAATTTCTGATACATGTGACAACAGATGAACCTTCAAGACATCGTGGTGAGTGAAATAAGCCAGACAGAAAAAGACATATATTGTATGATCTTGCTGACTTGAAATGACTAGAATAAGCAAACTTATAGTCAGAATATAGAATCTAAGTTACCAGGCAATGGTTTGGGGATTGGGAATAGGAAGTTAAGGCTAAAAGTGTACAAGCTTCCTCTTTGGAATAATGGAAATGTTTTAGTAAGGAATGGTGGTGATGGTAGCCCAAACTTGTGAAAGCAATTAACAACAATAAAATACATATATGAATGTGGTTAAAAGAGAAAATGTTACATTGTATATATGGTGACAGAATTTTTTTAAATCCATGGAACTGTACTAAACAAACAATAAAAAACAACCAAAAGATAAGTATTAAAAATTGAATAGGAGTGTGTCAGGAAAGGAAGATTGAGAAGTGAGATTTAGGTAGAGTTAACATGTATGAAGGTTGTGGGATTTTGAAAGCTTGTGGAGAAGTCCGTGAGGTTCATCACAAATACATGCACTAAAGAGAACAGCCTTGAGGGATGGAGAAAATCTTATATGCCAAAGCAGTGGACCTCGAACTTTAACATGCCTCAGGAACATCTGGAGGGCTTGTTAGAATGCAGATTGCTGGACCCCACTGGCAGTGTACGATTCAGTAGATAGGAGAGGGGCCCTGAAAATTTGCACTTTTAACAAATCTCCAGTTGATGTTGATGCTCCTGTTTGAAGGAAAACCCTTTGAGGACTGCTGTGCTAAGGTATTGATATTGGCCCATGTTAATTTTAATCCTAATATCCCAAAGCATGTAGATTATTTCTAACCCCTCTTTTGCCATACCTTCAAGATTTTGAAAACCACTTTCATATGATGTCTAAATCCACTTTAATCTAGGATAAATTTGGCTTGTTCCTTGAAATATTTTTATAGCTCATGGATATTAGAACAGTTACTATTCTGGGAAAGCCCTATTTTATATTAAAATACTAAATATAGTGCTAAGAATGTAACATGCTATTTTGCATGTGATATGGCCAAGAAAGATGGCAAGGGGATAAAATTTGCCTCTAGAAAGACCATATGCTCTTACTGATGTTGCCTAAATGTGCATTATCTGATTTAGCAAGAACAAACTACTATTTAACATCGTGCTTGTTTCAACAAAAGCCCTGGGGATTTCCTTCTGCAGGAAAGTACTTGATGACAATTAGGAAGTGAAAAAGTGTCTTTGATGTTTAGGATAACAAATGGTTTTGTTTACTTATTTATTTACAGCATCTAGAGAAATGCCTGGCACATAGAAGGTGCTCAAGAAATATGGTTAAGTGAATTACTGAATGAATATTGGGCCTTATTTCACATGTTGGCAAATTTCAGTGGGGTATTTAAACAGTATAGCAGCTTTAGCTTTTTATTCTCTAAGGGTTGCTACAAAGAATGGCTTAATTGAAAATCTTAATATATCTTTCCCTTTTTCTCAGCGAAAGCAGTCCTGAGAGGGAAGTTCATAGCCATAAATATATATATTAAAAAAGAAGAAAGAGCTAAAATTGAAGACCTAATTGCACACTTGGAGAAATTGGAAAAACAACAACAAACTAAACCTAAAGGAAGTAGAAAGAAGGAAATAACAAAGATTAGAGCAGAACAAAATGAAAAAGAGAATAAGAAAGCACTAGAAAAAATAAACAAAACCAAAAGCTGGTTCTTTGAGAATATCAATAAAATTGACAAACCCTTAAACAGACTAACAAAGAAAAAGAGAGAACAGATGCAAATACACAAAATAAGGAATGAACAAGGGGATATCACTACTGACCCCACAGAAATAAAGAGTATCATAAGAGGATACTTTGAAAAATTATATGCCAACAAGAATGATAATTTAGAGGAAATGGACAAGTTTCTAGGAACCCACAAACAGCCTACATTGATGAAAGAAGAAATAGATGAACTCAACATTCCAATTACAAGTAAAGAGATAGACTCAGTCATCAAAAACCTCCCAACTAAGAAGAGCCCAGGACCAGACGGCTTCACAGCTGAATTCTACCAAACATTCCGGAAAGAGCTGACACCAATTCTACTTAAGCTCTTCAAAAAATAGAAGTAGAAGGAATATTGCCTAACTCATTCTATGATGCCAACATTACCCTAATACCAAAACCAAATAAAGATACCACAAGAAAGGAAAATTACAGACCAATATCTCTAATGAACCTAGATGCTAAAATCCTCAACAAAATACTTGCTAATCGCACTCAACAAATATCAAAAGGACTATACACCATGACCAAGTGGGTTTCATCCGGGTATGCAAGGATGGTTCAATATAAGAAAATCAATCAATGTAATACACCACATAAACAAATGGAAAGAAAAAAATCACATGATCATCTCTAGAGATGCAGAAAAAGCATTCGACAAAATACAGCACTCTTTCCTGATAAAAACACTGCAAAAGATAGCAATAGAAGGAAACTTTCTGAATATGATAAGGGTATATATGAAAAACCCAAAGCTAACATCATTTTCAATGGTGAAATCCTAAAAGCTTTCCCTCTGAGATTGGAAACAAGACAAGGATGCCCACTATCACCACTCCTATTTAACATTGTCTTAGAAGCACTTGTTCGAGCACTGAGGCAAGAAAATGATATAAAAGGCATCCAGATTGGAAAAGAAGTTAAACTTTCATTATTTGCAGACGACATGATCCTATACATAGAAAGCCCAGAGAAATCTACAACAAAGCTTCTAGAACTTATAAAGTAATGTTGCAGTCTATAAGATCAATGCTCAAAAATCAGTAGCATTTCTGTACACCAATAACGAGCAATCAGAGAAGGAAATCATGAAAAAAATGCCATTTACAATAGTAACTAAAAGAATCAAATACCTAGGAATAAATTTAACTAAACATGTAAATGACTTATATACAGAAAACTATACAACACTGTTAAAGTATAGGAAATGGTTTCATTAACTGCACAGCCAAAGCACAAGCAGCAAGAGAAAAAATAGATAAATGGGATTTCCTCAAAATTAAAAACTTCTGCACCTCAAAGGATTTTATTAAGAAAATAAAAAGGCAGCCTACCCAATGGGAGAAAATATTTGGCAACCATATATCTGATAAGAGCCTAATATCCTGCATATATAAAGAAATCCTACACTGTGAAAATAAAAAGACAACCCATTTAAAAAACGGGCAAGTGAACTGAAAAGACACTTCTCCAAGGAAGAAATACAAATGGCTAAAAAGCACATGAAAAAATGCTCAACATCACTTGCTATCAGGGAAATGCAAATCAAAACTACAATGAGATACTATCTTATACCCATCAGAATGGCAGGTATTAAAAAAACAGCAGACTCTTAAGTGCTGGAGAGGATGTGGAGGAATAGGAACCCTCATCCACTGCTGGTGGGATTGTGGAATGGTCCAGCCACTGTGGAGGACAGTTTGGCGGTTCCTCAGAAAACTAACAATAGATCTTCCGTATGATCCAGCAATTCCACTGCTGGGTATATACCCAGAAGAACTGAAAGCAAAGACACGAACAGATATATGCACACCAATATTCATAGCGGCATTGTTCACCATTGCCAAAAGTTGGAATCAGCCCCTGTGCCCATTAACGGATGAATGGATAAGCAAAATGTGGTACATACATACAATGGAGTATTACTCAACTGTAAGAAGGAATAAAGTGCTAACACACGGAATAACGTGGATGAATCTTGAAAACCTTATATTGAGTGAAGCAAGCCAGGCATTGAAGGATGAACAGTACATAACCTCACTGATTTGAACTGAGGAAAGTGAGCAGTCTCTGAGAACCATTGTCTGAAAGATAGGTTAACAAAGGAGAGTAAGAAAAGAGCAGGCTTTGAGCCATCACCCATATGGACATAATCTATGGTAAAGGGATAGAGTATAGTTGCATATTGAAGGATAGGACAGATGGGCAGTGATATTACTGGGTTTGGTGGTGCAGCGTTGACAGTGGGTAGATTAGGAAGGGCAGGTTAGAATACCCAGGGCATGTAACTATGAATCTTGTCATTCAATGAATCAAGACAGGGGAGTGTCATATGCCCCCCGGGGGGGGGCGGAGAAAGGAACAGTTAAGATCAAATGGGGTATTTAGTGGTCATGGGAAAGGTTTTTCATTACCTTACAGTGATGGACACAGGACATGGTAAATATAAAAAATTATTAAACTGTACCGTCTAAATTGTAAACTATACTGTAAATCATTGACAATGTTTAGTTGCTATATTTTATTATCTGTATAACAGTTATAACAATGCTAACATCCATTAAAAAAAAAAAAAAGGTTTGAATATGAGGTGGGGAAGTGGGAGGGAGTTTGAGTATGTGGGAGTCTCTATTATTCCGTGTGTGACATTGCTGTGACCTAAAACTTCTTTGAAAATTAAATGAAAATTTGGGAGACAGTGGGGAATGAGAGGGGGAAGGTGTCACGGTACACTGGACATCTGATAATACAGTGATAAAAGGAAAAAAGAATATTAAAAAAATAATAAAAAGGGGCAATGAAGAATTCCTCCAGACCTCAGCTCAAGGAGACAAATAAATATTTTTTTAAAAATTAATGAGAAGTTTAAAGCAATAGAGGATAGAATGAGAAATCCCAAATCTTTCTGATAAGTGTTCCAGATAGAGAATGGAGCGAATGGAATAAATGTAATGTTTAAGAGGAAATTTAATATTATATTCCCACAAGTGAAGGAAGGCATGGATCTTTAGATGAAAAATACTCACTGAATACCATGCAGGATAAATTAAGATAAATCCAAGACTTGACACATTCTAGTGAAAATATGATAGCAGGGAAAATCTTAAGCAAAAGAGAGCCGTCCAGAAACTTCTTCACTAAAAGAAATTTTAGATGATGCCCTTGAACAGGAATAAAAGTGAATCCAAAAGAATGTTAGAGAATATAGGAATCAGCTGATTAGAGGAGGACACACTAATTTTTCAATGTTAAAAATGGAAAGAAAAAAAAAGTAGGTGTAAACAACAATAACAAGTTGAAAATTTCCCAGTGGTGAAAATATGCTGGAATGTTTGTCTTGTTTATTCAAAGTTAGGAATAATAAATGTCTAATTGTGTTAGAAATATTTATAAATGAACACATATTTTTTAAAAATATAAGATGTTCACAAAGAATAGATTTTTAAACTTTACCTTCAGAACCTACAGAGATATAGAAGGAGGAAAAAAGCAAAGGAAAGAATGGTAAGCAGAAATTTCCATAGTGCAAGGTGAATTAAGTACAAATATGTAAGTAATTATAAGTATAATTAGAATAAAATCACTAATTAGAACCAGAAATAATGTGATTTGATTTTTAAAATATCCAACTATATTTTGTTTACAAGAAACTCAATTTTGCAAATACACACGAAAGTTAAATAAAATGTTGAAACAACCAATGTCTGTGCAAACATTAAACAAATATAAGTATTGTGGCAATAGTAATATCATAAAATTGAATTTTAGGCAAAATCATTAATCTAGATAAAAGAGGTAAAACCCTTATGTATACCAACAGTAAATTGGTAATTAAGTTGTTGTATATTTATGAAATAGAAATACTATTAAGCAATAAAATTGAATAAACTAGATGTATATATATATAATATCAACCTGGATAAATATCACATAAACTGCTGTGCATAAAAAATAGAAGCAGAATGCTATGGACAGTATTATACAAAGTTAAAAGCATTCAAAATACCAATTTTTTTTTGTTGTGCATGCTCAAGAATGATAAACAACAAATTTAGTTCGGTGGCTACCCTGTAGACAGAGGCTATGGTGCAATTTTAATTTCAAATATTCTAAAATGTACTTACACAATCCTAGGAAGATTAAAAAGCATAATAAAATAGAGATAAAATAAAATACACTTTGAGATCTGACACCTTGTGTATGCCTGTGTTGTGTGTGTGTACGTGTGGTGGGTGGTATAAGGAGAAATTTGTTTGAATCTTTAGCATATATCTCACCTGAGACTAGGACACCAAACCATAATTAGCAATCCAGGCCACTAGGCAGACGAATGAGGAAATCAATATGCGAAACTTCTCTCTTTAAAGGTTTCAGCTCTCAGAGGCAATGACTTGAGCTTTGCCCAGCTTGTTCAGCCCTTTGCTAACCCTCCTTCTGCTCTGATTATTCTCGGCAGCTCATTCACATCAGTCACCCTCCTCCCGGACCCCCCCTGCAATCACACAAACCCAGTTTGCATCTGTCAGGCTCTGCCTGAAAAAGTCTGAATTCCTTCGAATGTCTCTTCTCAGGCTATAAAACCTAGAGAGGGGCTTTTTTATTCAAGAGATGGGCCAATAGGCAAATAGTGAGGAGAGTGGTCCTAATTTTTTGTTTCCCTGTTTCAGTAAAAGGCAATTTCAGTAAAAGACTTACCTCTGAGTCTTTTTTTTTCTTCTTTTATTTTTTAATTTTTCAGTGTAATATTGACAATTACGTCCCAACATGTCTTATGAATAGGACAATGGCAGTCTCAGTCATATGATGACATCAGTATAAAGCCAAGATGGCATGTCAGGAAAAGCTCAAATCTGGTTTGAAAACCTGGATCAAACACCTTTAGCAGCTAGGTTCTGGGAAATTGCTCACCTTCCAAGCTAAATGCTCTTCAAGTTTTATTGGTCCTGCTTACTCTGACTGTTCCACTACCAAGACACACCTTGTTACAGATCCACTCCCCTTTTCTGTGTTCCAGTTACAATTGCCAACATTCCCATTTATGCTTTCTTTCCACAGTAGCTTTGCACAAGCTATTTCCTCTGCCTATAATGATTCCCATCACAAACCACACTTCCACTTCACCAGGTTAACCCCTGCTTTTCCTTCAGATTGCACTCATTCATAACTTTCTCAGGCACACCTTTTCTGACAATGTAAATTTCCTCTATAATAGCCTCAGAGTACTATAATCACATAACAATGTTATGATATTACATTCATTTTTGTGCTTATTTTATGAAAGTCTATCTCTACCAAATAATGATGTAAAGCTAGGAGTCTGGGAACCATGTTATCTTGTGCTTCCAGCACCTCTTCAACCTCCAGCATGAGTTGCTCAATCAAAATTCGACCATAACTTGAAGCCATGATATGCTATGTGCCTTCAGTCAGTTCTTCCGAGCTAGGTGTCGGGGTGGTCAAAAACCAAGAGTTAACTCTTGCCTCCAGGCTGAAGAAAGACTCCAAAGATTTTAAAAACTAGTTTGAATGTTTTCACTGTGGAAATATATGGTTAATTTTTTAATGATTTTTTAAAAAAATTTAGAAAAGTTTTAGAATTACAGAAAAGTCACAAAGATAGTAGACTTCCTATGGAGCTTGAACACAGTTTTCCTTATTGCTAACCTCTTAGATGTCCTGGTACATTTGTCACAGCTAATAAAACAATATTATACATTATGATTAATTCAAATACATACTTTCTTCATATTTCTGTAGTTTTTACCTAATGTCCCTTTTCTCTTCCAGGATCCCAACGAGGACATCACATTACATTTAGCTGTGTGTCTCCTTAGAGTGCTCTAGGCTGTGACCATTTCTTAGACTTTCCTTTTTTGTGTGACTTGCTCAGTTTTGAGGAGTACTGCTTAGGTGTTTTGTAGAATTTACCTTAATTTGGGTCTGCCTGATGTTTTTCTCACAATTATACTGGGGTTCTGGGTATTGGGGAGGAAAAGCACAGAAGTAAAGTGTCATTATCACATCCTATCTGTGGCACAGTACTGCCAACATGACTTACCATTGTTAGTGTCGACCTTGATCACCTGGCTGAGGTACTGTTTGTCAGGAGAAATGCTGTTCCCTTACTCCCCATCCATGTTGTATTTTTGGAAAGGAAGTCACTATGTGCATCCCACACTTTAAGGGGTAGGAGGTAAGCTCCATCTGCTTGAAGGCTGAATTGCAACATAAATTATTGGAATTTTTCTGCATGAGTGATTTGTCTCCTCTCTTTTATTTATTTATTCAATCATTTATTTAATTTATTTGCTCTCATTTTGGAAGTCTCTGATTAGTTTTTACTAAGCCATAGAGCTTAAAAGAACTAACAGTCACCTCCTTATGTGTATTTAGGCTTAACATTCCCAATGCCTCCCTGGTCTGCTGTATTCCAGCCCTTGGTGCTGCTCAGGATCACTTCATTCTCTAACACACTGGAACATATAACATCTCCAGACATGGTGGCCCGATCTCATAAAACATTTCTAACTCATCCACCCATACTAGAGAGAAGTTTCACATCCTCCAGTTTCTCTTGGTCTAATTATAAATGGCTGCATAACAAATTCCCCTCAAACTTGGTGCATGAAACAACTATTTATTATGCTGCTCGAATCTGTAGATCTGGAGTTCCAATAAGGCAGAGCAGGGATGATTTGTCTCTGCTCCTCTACTTCTGGGCCTCAGCTGGAAGACAGAAAGGTTGTGTGGGGCAACTTGTCCATGAGTTGGACTTGTCGAAAGCCGTGTTCACTCACATGTCTAGTAGTTCATGTTCCTTGTTGGCTGGACACTTAGCTGAGTCTGTCATCCAGAACACGTATATTTGGCCTCTTCATGTAACCTAGGTTACCTCATAATGATGACTGTATTCCAAAGGTGAGCTTATTAGAAAGAGAGAGAGGTGGAAAATGCATCTTTCTTAATCTAGCCTCAGATGCCACATATTGTGTCAATTTCATGATACCCCATTAGGTGAGATGTAACTAAAGTAAGTCCAGGTTATAGAGGAGGGGACAAAGATGTCACCTCTTAATGGGAGGTAGAAAGGCTTTGAAAGGGTATGTGATACTAAAAATAGTTATGTATCCATTTTTGGGATATAATTTTGGCACCTGGTCTTAGCATCTCTTACTAAAGCAGAAGTAGGTTTAGGGAGGTTATTGGCCAAAAGGTCTCCAGTTGCCTAGTTCTCATAAAACTATTTACTAGATAATGGTACCTAGTAAAATTGTAAGATAATTACCGAACTTAGATAATTTTCTTTGATCTATTCCCACACCTTATTAACTGTCACTCCTCCAACTCTTATTCACTCTCTCTCTATTAGTTCCATTTCATTAATGTTCCAGAGAGTTTCTTATCTGAAAACATCATTAGAGAAAAAAAAAAAACCAAACAAAAACAGGCATTACCAATAATTTCTAAAGTTGGTCACAAAGAAATAGGGAAATATTTCAATATTTCTCAAGTAGTTTTTAATTGGAAAAATAGTTGTGTACTAATGGAAAACAAATGTCTCTGGTTGACCACAGAGGAACAATAGGGTGTAATATTAGAGGATGATAAAGAGAACTTAACTGACCTTCACCCTGAGAATCCTACTGTGGGAAATTAACTTACTGGCAATAAGTAGGAAATGTTGACTCCACAATATAAGTGGCTGTGCAAAATAAAATTGGAGTGAAAACATGTGCTTAGGCAATCCAGGTTAGTGAATTAATGAAGAGTTAGAACACAAATCGTTAGTTTCCCAGCTATTTTCTAACAAATGCAACCCAAATAAAACTTCCTTCATATGGTTAGAGAATTAAGAGTCAACCACTCACATAAATCATATAAAAATGTATGACTTTTTACATGAAAAATATTCAGCCATATGAATATTTCTCTTGCCTTACAAACCCAGCTTTATTTTCTTCCTGCTTGAAATTTTAAAAACACATGGAGAGCCACATACTTCAGGGGTGATATTCAGTATTATTAGTTTTCCTATTAAATTCAATTTGACTTTTAGGAATTTCCAAATGCTGAATCTGTGCACTGCCTGAATAATACACATACATGAATCAAAAATGAGCTGTGATATTCAGTTTGCACATTAAGGACTTTCCTTCACTTTTCTAGATTTAGGCTTACCTTATTTGTCTATTTACTTCAACACTGTTTTCCTAGATATGGTTATTCTGCATTTTTCTAATAATGCTCTGTATTTATCCATGGTGTTTATCAAAATTTTAAATTATATATTTCTATGTTTAGGCATTTAAAATTGATTTTCAAAGTAGACAATAGGCTTATCAACTTCACCATGAGACACACACATGTTTGAGAGACTGTATATGTGTCTGTGTGTGTATACAAACTCTCATTATGTATGTATACATGCATATATATATGCATAAATACATACAAAGAGATAGTATACATATTTCTCTGTGTGTGTGCATTTATAGACATGCATAAATGAAGATATAATACATATAGTACACGCATATTTGGTTGTATGTATATGTATGGATATGAGTATATTGTATGGGTGTGTATTGAAGTCACAATATGCCACCTGGATCAAGGTTTATCCCCAACCCCCCCACACACACACATATAAATATGCAAGGAGAGGGAGAGAGCTAATGGTACCTAGTAAAATTGTAAGATAATATTTTTTGGAGTTTTATTTGTTTAGTTTATCAATTTGCAGAAATAATTCACTATATAAATATAAATATGGCCAACATATTATTTAAATTTTTATTCCAAAACATATAACATGTTTTTAATATGTCGTATGAATAAGGAATCACTTTTAATAAAATTTAATATCAAACTCATTATAAATGAGGATATTGACATACCATTAACATCGATATTTAAGAAATGTCAACTTTTGGCTATTTTATTGCCTGCAAAGTTAATTTTTATAAAATTGCTCTGAGATTCATTGTTGATATATTCTCTTGGATTATTTAACAAAAAAAGCATTTTATTTTAAAAACTCAAGAGCACGATCTGGTATGTTTTATTTTGTAACACTCGAACTCCTTATCATAATCTGATGAAATATGATTCTTATGTAGCTGTTTTAAATTATGTAATTTAAAGTCCATAAATACTATATTTTACAATCATTGTTGCAAAACAAGCTTTTGATTTTAATCTGTTAAAATGACAATGTCTAATCTCAAGTTTCCTCAAATATTGCAGTCATTTTTTTTACATTCTTGAGTTTTAAATATTGTATATACATATTTTAAAACATACATATGTATGAATACATGTGCATACCATCTTTTGGAGTGTTTTGGACAGAAATATCTAGTTAGGACTGAAAGTATCTAATTAACACTGATAATACATGGTGCATATTTCAGTATAAGATATTTTTAAAATATTTATCCCTAAAATGCTCTTATAAAAAACTATTAGAATTTCTTGAAGTCTCCTTAGTCCACTAAAAATGTTCATGTTCTGGGGATCATTTAAATTTGAAATATTTAGAAAGTTCAGTCCTATGACAGTGCCACAACATGAACAATTTTATTGAAATAGAAAGCTAAGAACAAAAATATTCAATAATTATTTTATTGATGTGAAGAAAATGAATTATTCATAGTTTCACGGTATCTGTGTATAATTCTAATTACCTGCTTTTAAAGGATATGAGAACCACTGAAAGTACATTAACAATTTTGATTGAACACCTGCTATCCAGTAGTGTACAAGCAGACATCAAGACCAAAATCCACTTCTTGTGTGTGTCTGTGTTCGTGTTTGTTTCTGATTTTCTAGGTGATCATTATATACTGTGATTTGTTGATCTCTGATACAATGCTTTGGTATTTGTAAAAACAGATCATTCAAGGTGATAAAGCCAAATTATTCCTAACTTAAATGCATGATGTATTTTCTCACAATCTCTATTCATTTGAAGCTGTGACTTACATTCTGAAGTATTGTAAATGCTTCCTGGGAAGGCTCTCTGTGATAGGGGCACACTTTCATTCTCTGCAGTGAGGCCCTTTTTCTGCCAGCATCCAGCTATGAGAACCCAGGCTTTGTGGGCTCAACACCCTCACCACCAACTGAATCTCTAGTTCTGGCTGTCATTCAGTGGTAGCACCCCTCCAACCTAGCTAATTGGCCAATCTACTTAATTCAAATATTTACATATTAAACTTAACCTAAGGGAGCAGGCAATGTATAATCAGTTAGGAGTTCTGGGTGATTCCCCTGCATTTATTATTATTTTTAAAAATTTCTCCAATTCCTTCTTATCTCTCTGCTACTAGCTTAAGTCATCAGCATTTTTCCTGGATTGTTACAACTAGTCTCTATTCAAGTTTCTCTTCTATCACCTCTTTTCACAGCATTCTCCATGTCATATTCAGGAGAGTAAATCTTTAAACCTTCATATTGCATAGCACTGGCTGGGGGAAATGCTCTTAAAGTGATTTACAATGTTTTCTCTAATCTGCTTCTTTTCTAACTCCCTGCCTTGTTTCTCAACATTTTCCCCTAGAATTCTATGATCCCATATTATTAAACCTTTTGTACCTTTTCTAAGTACCAAGCTTTCCCATCTCTATAGCCCTATTATTTTCCTTGCTGTGAGTGCCCTGGTTCTTACTTCAGCTCACTTGGATACAAGTCATTCAATGCTTGGCTTGAATGGATCTTCACTGAGTGTCTTCATTGATTCTTTAAGGCTGGTTTACATGCTCAATCCATATGCTCCTACATGCCCTACACTGACTCCTATTTATAACATTTATTACTCTATACTCTAATTACCTGCCTATTTGTTTCCCCATGAAGAGTACAAATACCACTTGGCAAGAATTGTGTTATCCAGCAGTTTTATGCAGAACACCTGTCATGGTGGCTAGCACTGGGCTAGGCCTTAAATATGAGTTGAAAAATGTGTGTTTATTAACTGTAGAGATAAAAATATATAAGACATATATTCCCAATCCTCTGAAAATAAGGTCTTTGGGAAAATAGTAACTTGTTTGGGCATTTGAATGGTATCCAACAAATTAAATAAAATGAATGTTGTACCAAATTCAGATTAGGCTAAGTTTTGATAAAGGAAACATTTACCATTGTTCATGGTTCTTGAATTTTCTCGTAAGATATTCGTATGCATTTTTATAAAGCATAAGTGAATCCTTAAAAAGAAATCTCTCTCTCTCTGTATTTTAGCATGACAGTATTTCAGAGATTTTGTTGAATAAGATGTCTGTTAGTCTAGAAGGGTTTTGTGGTGCTTCACTTTGAAAATGGTAAGGAACCACCATTTCTCTGTAGGATAAAGCTTCAGATGAATCTTTCTCATCATTGGTCAAAAAAAAAAATACCAAGGATTCTAAGAAGTGGGAAGACAGTTAGGAAAAATATTTGAAAACCATGGGTATTTCTGGTGCCCATCAAAATAGGAACTCTATGAATTGAAATGTAACCTGAAGAGACAAGTCAAGAAATAGTTGGCTGCATCTTAGGGATCAAGAAACACACATATTAATAACATTCTCTTTGGTGAGTAAATGTACTTGGAAACTTTTCCCCAATAGTTCAATAATAAGCCTTCAATAAGAAAAAAATCTAGCTTCATTATTGGTTGAACAGTTCATTTGCACCAAATTATAAACACGACATTTGTAATAGATTTTATATTTTTAGATCAATTTTAGGTTTACAGAAAAATTGTGCAAAAAATACAGTGTGCCCAAATATTAACATCTTGTTGTACATTTGTTTTAGTTGCTGAACTGATAATGATATATAATTATTAACTACAATCTATAGTTTACACATTCACTTTTTGTGTTATATATCTATGGGTTTGATAAATACAAATTGTCATGATCTACCATTGAACTTTACATTTTTATCTCTAATTTTTACAAATCTTTGGCAATTAGGAGTTACAGCCCTTTTCCTAGCGGTGAATGTTAAATTAAGTCCCAAAATCATAGAGTTAGTATATGTGAGAACCTGCGTATGGGTCCAAAGAAGTTATTTTTTGTTGATGTTGTATTGTTTTGTTTTTGCTTTGTTTTCCCGCTATTTCAGACTGCATTGTATGTGATTGACCATGGTATAAGATAAAAAACAAACAAACAAAACTAAGAAAAAAAACTTAACAGTGTGTGAAAATATCTAAAGGTAACAATTCTACAATAAATATCCTCAAATGGGTACCTTCAAAACAACCAACAAACAATTAGAAAGGGCAAAAAAAAAAAATAACAGATTATATACTGCATTAATATTTTATGCTTCTGCAATTCAATTGTTGGTAAATTATGATGAGCTCTTGAGAGTCTTTACTGTCAGAAGGCAGGTATTTGACTTCAATGATTTCAGGTTAACCTGTGTACAAGTTAATCAATGTAGATATATCGAGATATTTCCATATTTTTATAGTAGATTTGCTGAGCTAATTTAGGCCTAATTACTAATTACATTACTAATTGTTTGGCTAAAATAGGGTCAAATGAATAATTGTACATATGACAGAGGGAGAGGAACATTGGGATTCTCTCAAAATTACTGGAATAAGAAAATCTTGGCAGGCATAAATTTGTATGACCTTCTATAAATCATTTAAACTTTTCAATCTCACTTCCTGAACCTGAAAATGAAAGGTTTTAAATAAGGGAGTGTTTAAGAAAATTATGATCTACCCATACATTAATATACTAAGTACATTTTATTCTGATGTTAATGAAACATTTTTAAAAATATTGGAAAAACATGCATGCGTTGATTGAAAAATAATATTCTAAAATGTTAATTATATCTTTGGATAGTGGGCTTTTGGACAATTTTTTTTTTATTATGCTTTATATGCTCAAATTAGAATTTTTAGTAAAAAATATTCCATTTACCATTAGAAAATGTTTCAGTTTGCTAAAAGCTGCTGGGAGCAATATACCAGAAATGGGTTGGCTTTTATAATGAGAATTTATTAGGTTAAAAGCTTAAGGTTCTGAGGCTGTAAACATGTTCAAATCAAGGCATCATAAAAAATGCTATCTCACTAAAGGTCAGCTGCTGTGGATCCTAAACTCCTTTCACAGGGTAAAGCACCTGGAGGATCTGCTTATCGGGGCTTACTCCCCCCCCCCCCCCCCCGCAAGCTTAGCTATGGGTGATCTGGCATATGGCTCATCTTTCACCTCTCCCCTGAGCCCCCTCCCTTTGAACCTCTCAGGTGTCTTTTTCTGAGCCTCTCTTCTCCACTGATTCTAGCCTCCAGCCTCTTGGACCTCTCTCTCAGCTTGTCAAGGTTTCTCTGTCTCCGTCACTTTTTTACATATGTCTCTGGCTTTTTTTTTCTCCCATTTATAAAGGACTTCAGCAAGAGGACCAAGACCCACCATAGGTCATGCCTCACTGAAGTAATCCAATCAAGGGCCCCCTAAGTGAATACAGTCCAATCAAAGGGTCTCACCCCCACAGGAATGGAGTAGCATTGAGAATATGATCTTTTCTGAGATCCATGAAAGGCTCAAACTATCACAGAACAAATTATTAATTAAATGACAAAGCAGAGACTTTCAATTAGGATGTGAAAAATTGAGGGAACACTAAGGAAAATGTATTGTGTGATTCTGATAATATTTAAAAATCATTAATATAAATAAAAGTTTTAAGAATCAGTATAGAAAGATATCTTTATCCACCTTATAATAAACATTGTAATTTCCTAGAATTAAGCTATATCATGGAGACATATTCTTAGGTTTTTAAAACTCTTAGGCTTCAGGGTTCAAAACAGACAGTAATGAACATCAAGAAGGTCAGGGGAAGTCAAGGATATCTTTTAATGAAAGTAATTAAAAACCCAGTTAATGAGCAGATTTCTACTACAAGAAATGGAAAAGAGATGATATCTTATTGCCACTATTTCCACTTCATTCTTTCTCTCTGAAGCAAACCAAAAAACAAACAAACAAAAAAAAAGTTGGCAAATTTGTCATTTATCACTCCAAACCTCTGAAATATAGTTATTCTGAGAAATGGAAATGGATAAAATTACATAATTGTACACAAATTGATAGAGATTTCTTTTATTAACCTATACAATAAAAGTATTTTCCTATGAAAGAGAGTTCTAAGTATAAAATATTTTAAATTTCATATGAAATATTTTAAGTATTGAAATATTACATTAAAAAGATAAAATCCAAAGCAGTTAAGACCAAGAGAAATGTGAAGCAATACATATTTGTGATTTTAATCTTTTATATTTACTTATTTTTTTTAACTTCATTTTAAATAAGTTTTAGATTACAGGAAAGTTACTCAAAAATATAGGAGATTCCCATTAACCCCACCCTTCCCCCTCTCATATTTTTCCTTATTAATAACATCTTACATTAATGTGGTACATTTATTACAATTCATGAACAAACCAATTTTACATTGCTACTAATTATGGTCTATAGTTTACATTATGATTTACACTTTGCACTGTACAATTTTATAGGTTTTGATAAAATGCATAATGGCTTGTATCCATACTTGCAATATCATGCAGAACAATACCAATGCCCTCAAAATGCCCATGTTCCACCTATTCTTCCTTCCCTCTCCCCTCAGAACCTCTGGTAACCACTGTCTTTATACCAGTGTTATAAGGTCTTCCATTACTACAATACTAATTAAGTCTGCTTTGGTCCATGGTTACATTCCCCCCTTATGTTTGTTCATTCCTCAATCTTGTGGATTTTGGGATGGTGATGGCTGCTGTGCTTCACACTGAGAAAGGACTTAGATCTTATGGGGCAGATGGAAAGAACTATTTTGCTTGCTGTTGTAGATATTCTTTGATTTGGAGGATGTGTGTTGTCCATCATCATCATTTTGTTAATTGTCCTAGGTAAGTCTGATGAAGTGGAGAGTAGGTGTTGGCTGCAACTCCACTGAGATTCAAAACTCAACTGGCATATGAACAAACTGAAGATTTTAGACTCTGGGACATATATTTAACATGTATAGTGCTCATTATAGGTTCAAATAAAAGGGGTAGAAGAGTCATGTGTAGAGAAATTATAAATTAGCCTAACTCAGTTACATTGGGGAAATAGGTTACCATATATTCCCAGGTAAGGCCCACCCACAGGGTGCTGATTTCATAGGGTTGTCTGCCTTGCCTATAGTGTCCAGTTGTCTCTAGACCCTCAAGAGCATCCCTGTTTGAGGCTTTATTTACTGTGGAACTTAGTGAAATCTATCTCAGACAAACATAAATGTATGTTCTATAATCCTCCAGACTCACTTTGAAATCTCTTAGCCATAAAAACTCTTTTGCATTTATGTTTCCTCCTTTAAGTCAAGGTCTTTTTCCAAATGCATTCTTGGTTGGTACTTGTTAATAATCCCTCAGTGTCTGGGAGGTTCATCCCCAGGAGTCATGTCCCATGCCGGGGGGAAGGTATCAAGTTTATTTGCTGAGTTTGGCTTAGAGAGAGGCCACATGTCAATAACAAGGAGGATTTCAGGAGGTAATGCATAGGCAATAGGTATTATTAGACTAAGCTTCAATTTTATAAGAATAAGCTTCATAAGTACCTTATGAAAGGCTACCTGATAAAAGTAAAAACAAATGTGAAATTAACTTTAATAAATTTTTATTAGTATATTTACAGCATCATTTCAGCATGTAATAAATGTATATATTATTAATGAAATATTTTACATTTGATTTTTTGTACTTTTCTTGAAACTCAATTATCTATATTTTTTTAAATATATATATATCTTCTAAAGATACTTAGATTACACAAACCGATTATCTATTTAACATGACAGCTCATCATACTTTGGACTAATAACATTTTATTCAATAGCCACATATGTTTCATGGCTTCCTATTAGATAGCAAATACTGATAAAATGAATCACATTAGCATGCCCACCATCCAGATTTAAACGAATTTTATTTTTTTAAAGAAATTATATAGTGAAATATTAACATATTACAGATCAAAGAAAAGCCCTTAACCACCTGTCCTTGGCAGGCACAAAAATTTCATTTTTATCCCAAACTCCCAGGAGTTAATCAGCACCCTCCATGAAGTTTGTGTATCCTACCATGCTTTTCATATTCAGGTTTTTGTTTGATTGATTGATTTACATGTAAGTGATATTGGCATTGTTGCCTTTTTGGCTCTCCAAGTAAGAAATCATTTAAACTACAAGGACAGAAACTTCTATTCAATTTGACTTAATTAATGACAGGACCCACTCTCCATCCCCTCTGCCCCCAAAATCTTCTCCCCCAATCCCAAAGTTGCTTACATAGCTCAAAGTCCTAAGGTATGGCAAGTTTAGATAGGCTCAACTAGCAGCTCGATATTTTTTGATCAAGGCAACAGTTTGTTTTCTCTTCTTCTCTGAAATCTAAAATGTTGGCTGAGGTGTATATTGTTGGTTGTTAGCAGTTGAGCCTGCAGTATTCCTTGCTAAGTTCCAGGAGTTAAGAATACTTATCTCCCAGGAACTTTCTCCCAGCAATAAGGAGAACTCTTGTAGCATATTGTATTTCCCAACTCTGTTGCCATGATTTATTCACATGCACCTTTCTGAACATGTCATTGCCAAGGAAAATGAGAAGCTCCTTAGTCTGATCAGGCTGTTTTTGAGCCTGAGTCAGTAATCAAAACTGGTTTCTTCCTATTCATTGGGGGAATGATGAAAGTAATGCTGAGGAGTTAACCACCATGCCACCATATAGGTAGTAATGAGAATCACACCCACCAAAATAACGGTGTATCAAAAATAAGCATTGTTTCCAGCTAACTTCCAAGAAAATCAATGTGAATGTTTCTCTATAATTACAAAGTGATCAGTATTCTAGACAAAAATAACAATATTGTGATTATCACACATGATTAGGTTTTAAAGTCAGTAATGGATATTACCTGCACAGTCTTATGATTTTATTCTGTTGAATCCTTTTGTCTGCATCTATGTGCTTCTACTTTTTGCCATTGTTCATGCCATTTTCACCCCTGGTGTCCATTCCTGATATGTTTATCAGAGTCCTACATGTCTTTTGACATCCAGGTAAAATAACAGCTTCCCATGAAGGTTTTTCGGTTGTAAATGATCACATTTTCCTCCCAGAATATATTCTTAATATTTGTTTTATGGTTCTTAACTTTATTCCAGACAGAATGTGAAGTTGGTTACTGCTCTTCCCTCTCCCTCTTCCCCTCTTCCCCTCCCTCTCCCATCCTGGCTAACTTCTTGTTGAAAAGTCCCCCAAAGTCCTCATGGACTATCGTATTCAGACACTTACAAGGATACATTTTCATTCAAGAAGACCAATATGTTAATGTTTACCTAATGACAAAAGACTAAACAATGGATTAAGAAAAAAGGAAGAGGAAGAGAAGGAGTGGAGGAGGGGGAAAAGAAGTAGGAAAAGTAAGAAAAAGTAGAAAAATTTTGTTTTGGTAGAAAATATATCTACTAATGGCAGCTTATCCAATAACTTAACTACCGCTCTGGTTGTATATTAGGCAAATGTTAACTAAAGTAGTGTTCTTATTACAACATTCAGTTGCTCCCTTCCTCCTCCCCTTCCCCTCCAAAAAAGTAATCTGCCTTCCCCCTAGTACAGATCTGTACTCTTTTGTCTACTAGCTTCTAAAAATGGAGCTAGTGAAGAGAAAGGGCTCCTACGGATGGGTCTCATTCTTAATTATGGTCAGTCATGGGGGCTAATTAAAATGAACATTTCTATCCATTTTATGTAGCATACAAGTACTTTATTTAAGTTTTTATGACACTTAATATTGTGTGGTCCTTTATCTTCAGACATCATTTATTGAGTTCCTATCCTTTGCTTAATAATGGGGTGATTAAGATCTCAGAGTACTTCATAGAACTGTGGAGAAAAAGATCACCAAATAGGTCAGTCATATTAGAACACAGTGAATGCCATGGCAGGTGAATGAGTAGGGCACATTGGAGTCCACAGAATGGAAGTCATAGCTTTTTTTTCAATGCCACTTAAGATCGTATTGGTGTGGGGGAAGTGGGGGGGTGGGGAAGATAGGGATTAGACACATAAGCGCATAATCAGTTTCTGCATTTGTGGCCAGATTATACTGCCATGCCATTATTTATTTGTAACTTCACCCAAAGAATTATTTATATGCTTGATAGCAAGGCAGCAAGAGCTTGTGCATGCATGCAGTGGAAAAAATCTTGCTGAAAACAAAACAAGCAAAAAAAACCTAAACAAAATTAAATTAAAAAAAGAAAGAATTCTAAACCCTGCAGTGGGCACAAAATCTTAGCTCTGCAAGAATGTTAAACCCTATTTTATTTCTCTGCTACTGAATTTAAAATGAGATTGGAGAAAGACCGTGAGTGTTGAGAGGAGTGAAGCAATTTCAAGTGACAGAGTTCAATGGAGCTGGTTATGCATTTCTAAATGGGCACTGACTCTCTTTTGGAGATATTTTGCACTTAGAAATAAAGAGTTCAGCTGAGACCCTGACCTAACTTTCTGGAGAAAATGGCCTATGCAAATTGACCATATTGCTTACTGAAAGCCACAGTCATAGTGATTCTAGACTTCATTCATTTGACATTCTACAAATATTTATTGAATCCCTACAGTATGCTAGGAACTAAGAGAACAAAGCATGATGCTTCAAAGGGACCTGTGTGAAAATTTACACCCCAAAATGAATATTATTAAATAACCTTCAACTGTAAGAAAATTAAAAGAGAGAGACCGTTGACTTTTATTATATGTTTTTTAAAACTCAGATGAAATAATAGCCATAAACTTCACAAGCTATTGTTTTCTACAGTAAATAATGCCACAATCAGAATTTATATTTACTGATGGAAGGAAGTATCTATGTGAAGCGTGCATTTTTTTCAGACACTCCAGAAAATATGTTGCTTTCTACTACGGCTTGATGGTTGTTTAATAAATAATGTGAGCAATGCCATGACTATGAAAGGAAATATACAGAATTAACCTCAGAATAAGTTTTCAATTGATATTCCCATTAATAATTTTTACCAATTAGAGTTGCCTACTAAGTAATCTCTTTTTGCTCTCAAAATGTTTTAGGGGATAGGCAGAGTAGACATTATTATCATATTTATTATATATAAATTCTGAGTTTGGAATGGTAGGACATATGAGTCATTATTCTCAACCAGCATCTCTAATTCATTGGGCTAGTAAGAAAATTCTCAACTTTGCTTTAGTAAATCATCTCTCCCTCCTTCTCTCCTTCACTACCTCTCTTCTTAGCTTATCTTCTTCCAAATGGCCCTTTGCTGGCTTGTTTCATTTCAATTTCTATCTCATCACACACCCTACTGAGGTCATTTACTCAGTTGACCAATTAGAGTATTTCGTGCCCTGACAAAATGATTGTGTTAGAGATAGGCACTTGATTCTAATGGAGCCACTCACAGTATTCCATAACATTTGTTATAGGGATGCTGAGAGAGAAGCTTTTCTTCCAGGAATTGCAAGCTCTAAGAACAAGATAAGTCAAAATCTGCAGGTGGGACACAGTATCTGCAGAATGAATTTATATCAGTTGCAAGGGACACAACTGGTACTATTTGAGACATATAGGGATAATGCTTGCAAGTAGCTCAAAGCATGATACAGGAATCCAATTTTGCACTCTTCATCTCTTTGCTCTGTTTGTGTTAGATATCATGTCCAGCAACATCCCCTCTTCCCCACCTTGATTGAAAATAACTGTCATCAGCTCCACACTTGTATCTTATTTTTCAGATTCTAATGGAAAAAGCACGTATAATCCTCACAGTTTCAAGATGGGTGTCAGAACTGAATCTCATAGCTTTACTTTGGGAAATATTTCTAATCCAGAACCGATTACTATGGCTAGAGGGCTGGAATAAAGTGCGAATGAACCACACTCAGATTATGTGTCTGCTCCTGACTCAGGGACTTGGGTTCAACCTCACCCAAACCACCTGTAGAAAGATGAGAGAAGTAATTTCCCAAAGGTAAGTAAGGTGCCCTTTCCAGGAAGGAAAAAGGAGTAGTGAACTGGCAAAAATAAGATAAGCCCATGTCTGAATCAAATCTAGAAAGGGCAAGGGCAAGAGAGAGGCTGAGTTTTGGAACCTGAGACCCTAGATCCAAATATGCTTGAAACTATTTATGAGAGTAGGTTAATTCCATTTTGTTTGAACTGGATTTCATTAGATTTTTATCACTTGAAATCAAAAGAATCTTGATGGATATAGGGCTGAAAAAGAGACACACACTGATAAGTATTCTGAGGTTCAGAGAAGTAATGTGTCCTTAGGAATAAAGAAGATCTGTGCTCTGCATCTTAGTTATGTTACTTGCTGACTCTAGGTCAGTGTGCATAATGCTACCCCACTACATTTTTTTATTGTTTAAGTAACATTAAAATTATATACTATTATTTATATTCAGTTTTTAATTACATATACTTGTATGGTATACTCTCATCTTTTTCTTTAGAATTATATCTGCAGATATTTTTAAATAAATTAACATTTCCTATCCTCTGATTGATTTTAAAGAAGCATTCAAAATAAAATACGGATAAAGAGAGAAGTGAAAAAAATGGAAGAGTTAAATAAATTAAAAAATTATTACATTAAAATTGCTACCTGGGGAAAAATTGCATTATTCTGTTTACTGCATACCCTTTGGTGGTTCTTGTATAGGGTTCTACAGAAGACACTGAGTTGAGAATTTGCATGAAATTTGTAAGAAACACCAAGAAAGTGTTAAGAAAATTCTCCCTAGAAAAAGCATTAAGGAAATGAGTGAAGTAAGACCTGGAAGGGGAAAAAATTCAAATGGACTGGAATTCAGGGCATTTCCCAGTCTCTGCCTGATCCTTCAGGGGTGCTCTGAAGGGCAATTTGCATGTTAAGTTTGTGTCAGTTTGAGGACAGGCTTTAATAGTCTTGAATCAGTTTGTCCTGAGCCAAGAGCCATCCCTTATTGGGGTGGTATGTGGTAAGCAAATTGCCAGACACTTCTGAATCAGGATGGGAAGAAAGGTAAAATCATTCCTATTGCCCAAGGCAAGTCTTTGAAGAGTCAAACTGCAGCCAGTAGAAACAAAGCTACAGATAAGTTAGAGAAGAGGTGACAAAACAGTAAAGAGATCTGAAAGCAGATCACAGACAAAATCTTCTATGGTATTTGTAATGTTTAGGTTCATTTATCAACTTGGTCAGATATTGGTGCCCAGTTGTTTGGTCAAGCAAGCCTGAGGCCTGATTGTTAATGTGAGGACATTTTATGGACTAAAATCATCAGCAAATTGATTGCATCTATGGCTAAGTATGTCTACAATTAACTGAGGAGATTGCCTTCAACAAAGAGAAGTCTCATCAAATCAGTTGAAGGCTTTAAAAGGAAAAGTGATGATTTCAGCAGTCAGAAGAGAGAATTTCCATTTCTACTCCTACCAGCTAGCTTCTCCTGGAGACTTCATGGAAAAACCTTCACTGGAGTTCCCAGCTTGCAACCTACAAAATTTGGATTTGTGCATGCCCATAGTCACATAAGACAGTTTTTATAAAATCTCATATTATTTACAGATATGTCCTGTCCTGTTTCTTTAGAGAAGACTTAATAATATAGTAGGCATCAAGTATTTAGTAACAATGATATAGAAAAAGAAAATACTGCCTGTATATAAACTCCACAATATTAACACTTTTGTGAACAATGCCTTTAATTTACTATGATTTTTAAATGGTAATATTAATTTTAGAAACCACAGGTGTTAGTCATTTTTGCAATATGCATTTTCAAAGAAATATATTAATAAATTTAAGCAAATTCAGACTTTGACATTAACTCAGTGCCTAATGTCATAAGCCAGCACAGTTCCTTTTTTGCTTTGTTGAAGGCACTAAGCTTTTGGATATGTGAGATGAGACACTAGAATCTCCCAGGGGACTGTTGATGAAGGAGGTTCTCAAAGAAGGATGTTTTCAGGGCCTCAGTCATAAAGTCCACCTCTTTCTTTCAGAAATCTTTTGCAATGCATTTTCATGTAGCTTCATATTGAGAGCCAAAAGAAGGCCATAAATAATTGAACCCACACTGATGCTAGAAGGAATAGAAGACCTCAACAAACCAATCACAAGTAAAGAAATTGGAATAGTCATCAAAAACCTCCCCAAAATGAAAAGCCCAGGACCAGGTGACTTCACAGGTAAATTCTACCAATCACTTAAAGAAGATCTAAAAAAATTTTGCTCAAAATCTTCCAAAACTTGAACAGGAGGAAATGCTACAAAAGTTACTCTATGAAGCCAACATCACCCTAATACCAAAATGAGATAAAGATACTACAAAAAAAGAAAATTACAGACCAATTTCTCTAATGAATGTAAATGCAAAAATTCTCAACAAAATTCTTGCTAACCAAATCCAAAAGCACATTAAAGAATTATATACCATGATAAAGTGGGTTTTATACAAGGTGTGCAAGGGTTGCTCAGCAGTAGAAAATCAACCAGTGTAATACACCACATTAATAAATTGAAGGAGAAAAATCACATGATCATCTCAAATGATGCAGAAAAGGTTTGACAAAATACAACATCCTTTCACAGGATAGGAATAGAAGGAAGCTTTCTCTATATGACAAAGTGCAAATTTGAAAAACCCACAGCTAAAATTATGCTCAATGGTGAAAGACTGAAAGCTTTCCTGCTGAGATTGGAACAAGAAAAGGATGTCCCTTGTCTTCACTGTTGTTCTCTGTTATGTTGCTAGAAGTTCTAGCTAAAACAATTAGGAAAGAGAATTGCTATTCACTAATGATATGGTCCTATATCTAGAAAATCCCAAATAATCCACAATAAAGCTACTAGAACTAATAGATGATTTGAGCAAAGTGGTAGGATACAGTATTTATATATGAAAAACAATAATGATTCTATACACTATTAATGAACAAACTGAGGAGAAAGTCAGAAAAAAAATCCACTTACAATAGCAACTAAAAGAATCAAATATTTAGGAATAAACTTAACAGAGGATGTAAAGGGCCTATCTTCAGAAAACTACAAAACATTAGTTAAAAAAAATCAAAGAAGACCTAAATAAATAGAAGAAACTTCCACATTCATGAATTGGAAGACTAATGTCATGAAGATATCAATTCTACCTAAACTGATTTACAGATTCAATTCAATCCCAATAAAAGTTTCAACAGCCTTTTTTGAATAATTGAAAAAGCCAGTTATCAAATTTATCTAGAGTGTAAGTGTCCCCAAATAACCAAAAAATATTTTAAAAAAGAAGAGCGAAGTTGGAAGATTCTCACTTCCCAACATTAAAGAATATTACGTAGTTACAGTGGTAAAAACAGCATGATATTGGCATAAAGATAAACAGATTGACTAATGGAATCAAAATGAGAGTTCAGAAATCAACTCTTATATCTATGGTCAAGTGATTTTTGACATGTTGTCAAATCCACCCAGATGGGTAAGAACAGTCCATTCAAATGATAGTGCTGGGAAATTGGCTATCCATATCTAAAAGAAAGAAAGAGGACCCCTATCTCAGACTTTATATAAAAATTCACTCAAAATAGATCAAGAACCTAAATATAAAAGATAGAACCATAAAATACCTAGAAGAAAATATAGGGAAACATCTTCAAGATCTTGAGGAAGGCAGTTGTTTCTTTTTTTTTTTTTTTTTTATTGTGGGTAAAAATCAAAATTTTCACAATACATACCAACATTTGCAAAATGATATATAAATATATATGCATATATGTGCATTTGCTTACAAAAATGTTATTTATGTATATATATAAATATATTTTAAGAGGTTCTTAGATACCCAAAATATTACACGGAACTCACTGGGATTCCCATGTTGAAATACAGGGGCTTCTTTGGGATTTGGAGGCAGTTGTTTCTTAAACCTTACAAGCACAAGCAATGAAAAATAAATAAATAAATGAAACCTCCTCAAAATCAAATACTTTTGTGCTTCAAGTGGCTTTGTTAATAAAATGAAAAGGCAGCCTCCTCAATGGGAGAGATTTTTCAGGAACCACATATCTGATAAGGGTTTGATTTCCATGTTAAAGATATCACAAAACCGAATAATAAAAATGTAAGCCCCATGAACACTTGAACATATTCATCTATCTGCCTTAGAGGCATGTGCCAGGTGCACCCATCTGCACACATACCCCCATCACCAACACCCCACACTAGTGATGCTCCCCTGCCAGTTATGACCCTTTTGTGATTCAAAACCTCCCCCAAAACAAAGCCCCTCCAAAACAAATAAAATTAATGATAAAATAAAGTAATAATAATAATAACAAATAAAATTCAAAAATAAAAATTAAAAAAAAAATTTTTAGTAACTGTGTCTTTCATCACTGTTGTCTTTTATGTACATTGACAATTCCCATCCTGGGGAGTCCTGCTACATACTCTAATAGAGTGGCAAGAATCCCTAGAATACATGGGCAGTGTCTAGTGAAGGAATACAGACCAATAAGCCAGGCCATTGGTATTGATGCTTGTACTTATGAACCTTGTTCTTGTGAAATTGAAACTTAGCCTAGTATTATGTATTTCCTAAGAGTTACCTCCTAAAAGCCTCCTTGTTGCTCTAATTGGCCTCTCTAAGCCAGACTCAGCATATAAACTCACTACCTTTGACCCGGCATTAGACATGACTCCCAGGAATAAGCCTCCCTAGCACCAAGGGATTATTACCAAGTGCCAACTAGCAATGCATCCAGAAAAAGACCTTAACCCAAAGGGGGAAATATGAAATACAAATGAGCTTTTATAGCTAAGAGATTTCAAAGTGAGTTGGGAGGTCATTCTGGAGGTTATGCTTATGCACGTCTCAGCAGGATTTCATTGACTGCCACAGAAAACAGTGCCTTAAACAAACAGCAGGGCTCCTGAGGTCTCTAGAGACATCTAGACACTAAGAGCAGGTCAGACAATCTCAGGAATTTGGCACTTTGTCAGTGGATCTTACTTTGGAATATATGCTCCCCACTGTATCAGAGTAAGACTCATTTATAACTTCCCTATGCATGGCTCTTCTGATCCTTTTATTTGAACCTATAATTAGTACTATAATTGTTAATTATATGTCCCAGAGACTTTAATCTTTGGTCTGTTCATATTTCTGTTGAGGCCTGAATCTCAGCAGAGTTGTAGCCAACACTTATTCTCCAGTTCATTAGACTCACCCAGGACAACTAACAAAAGGATGATGATGGGCAACAGCCATCCCAAAAAACAGAGTATCTAAAACTACAAGGAAGAAAGTTCCATCTACCTGCCCCCATGGAATCTAAGCCCCTTCTCAATCATAAAAAGAGTAGGCATCAGCATCCCCAAATCTCAAGATTTGGGAATGAACAATGAACTAAACTAGACTTATTATTATTCTATTATTATTCTATTATAGACTTATTATTATTCCAGCAATGGAAGAACTTTTATCATTGATATAAAGGCGGTGGCCACCAAAGGTTCAGAGCAGAGGGAGAAGGAAGAATAGGTGTAACATGGGGATATTTTGGGGACATTTGAATTGTCCTGCATGACAATGCAATGACAGATACAGGCTGTATTAGTCAGGCAGAAGGGGTGCTGATGCAAAATACCAGAAATCTGCTGGTCTTTATAAAGGGTATTTATTTGGAGTAGAAGCTTACAATTACCGGGCCATAAAGCATAAGTTTCTTCCTTCACCAAAGTCTGTTGCCATGTGTTAGAACAAGACAGCTGCTGACATTTGCCAGGGTTCAGGCTTCTTGGGTTCCTCTCTTCCCAGGGCTCCATTTTTCTCTGGGCTTGGCGCCTCTGTTTCCTCCTCAAGGTCAGCTGTAGACCATAATGCTCTCTAGGGTCTACCTCTCTCCACAAGGCCAGCTGTGAACTGTCAGGTGAATGGCTCATCTCTTTTCCTGGGGCCTTCTCTCCTTTCTCATCAGAACCTCAACATCAAAACTGCTGCAACTCTGTCCTTTGCCATGCCTTTTATATTTGATTCCCTAGCCACCAAAGGGTGGGCTCAATGCCCTACTGACATAGCCCAGTCAATACCCTAATCATAACTTAATCATGCCCAGATTAACAGACCAGTTTACAACCATAATGCAATGTCTATTTTTGGAATTCATAACTATATCAAACTGCCAAACTGCTACACAGGCCATTAAACATTTTGTCAAAACCTGTAAAATTGTGTGGGGCAAGTGTGAACTATCGTGTAAACTATAGACCATTGTTAGTAGCAATGCTTCAATATGTGTTCATCAATTGTAACAAATATACCACATTAATGAAAGATGATGCTAATGTAGAAAGTATTGGAGGGGAAGGGAGTGGGGTATATGGGTATCCCCTATATTTTTGATATAACATTTATGTAATCTAAAGCTTCTTAAATAAGAAAAAAAAATTTATAAAGGCAAGCAACCCAAAGAAAAAATTGACAAAAGATTGAATAGACATTTTTCCAAAGAGGAAATACAAAAGGCCAAAATCACATGAAAAGATGCTCAATGGCACTAGCTATTAAGGAAATGCAGATCAAAACTGCAATAAGATATCACTTCATGCCTTACAGAATGGCCATTATTAAAAAAGAAACTAAACAGGAAACTACAAGTGCTGGAGAAGATGCAGAGAAATAGGAACACTCCTTCATAGCTGGTGGGAATGAAAAATGGTGCTTCCTCTATGGAATACAGTTTGATGGTTCCTCAGAAAGCTAAATATAGAACTGCTGTATGATCTTGCAATCCCGCTGGTAGGAATATATTCAGAAAAACTGAAAGCAATCACATGAACAGATATTTGCACACTGATGTTCATAGTGGCATTATTCACAATTGCTAAAAGATGGAAACAATCCTAGTGCCAAAGGGTGAATGGATAAAAAAATGTGATATATACATACAATGGAATACTCTTCAGCTATTTCGGGAAATGAACTTTGGATGCATACGACAGCATGGATGATCCTAGAGGATACTATATTGAGTGAAATATGCCTGATACAAAAGGATGAATATTGTATGGTTTCACTGATATGGTTTCACTAAATATGACAAGTAAACTTATGAGTTAAACTATAGAGTGCAGGTTAGTAGGAGACTGAATGTGGTTGAGAAGGGGTTGCTGATGTTGAATGTATAAAAATGTTTTATAAGGTTTATTGCAAATATGTGGAAATGGATAGAGTTGATGGTAACACACAATGAGTATAAGTAACACTGCTGATTTTTAAATAAGATTAAAAATAATTAAAAATCAGAGGTAGTCTGAGGAGGTTAATGTTAATTTAACAACAGCTAGAGGATAATCTAAGGACTGTATAACATAATGATTTCCATGGTAGATAGGCTTGTGGTTATTAATACAACTACAATAATGTTTCTCTATTACACAGTGTTAAGACTATGGTGATACATGGGGAAAATACAACTAATATAACATAGATTACAGTTAGTAGTACTACTGTAATATTTTTGTAGCAAATGCAAAGAAAGTACTATATCAATGTTAAATGTAAAAAAAAAGATCATGGATTTTAATTTTATGAGATGTGAAATATGCTCAAGCTTTTTTTTTTTTTTTTTTTTTTTTTCCTTAATAAAGGACATTGGACATGTCGTTTGACCACTCTGTGCTCATTTGTTCATCTTTCAGAACACTGGAGAAACAGTTGGCCTTGATTTTGGGATTGGATGTGATAAATGTACTTGGAGAGGGTTTTTTAAGATGATGCTTCCAAGGTTTTTTGCTGCCTTTTGTCTGCTATTTTATTTTTTTGGAAGTTAAAATAAAGTTTATAAAAAATAACCCGAAGAATAAGTACAGAGCCCTCTGCATGTTTAGATATATGACTTGGTGTTTTTTTATCCCTTGGTGTTTTTTTTTCCCCTTGCATCCACATCTCCATCCACTTTGCTCTATAGCTTCTGTTTTTAATCCTAGAATTTTCCTCTAATTTTGTTTGGCTTCTTTTCCCACAGTCTTCCAAGAGTATCTAAACTGTCTGTGACATATTTTTATACAGTATAATTTACATGTATTTATATTGTTTTTTACATGTTGTATATTTATTACAAACTATGTATTTTGCAAATATACATTTATAAAGAAATGTATATCATTCAAAGTACTTATATAAATGAGGAAAAGGCATATCAAATTCAGACTTGTGTATAGGGTGGGAGGGCAATGATTGGAAAAGATAATAGTCAGCACAATAGTTTTCTAAATAAAATGATTATTTAATTATATCCGTAGACAAGCATAGAAGGTAAAGTTATAGCTTTCCAAGACTAATTACAAAATTAACACATCCAAAGTATCATCATTGATAGCAATAAAAAAACTACTATCATCGCTAAAGTTCTTATTCATAAGTCTCCACCAATCGTTAGAACTTTGAAGATAATAATTCTGTTGTCTTCTAGTTCCTTCTATTTCAGTTGAAAAAAAAAAACTATTGCTTTTATTGTTGTTTCTTTGAAAGTTGCCTTTAAGATTTTCTCATTGTCTGTGGTTTTGCTAAAGGTGATACAATATTCTCGGTGTATTCAATTTTTGTGGCATTTCTTGAATATGGATAGGGGATATCTTTCATCAGTTTTGAAAATCTGTAGCCATTATCTTTTTTAAAAGTTCCAAAACTTATAAAAGTTTTGGAAACCATTAGCCATAATCTCATGTTCCCTTTCATGTATTTCCATTATTCAGTCTCATTTTGTACTTCAGTTTGGAATTTTTCCTCACCTATTTTCCAATTTACTAATTTTCTTTACAGCTTTTTCTAACATATTTTCAAATGCATCTATTGATTTATTTACTTCAGTTATTTTAATTTTCATTTCTACAATATAGATTTCATTTTGTTTTATATAATATCCAGAATTCTCCATCTTTTTTTTTTTATTTTTTTATTTCTTGAATGCATTAGTGAGTTATTTTAAAGTTATTACCTGGATGCACTATGGTTCATTTTCTATTGACTATTTTTTTCTTGGATTTTGATCATGTATTTTAATATGCCTGGCTACTTGACTGAGGGATTGACAATGTACATTTAAAATATAGAGATCATTTGAGGCTCTAGAGATTATTTTCCTCCAAGGAGTGTTTTCTTTTGTTTCCGGCAGGCAATGAGACTTCAGCCATCCCAGAATCTTAATTAAACCACATTTTGAGTTCATAAAAATTGGGGCTTCAGCCTTTATATGAGCTGGCCTATTTATAGTTCACATTTACTCTCACTTTGTAGCACTTCTATGGGCAACTAAAATTCTAAAGCGTTTATCAAGGCCCTTCTTCATTTTTTATTTCTAACCTCCAACTGTTCTAGCTCTATATGTCTGGAAAAAGTCCTTCTTAACCTTTCAACTTCTAAGCTGCCGTATTTGGAATTAGCAATTGCCTGAAAAGGATATGTAGTAATATACATCAGACTCACCTTTTTATCTCATTCCACTCTATTTCTGGAAGTTGACCCAACAATTCTCCCTGCCTTGATAGCTTTTTGATAATCTCCATGTTAACTTTTAAAAAATATTTTGTCAAGGTCTTCAGAGTGGAAGTTAAGGAAAATAGTCTGCCATTTCCAAAAGGAAAATCTTAATATGTCTCTGTCAAAGGGAGACATTATGGAGGACTAGAAAATTTCTAAGAAAATGGCATATACCATGGAACCCACAAAATTCCCCTTTTCAATTCTCTGGAACATACACAGGATTTCAAATTATTCCATGTGATCTGAAATCCACATGTGTACAGAAATATGTTTCATTTTCTAAAGAAATACCTGAAAATCGTTCATGCTTAAAATAATAGTATTGCAAAAGACTCAGTTGAGTATAAAATACATTAATCTCGAGTTTATCTTTGTTAAAAACCTATCAATGAGAGACTTATGATTCCCTTTAAGTGAAATTTAAAATAAATTTCTAAAATAATATATTATGTGCAATGCATTAATTATGGCAATGTTATGAATTAATTCTCAACAAATATTTGTTGATAATTGCCAGGCAATGTTCTAAGAAAGGTAGACATAGCTATGAGCAATTCCTGTGCTCTCATAGAGGAAAAAGACAATAAATGAATGGACAATTAATGCCAGACTGTTATAAAGTCTCTGAAGTAGATAAAACAGAATCTCATGAGCGTGGTTGGTGATAGGGCTAATTTAGAGTGTTGAAGGAAGATTTCAGTTAGGACATGACTTTTGAAAGGACCCCAGAATGAGAAAAAGCACTCATTCATGAGAATGCTTGGGGTTTAGAGAGTAGCAGAGCAAAGCCTGTGAATGTGAAGCTAGACATTTTGGCCTAATAGTATCTGTGTGCCAGGTAATCAAATTAAATTTTATTCCTAGGTGCTATGTTGTAATAATTCCATTTTTATCCACATGCATGTCCCATCTCCTGTTTGGACATATCTTACTTTCCCCCAACCTGAGATTATAGGGGGTTAAGTATGAATTTAATTTATTATGACCCATTATGAACTACAAGTGATCATAAACAAAGAGTTCTAATATATTTATTTGCCTTAGAAAATTTAAAATTCAGCACCAACCATCAAACCAAAGAATTTATCTAACAGAAGACATGATATGTAATACTGCCAGATTACTGTTTTTGTTCTCTTCTAATAAAATGAAATAAGATAAAAGAAAATTAAATGTAACTTTTTTCTCTTTGGATTTTAACAAAACCCTCAGATGAATTTCATCGTGATCATCTTAAAAAGGAAAATTAGAGGTTGGCATCACTGCCCGTGGCAGCAAGGCAGCACCTTTACCCAATAAAACACCTTTTCATATAGGTTTGAATATTACTATATTATACTAGCATGAATTCTTGCTTTGAAGGACAACAGGCTTGAGCTCAGAATAGAGAATTCAGAACTGGTATTAGTTGCTCCAGCCAGTCATTTTAACTCATATTGGGAATAGGACAATGTTACAGAAGAATCAGAACACATAAATTATTCACTGTGGAGTGCTTGGGACTGTGATTGAAAGTGAAACCTTTATTTGGAATACTTAGAAGAGACAGGTTAATGCAGCCCAAATTACAAGATGTAAGTAGTATATCCCAGAACAACCAAAGTTTTAAAAAGGAACATCAGTCAGAATGGTGACTTGCTATGTGATACCTTATTTGGTGTGGGAAAATTGGACATTATGTTTTAATAACAACAGTGATAATAGTTCCCTCAATTACTGTTGAATTTCTACAGAATTCAAGGTTCCATATGAGACCATTTCACTCATTATTTCCAATATTAATTGAAACTCTGAAAGATTTTTTTGAAAAGTTAAATTCTTATAGGAATTACAATCTTAGGTGTTTACTCAAGGGAAATAAAAACAAATGTTCAAAGACTTTTACACAATGTCTATAACAACTTTTTTTTTTTATAACTACCAGAAACTGGGAAAAAATAAAATTAAACACCAATCAAGGGGTTAATAACAATGCATTGGAAAACTATTCAGCAATGCAAAAGAAAAAGAAAAAACAAGACTGCTGGTATAGCAAATTATGAGTGGAATTTAAAATCATTTTGCTGACTGAAAAAACTCAGGCATGAAAGAGGATGTAATGTGTATAGTACATAACTTTTATGAAATATGAACTAATCTGTAAAGCCAAATTGTATACCCATGGCTACCTGAGGCAGAAGGCAGAGGAAAGATGGATTGCAAAGGGGCATGAGAAACATTTTAGTGGTTGAAATGTTTTGCATCTTGATTTTGGTGGGAATTTCAAGAGTATATAAAACTATCAAATTACATAAATAGTGCACTTTAAATTTATTTAAAGTAAATTATTTCTCAGTAAAGTAATTGAGGAAACAAAAGAAATGATGAAACCAAAATTGGGGGAAGTTAAGTGCCTTGTTATCACAAAACTCCTAAGTAACAGGGATAGGGATGAGATTGCTATTTAAGGTATGGCCCTAAATCTTGGATTTTTATACCACAGAAATGTTGGAATAAATAATTCTCAAGGAAATTTTCTTCTTTAGGCCTTCAGAATTGTAAACATTTCATAAGTTAGTATTTATTATGCCATTAATTTTATTACTCAGAATTGTGGAACTTACTTAATAATGCTATAATTTTTAGAAATGAGGTAAAAAATGATACTTTTATTTTTGAAAACTTATCTTTGACAGGGAGTCTTAAAATTTTACATGTGAATGTTTAGGAGAAGCTACTTGGAGAGGTTCACATTATATAAATAAAATGTCTTTTACTTCATATTTTGCTGCTAGGAATATGTTAAATATAGTATGTAGTTTTAGTACATTTAAATAGTTGGCTGGAAATTAGATACATGATTTTCATATTTTCTTAGCTCAACTGTTGATATGAACATTCTTTGATGCCTTTCCAATAAATGTGCATATACAGAGATCCAAAGCATCCTTCAAATCCTTCCCTTTTATTGTCCAATTGCAGAAATTGGCACCACAGGGTTTTTGGCAAGATGTGTGAGGATATTAAATAGGAAACATTCAATAATGTTCAGAGAACAAAAGAGTGAATGAATGTGGAAAAGGTATTTTTGAAGTTTTCTTAAATCAATAGGAAATTAGTCACTAATCATCACTCTACAAGTGAGAGGTGGTTTGGGGACCACCTTTATGCTTTTAGCGTTTATTTCCAATTTGCATTTACATTATATAGGCGAGAGAGTTAATTTTATCAGATTATACATATATGATAAACCAATGCATGCGTGAATTTGGTTCCTTAACAGACTGTTCTTGCAGTTCTCAGTAACAGTGAAGAGCTGAATAACACAGAGTTGTAAAAGCAGATAAAACTGGCTGAAAAAGCCTTGTGAATGGGATCAAATTGAAAGGTGGTCCCAACTATCAAAGCAAAGATTCACCTCAAGATGAACTCTTTGCCAGAATGTAAAATCCTATCACACTTTTCATTCCACTCAAATGCAAAAGAAGTTGGCAGAAAATAAGGAGGTGACTCTATATTTTGTTTTAATATTAACAAAACCATCTGCTGAACTTAATCTTGATCATCATACAAATGCAAATTAAGGAATGGAGACCTAGACTCTGCAGTAGGATGACAAATATGCTAAAAAAAAAAAAAAGTTTTCATGCAGGTGTGACTAATCGTATGTATTAGCATCTGCTTCCTTCTATTCCAAGTTATGAGATATTTAATATACACCACCCCCTATTTGACATACAGATAAAAGTTGTTCTCCTCTTTCCATCAAAATAAACCGATAAATGCAGGGAAATTAAATAATATATTAAGGGTAAGGAATTAGAGAATCCTCTTCATAACTTAATTGCAAAGATATTGAAGTAACAGTTAATATCACTATCTCAAGTACTGAATTTATAGGAAAAACACTGATTCTGAGCATTTTTTTTTTCTTTACGGCATGCTGACATTGTTAGACCTGTGACAGAAATTAACAGAAGGTTCTTTGTTGCCCCCATTTCTAAGCTGTTATGGACTGAACTGTGTCTCCAATGTTCAAGTCCTAACCTCCAGTTCTGTGAATGTGATCTATTTGGAAATAGGGTCTTTGAAGATGTTATAAGTTAAGATGAGGCTAAACTGGATCAGGGTGGAAATAATCCAATATGACTGGTGTCCTTAGAAGAAGCAGAGAATAAGACTCAGACAGACAAATGAGGGGAGAACACAATGTGACCAGTTGAGGCAGAGAAACTCATGGAATGCTGGCAAACCACCAAAAGGGAGAAGAGGCATGAAACAAATTCCCCCATACAGGTTTAAGAAGAATCACGGGGAGCAGATGTGGCTCAAGCAGTTGGGTGTCTGCCTCTCACATGAGAGGTTCCGGGTTTGGTTCCCAGTGCCTCCTAAAGATGAGCAGACACAACAAGCAGAGACAATGAACAAACACAATGAGCAGGGATTAGATGTAGCTCAAGGAGTTGGGTGCCTGCCTCTTACATGGAGGTCCCAAGTTTGGTTCCTGGTGTCTCCTAAAGAAGACAAGCAGACACAACAAGCAGACACAATGAATGGAGACAACGAGCAGGTGCAACAAGCAGAGACAATGAACAGACACAGCAGACAACAAGCAGACAGATGAGGGAGCCATCACAGGGGGAGAGGAAAAAAAAAAAAAGGAATCATAACCCTGTTGACCCTTTGATTTTGGAATTCTAACCTCCAGACCTGAGAGACAATACATTTCTGGTATTTTAAGCCACCCAGATTGTGCAACTCTGTGATGTCAGCCCTATCAAACTAAGATACAAGCTATTCAATTTCATTGTTTACTTTACAATGCTATTCTTTATGCATCTTGAGTTTAACATGTCTGTGATGGCAGTAGATATAGAACTAGCAATTCGAGGTATACAATGAAGTTAATATAAAAGAAACCTAGGAGCATTCACTGAAAATATCTATGGATTTCCTAGAAAAACACTGCATCAGAGCTGAGAGATTTAGGATAAATTTAGATTTACCATAATGGTATGGAGTTAAGGATAAAAGGAAACTTTGCTTAAAAGGGAAGACTGAGCTTTGGAATCAGTTGAACTTCTGCTTAGAATCCAAGTCATACCCTCGGTAGCTGTCACTCATTGTGGGAGCAGTGTGGGAAACTCAAATCTCTAATGCTTTCTTTCCTTGTATATACAGTGGCAATACTAATGGTACCTACTTCACTGAAGTGTTGTGAATGCACTCTGTTACCCCTACCAGGGGCATTGAAATGTATCTGACATATAAATAGCTTTCTGATCCCTTATTCACTACTAGTAAATGTACTGCTTTTATTTAAATCCCTTATATTTTATAACTAGAATTAGTTTCACCAATGATAATAATATCTAATATTTCCATAATGCTTTGTGATTTAAAATGTAATTTCAAATATTTTTAAGCCCAAAAGAATTTGATATTGTATAATGATTTTAAACTTGAGAATATTCAGTCCTAGACACCTTAGTCTGAATTATTCAGGGATAAACAATTATTAAATGGTGGATTCGGGTCTTAACACAGGATTTCTTATTCTATTGTGAATATTGTTCCATTGTCCACAGTGTAAAGCCTGAATTTAAGCCAAAAACTATGTTACTGTGTTGATTAGCACAAAATCCAGATCTCAAATTCACATCTGGTGGACACCTACTGGTTTTGTGACACTAGTAATTACATCTTCTAAGCTCACTTTCCAAATCTAGCAGCCATATTATATGCTTGTTGTATCAAATGGTCTAAAACATATCTAATTGGAAGAAATTGTTCCAGGACCCTTTATGCCATAACCCCTTATTCCTCTAATAAAATTAAATTTAATTGTAAGTATCCATTTGCCAAAATTGAGAAGAAACTTAATAACAAACATTTTGTGGTTCTTTATACCTTCCTAATGTTGTATCTCGAACCTAAGTCAATCATCATTCTTGGCCAATGCCCAAGTACTCTACCACAAGATGTGTTTTCTTCCTATTGACTGCACTACAATTGTGCCAAGCAAAAAGTCGAGACCCCAGTTCTCTAAAGGACAATGTGGTAGGGATCCACCTTGCACAAGCATTCATGTAGCATCAACATGCCCCACCAACCCCCCACCCTGAATCTGTGGTCCTGTGACCATGGAGATGTAAAACCTTGTTCTAGGACACACTTCTCCCTCTTCAATGCCTGAAGATCACAATCTCCATCCTTCCTTTCTGCCCCACTTTGGTCTTTTCTTGGACCCACTGCTGAGCCCATAGACTATAAGACTTGTGGGCCAGACACAGCCTAAAGATTTGTTTTCTTAGGGTCACAAAATATCAGCTCATACTGTGATTAAAAGTAATGTTTTCCCAATGATTAATGCACAAAAATATTTCACAAACAAAATCTGAATGTATTTTACATCTTTTGGGTGAACTATTAGATTGATCATTGTGTTTTTCTGGCAAGACAACAACTGGCTGAAGCTAAGTAACAGCTTCTATCTACCATTTGCCAAAGCCCACCACTGTTCTCCTGACAATAAAGATGTAATTCAGTGACTATTTATCATCCACTTGCTCCATTGCATTTCTTAGAGTTCTTTCTAGTTCCTTTCTCTCATTTATATTACCTGTATACCCCACAGGATTTGGTTGTGACTACTAAGATGTATAAAATTAAAGCAATAAAGCACTGTTGATTTTTTCCTTCATAATGCTTATCTCAGTACACAATTATACAGTTATAATTAATGCTCTTTTCTCTCACCAGATCATAGATTCCAAAATTTGAAACTGTGCCTTATTTTACACACTATTTTTCTCCTAGAACAGTGACTGAAACAAAGAAAGTTCTCAATAACTACCTGAATAAAAGAATGAACTAAAAACCTATAATTCTTATTTAGAAGTAAGGATGCAAAATGTTGATATACTCTGGCTCGTGGGGTTGGGAGCAGGGAGAAATAGCTTTTATTGCTTGTGTGAGGACACTATAGTGATAAAGATATTATTATAAAATTTAAATTCAGGTCATCCTACACCAGAAAAATTTCAATAAGTATTCCCTATTCACATGCTACACAGATGTTATTTATTTATTTTCATTACCGTCAATAATATTCTAGATTTCTCTATTTACATAATTAACTTAGTTAAAATATTTCAGTTTAAGCAATAATAATCCTATCCCTCCAAACAAAACATAAAAATCAGAAAGTTAATAATGCAAATTGGTTTTCCATTTGCTCTCAGATAATGTGGATCCCAGAATGAAGATGAGACAGGGATGTGTCAATCTATAGTTTCTACTGTCAGGCCCAGTCCCCGTGTGCCTCTGATAGTATAAGCGTCTAACTTTGCTTATGACAATCTGGTGTCTAAAAATACACAATTGTTCAAAACAATACACCTTTTATAAAACAGCTCCAAATTCAAGCCAACTATTTAACCTAGTAGTACTTGAAGCAATAGTAGTCTTGGTGGTGGTGGTAGTAGTAGTAGAAATAATAATAATTATTGTAATAATGATTATAGTATTCCATTGGTGCAAGAAAAACAGGTAATTGGACTACTGAGAAACGGGTCTTTACATTTAGCTTTATGCAATAGCTTGGTTGATTGCCAATATTAGAAGCTAAACAAAATGTGCTATTCCACTGTATCTGGCTCCTACACTTAAAGTACTCACAATCTAGAGATGGAAGCTAAATATGTAAATAATCAACAATAATACAACATGATAAATCGTGTAAATGGTGCACTCTGCTAATAACAAAGGACTGGGAGCACCAACACAATCCTGATTAGTTCTACCTAAAGGTCAGGATAAATTTCAGAGAAAATGAACATTACACTTACACACACAGATATACACACAAAGATGTATAACACCTAAATATTCAATTACATATATGTATTTGGATATTATAATTATCACATGCCAATGGGAAAACAGTATATAAGTGTCACATTCATTTTCACTACTCTTGGCTGCATACTGGGTTGCCATGACAACATAGATTAATTAAGGGCCTTTCTACTAAAAACCTTAGGTTTTCAGAACTTGGGAGCTTCAACCATCCTCTACCTGTATAAATCATCTTGAAAAATGAAATCATATCATGTGCCAAACATTTGTACTGTCCTCTTTACCTTCATTTCCAACTGAAATATACTTTGATTTTAAGAAGACTTTCTCTCCTTGGTATTATCTTCTTTCTCATTGTGTACAAAGGGAATGGTCCATTTAGATATTACTTTCATTCATTAAAAGTGGAGAAAATGTCATATTCTTGTAATTAAATGAGAGGAGATGATGGTGCTTTACTCCTTATTTGTCAATTCAAACTCCATCACTATTATTGCATCATTAAAGGAACACAGAAAATTTTATTTTTTTCTTCTTTGTAGAAGAACTGTTAGTTTTAATTAAAAATGGTATAGTCCAAAGGAAAACAAAACAAAACAAAACAAAAAAACGTTAGAGTCGAAAGATGGCTGGGCAGGCACACAGTGTTTTCAATGTTAATACTGCCACCACCTTCTTCAATGAATTATACATTTATGCAAAGGTTATACTAGGTTTTGATATTTTTATAACATATATGTTTCCTTTAGTGTGTTATTCACAATGTCTACCAGTTTACTTGAATCTTTCATTATCCAGTAAATAATTGTTGAAAAATTCAACTTAAAATCAATTCTGTGGTGTGCCTACTCATTTAACCAACTGAAATAGGACACTTTTATAATTGATGGAGGCCTCTTCACCAGTAACTTCAAAGGACATTTAAAGCACTATTTTACCCATAGAGGGAGTTGGATTTGAATATGACATGCATAGGCAATGATTCCCCTTGCCTAGCCTGCTGGTGTAAGAGCAGGAGTATAAACTACCTCTCCAATAGCAGCCTTATGTGAATTCACTCACAGACAAATTTCTCTTGGAACCTAAAATCATTCTCTTTTTTATTTGAAAATAAGTGTGAGGTGTTCCTGATTCTAACCCTGCAACCTATCATTGGTGTCCACTCTGATCACCAAACATACATGCAGTCTGTACTATGTAACTTTATTTCAAATCTGCTACTTAGTGTTTTGGACTAAACATGGCAATATTCCCGTCCTTAAATGGCTTATGCTTTTCTTATTTGGGTTTCCATGAAAGCAGAGTTTCCATGAAAGACATGGACTTGAATGCATGTAGTTTATTTAGAGGTAATCAGAGAATGCTGAGAAAGGGGGATACTAGAGTGATACAGAGAAAGCTAAGGAAAGCTAATAAGGAGAAGGTGCTGACTGTTACCGCAGTGGGCCTCTGGGCTCAATTCCTCTGGCGATAGGAAGTAGCAGCACATGCCCATGGACTCCTGTCCCCATTAGTTGAGCATTGCCTCTGGTGGTCGCCTTCCATGACTTCAGCAAAAAGCAAGAGGCAAACACTTGGAAAGCCCCCTTCAGTTGGGAACCTGGCCTGATTCACAGAGCTGTTCACTATGCAAGTTGGGGGAGTGGCAGAGTCCTACACAGCTTTGTAGCATGGTTGTAATATGCTCATATGATGTAATGAGCAGAATTTGTGCCAGACATGTAAGTCAAGTGATCCCTGAGTGGTCTTTTAGGTAATTCTTAATTTTTTTTTCAAGACCCAACTCAAGCGCCACCTCTACTCATGGAGCCTCCAGTGACCAGCCCGAGGTAGGTGAATCTCATTCGTCCCCCCCACCACCACACACACTTGGTATTGTTTTGGTAACAGGTATGTGTGTTTGTGGCATTTGCATGGTATTCAATATTTATTAATGTAAATACCTCCTATCTTTGCATGTCTTGTATTTTTCTATTTCATGCAACTAATACAGTACCTTGTATGTAATAAATCCATTTGTGCCATAAGGATGGTTGACAAATACAGTCATTTTAGATGATATAACCTCTTATGAAATCTGCCAGAATCTAATTTCTCTTTTAATTACAGAATACACTGGAAAGGTATGTTTCTACTCTATTTTGAATTTTGCAGAATTTATTTAACATATTTTTAAAATGAAACTTCAAAATATCCTCGGAGAATCAATCCTGTAACTTTGACCTTCCATTAGTATACATTGTCACAAATATTCTATAAGATTTTTCTTCAGAGATCCATGGCCAGTTTCATGGTAAGCTCTATAAGCATTGCTCTATGTCTTTGAAATGCTTTGGTCTCTAGAAATCCTTCTCTGAATATGAACAAGGATAGGAACACACACAGGAAAAGAGATAGACTTACAATCTGTAAATCTGATGTTAATACTTGGGTGCCCCTATTAAAGACCCATCTGTTGACATTTCAAGGGTACTCTAATACAAAGAGTTGATACATTTGTATAGAGAGCAATCAGGTTTGGTTCATCTTGGACACTATTAGAGTGCATGGCCAGTTTAATCAATGTAAGAATGACAATTAACTAGCTTTACTAATACAAATATAGGGCCCCTATCACCAATCTGAGGAAAATACATTATTATCCTCTTATGAGTATACTGATTTTTTTCTTTGTCATTGGTAATTAAAGGCTATTATCTTGATTATATGCAATAGACCATTGATGAAAAACTGTTGTTAGTGGAAGTGGACCAGGAGTTAGTGCTAAATATGTATCAGGGTCACAGAGCATGCAAACATTATATGTCCATAGACAAATCACTGGTTTTCTGTATCTTTGATAAATATGAAGGATAGGCTAAAATAATCATATACTTGATATGATAGTCTATAGGCCTTTATAAGAATTTTCCCCAGAAGTAATCTGTCACCTGAATTAGAATGGATCTTCTACTGAAATCTTCTATCAGCTCAGAGAATCAACAAAACTACTTATAAATGTCATTACATTTGGAGATCAGTGTAGGTTTTTTTCCTTAAGATTTATTTATTTATTTATTCCCACCCACCCACCCACCCCTGTTGTTCGCACTCCCTGTCTGTTTAGTGTGTGCTCATCTTCTTTTTGGTGGCAACGGAACCGAACCCAAGACCTCCCATGTAAGAAGAAGGCACCCAATCGCCTGAGCCACCTCCACTCCCTGCTTTGCTGTGTCTCTCATTGTCTTTTCCTCCTTGTGTCTTTGTTGCATCCTCTTGTTGTGTCAGTTCGTGGCAGCAGCCTGTCACGTTAGCTAGCTGTCTTGCCCCTCCTCTCTAGGAGGCACCAGGAACCAAACCTGGGATCTCCCATGTGGTAGGTGGGAACTCAATTGCCTGAGCCACATCTGCTTCCTGAGTGTAGGTTTTATGGTAAATTATCTTGAGATGATATCTTGGGAGGCACTTGACACAGCAAGGCTGTATAATATCCCTGGTTTTGATCTATTTTCACCCCTCCATGCCTGTCTTCCTTTCTTTTCTCAGTATTTCATTCTTTCTCTACTTCATTCTCATGAAGAATAATTTGGTTCTTCTGAGATTCTTCCATTCTTCTCTCTATCCCACAGCCTAATGAGCACAACTGACATCTGGTAACTAGTATAGAAAGTAAAGAACTCTATTTCTTTGGAATTCTGTGAAGGGGGAAGACAGCTATTCATTTAGGTTTATTTCATTTTAGGTGTGTGTACATGCACGCTCACATACACAATACATAGTAAGCAATGTCAAGGGACTCGTATACCCAGTGAAGTTCACACATGAATTGCCTGCTCACTGTTAAACTGTGGAAAATGGTCTCTACCAGATGTATTCTAATTAAAAATATATATTTAATTCTACACTTAGGAATTTGGAGAAATTTTTCAGGTAACATTTCTTTTCTACACTAGATTTTGCATATTTGTAATTATAAAAGGAAAACTAACAAGTAAATGAATTGTAAATCCTTTTTTTAAGTTGCTGAAATAAATTGAATAGGACTGTATTCTGGAAAGGCTGTCTTAGTAAATTTAAGTTTAAATATATAGATTGCAAAATTATCTCTTTCTCATATTGTTAGCATGGTTCTAAGGAAAAATTAAGTGCCAAATAAATATGAAATATTTGGCAGAGGTAAATGATAATGGCCTATGGGCAATAGTGATGTGGTGAAGAGAAAATAGAATATAAGTAAATTATTTAAATTGCTTAAATTGTTTTACCTATTTAACCTGAGGATACAACTTATTTCAAACAGCTGTGCTAACTAGGTATCGGAAAAACTTTCTAAAAAGATGAACTAAATGAATGTTGTAGCTTAGTGTATGACACTTAATAGACATTGACAATATTTCATTTTCCCTAGTTTTCAAAAGATTTGTCTTTAAAGAACCAAAATTTGAGAACCTTATCTTAATAATAATAAAAGATAACATTTATTTTCTATACTAGATTATATTTAGCATCTAATTGCTTTATGTGTGTGAAGGACAGAATGAAGAAGAGTTCAGTTCAAAGACTGCAGTATATTACACTGAGTGCTGTGGGAGAAACAGTTTTAGTTCCCTGAGGAAGACATGACTTTTGGAAATAAAGATTAGCCATGGGGTGCCATGTCTGTAGAACTGATGGATGTTCAAGCTGGGTCCTACACATTTGAAGTAAAAGGTAATAAAATTCGTCTCAGAGGGAAGTTCCAGAAATATTTGCGACAAAGAAAGAGTCATTTGAAACAAGTGTAGTCTTCCAAATTGGTGATAGCAACTATAATCACAGTGTCTCACTTCAAATCTCCTATTTTAAAAATAATTGAGACATAACATATGCCACATCTCAGATATTTGTTATCACTTCCAGGAGCTCCATACTGCGTATTCCCCAACAGGTATTGCTTCCTTGGATTCCTACAATTTGACAAAGGTTCCAATTGATTGTGGTGCATATTTCTTTTTTGGTCCAGCGTTCTGACTAGTCTGCTATGGATTTTCATGAGAAAAAATGCATACCTTCATTTTACAGCTCAAATCTCACATTAGAACTCTCAGAAAATATCTGAGTTGCGTTTTTTAAGTTCCCAAGCAGAACTGCCTCCCCAGGGTCCATCTGACACCCAAAGGGCTGGGCCAGTATGGAGTCAAGCCTTTGCCTCTTCATGAATCCAGAACCACTGTACCCTTACTCTCCCAAGAGACTGAACACATTTCTTTTTAATTTCTCAAAATTTAGAAGGTCTGATTTTTCTCCTTCGTTCAGACAACGGAACTTTTGAGCTACAAAGGAATGTACTGCCAGGTTTTCCAAGGATCCCTGCATCCCCTTAAAAAAAAAAAATGGCACCCGCAATTATTCCAGTGTGATCTATGTTCTTGCTTATACAATGAAGTGACTACTACCCACATCATATATTTTCTTTTATTCAATTAAACAAACCAACAAAAAGCAACCTTTAGTGGACTGCCCAGCTAAAGAAAATGCACAAGTATACTTGGGTATCTTTTGGTCTCGGAGTTTGCATCATTTAATTGTAAGCCCATTTTTCTTCCCCACCCAACTTGCATTTTAAAGCCATCCCTCAGTCCTATGAGATCTCTGTCAAGATACTAATGCTGGGCTCAAACTGATACCTGTTCCACTATTATCAGTAGATAAAGACAAACAACAAAATAGATGAAATTTAAAGAATTCCCAGCCTGAGGATGTATACTCCAGACACATGATACTTGTGCTAGAAAGGAATGCAGCTCTTAGATGAAGAATAAAACTTCTCTGTGAGGTGGGTGCTGTGTTAAGGAGAATAGAGTGGAAGGGAATTCTCCTTGAGCTATTTGCCCAGGAAGCCTCAAATTCCATTTGAGCTTCTCTCTATGAAATTCCACACCCATTTATTTAGTATGAATTCCTGTAGGGATTTTTAAAAAGGTCCAATGTGCCTTTTCAATTAAATAAGGGATAAAGCATTACCTATAGTATTTTTCTATACAGCAAGTACATGGTACTTGACCCATATTAAAAATCAGTAAATGCTACCTATCATTATTTTAGGCAGTAGGAATTCTTTCAAGGCATTGCATTTTAGTGGATACAACTTTTTTTTAAAGTGAGATGTAAAAACTTCTCTATCATACATTTTGAAGTAGTAGCAATTTGGAACAGAGAACTAGGCAGTAAAATAATGTAGAACAGAGAGCACCTGTTTATCTTCACCCTCCTCAATGATGTTTACAGTGTCCAGAACATTTTAGATACTAAATATTTGTTAAATTAATTAATGTGAATTTGAATCTTAATTCTGCCACTTACTAGGTGTGCCTGGGAATTAATTAAAATCTCAAAGACTCAGTTGTCTTCTATGTAATAAGAGCTCATGGTGCACACCTCACAGGGTTGGTGTGAGAAGTAAGTAGTTATCTCATGTAAATTGCCTAACAGCATCAAGGCATTAAAATGGTCACTAAAACTATCTTAACTTTCCTACCATTTAATAGGCAGTTTAGAAGAGGTTTCATTTTATAGGTCAAAGACTATAGCAAAAGTGACATTTCAGACCTTGTTTAGAAAGAACATCTCCCTTTTAAATCAAGATAAATGATAACAGACTTTGGTTGTTTTATTGGCTATCCCAGTGCACACAGCAAATACTTCTGAGTCAGCAATGGGTAGGGACATTCCATTGTATGGAAAGGATAAAAATAAATTCATTCACTGGTCTTTGTGTCTCCTCACTGAGGACAAATGATTTTTCTGAACAATGTTAGTCCAATATCCAATATAAAGTTAAATCACACTCTTCAGGTCATGTTGACGGAATACCATGACAGGATCAGCTCTCTTACGGGGAAATTTAAGTAGGATCTACTAGTTAAAGGATGGCTATTCTCACTTCTTACCTTTTACGTTAGCTTGGCTTTTTCTTTTGGGAGGAGGTGATAAATTTTTTAACAGAAAATTAATGATTATCACTGAAAAACAAGCATTCAAAAATGTTTGAAATATACTTTGTTGTTATTTATAACAATGAATACTAGGAAAAACTGAAATATCCTACAATAGAAGAATAATTAAGTCTGTCATGGCCCATAAACTTGATTGGAATGAACGCATTAAAAGTAATAATAAAGTACGTCTAGCAACATAGGAGTTACATATAATAAAATACTAAATGAAAAAAAATTAGGTTAAAATGCAATTTTCCTCACAAACATAGACATGTGAAAAAACATATGCAAAGTTAGTAATAGCTCTGTTAGAATGACGGGGTTGTTTTTTTCTCAATATCATTATCACAGTATATTGTTTTTATAACTCAAGATTAAAAATTACTTTCATGGTCAACCCTCAAAAGCAAAAACAATTCTTCTGAAAAACTAATCAGACCTGTGCACATCTATGTATTTCACAAGATGCTTATCATTTGTTATTTGTATTAATGAAAACTTGGGAAAATATTAAATGTCCACTAATACATGAGTAGTTTAACAAATTAGTATGTATTCAAAGGAAGAAATACTATACAGACATTAAATAGCTTGTTTTCTAAGATCATTTAATTATGTTAAGACTAAAAAAGCCAGTTGTGAAATTATAGAATCCATAATTATATTCACATAGAGTTAAAGAAAATACTGGAAGTACATAACACACCAAAGTATAAACAGAGCTATCTCTGGAAAATTTATATTATTCTTTATTCATTTCCATTTATTGTTTCCTTTACAATATAAATTTAATGCCTTTTAAAATAATAACACTAAGAGGCATTTTCTGACTAGCTTACGCAGTTTAATAATGTTTCTTAGGTCACGCTGACATCAGTTACAATAAATTCAACAGCTCCCTGACTTGTGATTCTTTTGTGTTGCACTTAATACCTCATATAGTGGTAGGCATATAATGGATGCCAAGAAGCCTTTTTCTCTTGGTTGGCTCTTAAGTAAATCAAGGGAAGTTACTTTACTACTATTACCATTGCTATCACAATTATTAATAAAACTGAAACCACACAAAAGGATGAATGCTCAGTAAAACCTCATTTTCACATTCTCTCTTCTTATTCTATTTACACTTTCCCTCACACACAGCCACATACAAAGACCCTCAATAGAATTGTTAAAAATAAATTAATAATACACATTGCAGTATCTGGTGTGAGGAGTGTTTCTTTACTTTTAGTAAAAAATTAATTGATGGCAATTTTTCCAAGTAGTTTAGAGCTATGTATCAGTTCTAAAAACATGTCTTAAAGGAAAAAAGATGAAATAATTTATGGAAATTTATTTCTAAGATTATTCATCACAACATTAATTATTGCAACCAAAGTTTAAAGCTCTATAAATGCCCATCAAGAAAGTTTGGATTAAAATTATATATCCATATGATGACATACTGGAGCAGACACTAAAATGACATTTTGGAAAGATATTTAAAGACATGAAAATATCTTCATAGTGTATTTTGGGGGGAAATTTGATGGATATGAAATATCCAATCTCTATACAAATAAATTTATGTAATAATGAATGATTATAATAATATTTAAAATGTATTAAGCACTCAATATTTGCTAAGCCCTCTTCGAAGCACATTAAACATGTTATTTTATTTAATTGAATCCCATGGAGCAAATACTCTTATCCTCTGTATTATACAGATGTGAATACGGCAGTGAATACTGTTGCTGAGAGAACAAAGTCATACAGTTAGTCAGTAGATTATATACAAACTACTAAAGAGGAATAACCCATGATCACAATAATTACTCAAGGTGGGGTGTGTGTGTGAGAGATGAGAGAGTGAGAGAGACAAAGAGGGGTGGGAAGTAAAGAGAGCCAGGGAAAGCAACAGAGAGAGAGAATGAGGGGAGAGAGAGACAGAAGGAAAGATGGAGGGGGGAGGAGGACAGATATATGGCATGGAGGAAGAGCAGAGGAAAAGAAGAAGGAAAGAAAGAAAGAATTTAGATATGATAAATTAAGAATTTGGCCATGTTATTTATTTTCAGAATTTTCTCCAAAGAATATATGTGAATTTTCTCTTCATATGTGTTAGTGTGTTTTAGCTCTTAAATAGGAAGCAGGCAGAAGAAAAATATTGGAAAGCAATAATCCAAGAAACATCTTCTGTTTTCAATAAATGCTACAGTAGATTTTTAGTTTGTTTTTTAGTTTTTGTGACAATTATAGATTTGTGGTTCCATTTAATAACTGAAATCCATTGAATTAGCCTATGGCATGTTCTTAGTATCTATCACAGATTTTATAATAATATAATAAGAAAAATTTATAATATAAATTTATAATATAAATTTATAATATAATAAGAAAAATTTTGCAGTTTTAGGGAGCTTCTGGAAAAGTAGACAATTTGTGTTGTTTCTTAAAGTTGTGGAAATTTAGAGAGGACAGCATTTAATACGGGGAATTCATGACAGATTTTATGGGAAAAGCAGCACTTGCTGGGAGTTGTTGAAGACTTGGATAGACCACAATAGCTTTAAGACACAAACATAATTTTATAAGCTGAACTAACTTTAATATCATGAAGAGATCCATATTTGTGTTTGTTATATTAGTAGACCATATTAGTAGATATATTAGTTATATTAGCAGTCATATTAGTAGACCTTGTTTCTGTAAGAATTCCATCTGGAAATTTTATTCCATATACTAACTGAAAACACCCTTACAATTCTGGTTCTTTGTAAGTATTGCTGGCTTTGAGTAGGGTCCTGCTAGGATGAGGATCAGGCATCTTCCAAGGTACTCACAGCAGCATTCATAACTCTATTAATTAAGGTGTTATATACATATTTAGTGAGCTCCTATTATGTTAACATCTTTGTGCTAGTCATTGGAGCACACTAATGAGCAGATGCAAATCAAGGAAACAAGTTCCTTTCCTCTTGCACTTTTAATCTGTCAATTCATGACATTGACATTAATTTATAGGAAATGTTCAAATTAGAAAGACCCTGCATGCTTTCTGTGTAGTACCAACCTAAGCATTTTATAAAAATGACATACAAACAGAACTGTATTTATGCCACAAAAGTAAACATCTAACTCCTAACAACATGACAGATGAATTGAAAGGAAAAACAAGGCATGATACATTGCATAATATGTTACAGAATAAATAAATTGGCGTATTTTTTCATGTTTAAGTATATATAATTAAAAAGTATAATCTTGGATATGTCTAATAGCTTTTCCTACTGCTATAGTAGCAGAAAACAGAGAATGTAGATCTCTTGCAAAAAAAGCTGTCTTACACTTTTGTCCTCAAAGGTTGTCTACAATTACCTTAACTCTTGAGGGAGGGAGAAAAATTATTTTATGATGACATGTATAAGGCTCCAGAAGATCACATGTTGCAGCATGCACTGTGATAGAATTTAAACTATCACAATCCGGTAAATTGGAAAAATTACAAATTCTGCATTTTGTTTATACTAAAGCAAGGCCATTTAAATTTTATAGAATTAGCATAGGAAATTATTATTTTTATACACATATTTTTCTATAAGTCTCATTATGAAATGATTCTCTGAGAAGCTATATATTGTTTAAAAATCAAACTTTTCGTGGTATAATTTTAATGGTGCTATTTGAAAATGGCTTTATATCATAAGTGTCAAACAAGATATTTCTCCTACAAAATTCGTTAAATACAATGACCCCTTTGCAAATTATCAGATGTGGGACAATACGCATCTCATAAGCAGAGGGCAATGAAAGTTAAAATATGCCATGAGATGGGTTGAACTGAGCAATAAAAATTAAAGTAAGTTTTCACACTTCCTAGGATGTCGTGCATAGTCCTACAATGAATTTATGATTTGATTAAAGAACACAAAACTATCTGTCCAGTAAGAATCCATACTTTGTAATGAATTAGGCTGCTTTGGAAAGGAAATAGTTGCATGTATACATCTGTAGGTATATGGGTTTGAAAGCATAATATATTTTCCGAATTCTGGGGCTGCTATCAATGGTGCCAACAGAGATATGCAGATCGTTTTAGGGCTTTAGGCTAAACTTTCTTTAAACCAACTAGTCGGCCTTTCTACACTCTTTTTTTTATCTATTTATCATTCTTCACAGTTTTCTTGTGTCCTCTGGAATCTCTGCTTGGTCTTAGAAATTCAAATGCAAAAGGAGTCAAATAGGTAACAAAAGAGAGGAAATTGTGACAATTATAAGTACCTAACTCATAGGGCTGTGATCCATTCATTCAACATATATGTACAAACGTACCTTATGTGATGAACACTGTTTTAAGGGCTGCAGATACAGCAGTGAACAAAAAGGCAAAGTCCCCAAATGCGCAAATTGCATTGAAGTGGGAATGAAGCAATCAGTACATCAAAATGTATTTATTTAATAATGGTAAAGAGATGAAAAGTAGTCATTTTGTGGAAATATTTGAAGGTAGTGTCAATAGCATTTATACACATGAGGTATGGGAAGAGTTAGAGACCAGAGATTTTTAGTTAGAGTGACTGCAGATTGGGGTAGATATTTACTAAGATAAGAAAGATAGTAGGATAAGCAGATTTTGTGGTTAGGGCATAAATTATTCAGTGAGGAGTACAGAAAATGCAAGATGATTCCTTAAAACAGTGCCTGGCATATAGTAGGTGCAAAATAAGTGTTAGCTATTGTTTTAGTCTCCCCAGATGCTAAAACAAATACCATACAAGGGTTGACTTAAACAACGGAAATTTATTGGCTCACGGTTTTGCACCTAGGAAATCGAGGTGCCAGAAGGTGAAGCTTTCTCCCCAAAGACTGTGGCATTCTGGGCCTGGGTTCCAGCAATCCCTGGTCCTTGGCATTTCTGCCAAATGGCAATGCACATGGTGGTGTCTTCTCCTTTTTCCTCCACATTCCATTGACCTCCAACTTCTTCCCACCTTTCTTTTTCTGTCTGAATTTCATTCTGCTTATAAAGTACTCCAGTAATCACAGCACAGCCTGATTCATTTGGGCCACACCTCAGCTGAAATAACATTTTCATGAGATCTCATTTACAATGAGTCCACACCCCCAGAATGCAGACCAAGAACAGGTCCAAACTGGGGTTCACAATTTAATACATCACAGCTGTATTTATTATCACTACCTTCATTTCAATCATCATGTTAAATTTAGGCATAGTGCTGTCATATCTTTTGCTTTTTCAAAAAGAAAATACTATTTGAATTCTATGATAAAATATCTGGATTTTAAATGCCAAAAACCATAACTTTCTTATTTTAGCTGCAGCTGAAGTGAACACATTGATGACATCAGACCTAAGCAGTTACCAGGTCTCTCAGCTTTTGTGCCTTTGAGCTTTGTCTGAAGACAATGGAGCTTGATCACTTCTACTGCAGGTGCAGCCTTGGATCTATTGGAAACTTAAATCCCTTGGGGTGTTCCTCAACCAGGCCCCATAGGCCCTGAAGGAAGGCATACATTGTATTTCAGATGGCAAACAAGGGCATGCAGTTGTAAATTTTCCAGTATCACACAGCTATTTCTAAGTAGACCCAAGATGCAAAACAAGATCTGTCTGACATCCTAGCCTATACTCTTTTTAGTCCATAAGGCTACAGACTCTATGAGAGTTAATTAACAGCATATAACTTCTTGCCTGAGCAAGTATCTGTTAATTTAATTAATCTTATGAGGAGAGATTGAGACTTTATTTGTTAACACAAATTCTAGAATTCCAAAAGTTAGCTTTATCTCTGACGACCAAAAAAAAAAAATGACACAATGAGAAAGAAGATGAGTGGTAGGTGACGATAGTCCATGTACAGCCTCCTTTCAGAGTTTTGCCTTATAAAGGATTGAGATACTTTCAAGACAATTGTTCGTAACTGTGATTTGTTCAGAATACGTTCCTTTTTTCTTTCAAGTCGTATGGAAATTTGTCTTTTATAACACTTTGGATCTATACAATCTGACTTAAACTTTTTAAATCAATTTAAAGCCTTCTTTTTCCTCTTATAAATAAATTGAGAGGAATCATGTTTATATGTGTTTTAGTTTCCTAGGCTGCTGAAAGCAGAGACCATGAAATGGGTTGACTTAACAATAGAAATGTATTTGCTTACAGTTTTGAGGCTGAGAAAAATGTCCAAATCAAGGCATCATCAAGGCAATGCTTTCTTCCCAAAGACTGGCTTTGGAGATCCTTGACTTCTCTGCCACATGGCAAGGCACGTGGTGGATTCTGCTGATCTCTCCCTTCACTTTTGGGTTTCACTGCTTTCAGCTTCTTGGTTCCATGGTTCGTTCTCTCTCCCCCCGCCCCCTTCTATGTCTCAGTATCCATTCTGTTTATAAAGGACTGCAATAAGAGGATCAAAGCCTATCTTGAATGTGGTAGGTCACACTTTAATTGAAGTAGTCATGTCAAAAAAAATCCCACTTATAATGGATCCACACCCACAAAATGGATTAAATTTAAGAACATGCCTTTCTGGGGTACATACAGCTTGGGACCATCACAGTATGGATCTAGAAAGTCTTCAGGATTATCTGTATAGGATAGTGCTTTATTTTAACATTGAAGATTTTTAATATCAGTCTAAAGTCAAGCATCAGCCTAGTCATTTACCATTAAATTTTATTCCATTTTACTAGTATCTAATTAAATCTCAATTAAATGTAATGTATTTCTATTAATTTAATGAATCCTCCTATCAATAGCCATATTATTTTTAGTTCCTTTCAGTAAACTTTCAATTTAATCACTTTATTGTTAATTTCTTTCCATAAATTTCAGTCAGCCTCCAATTCATTCAATCTTCAGACCTAAAATCAATATTGTATACCCAGTATCAGTGGGGCTTTTTGTACTTAATTGAGCCAAGATGTGAACTAATCTATCTCATTTATATCAGTGAGACACAGCACAGTGCACAGTCCCCATAAAAGTCAATACTTCCACAAAAAGCATCATTGTTGCTTTGCAGTTACAAGGACTGTTGAAATAAATAATTGTAAATTGTAATTCAGCAAGACCCAGTGTTTGTGCACAATTCTGCCAAGTTTCAGAACTTGTTACAAACACTGCCTATGTTTACTAACTTTTCAACCATGAGGGGCAGTACTAAGTCATAGGAAAGAGAAAGGGGTTGCGAGTCAGTTTGCCTGGCTTTGAATCCTTTGTCTGCTGATCATTAATATGAGCCCATGGTTAGGCAAATTTCTTGACCTGTCCATTCCCAAAGTTTGTCCTGCAAAAGTAATAGTATCCACAGTACAGAACTGTTGGCTGAATTAAAATGCTTAGAATAGTGCCTGACTCATAGAAGTCTCTCTATTTTAGCTGCTGTTATTACCAGCATTTGTGATTATAAAAAAATAATATGTATTAAACACGAACCATATGCCTGACACTTATGTGGTTTACACAATTATATCATTTAATATACACAGAAACCTTGCAAAGTAAGTATTATTTTTCGCAATTTGCACATGAAGAAACAAGCTCAGAGTATCAGTTGCTAAACTTTCTGTTATTTGAACCAGGCCCACCTAAATAAAAAAGTAAGCTGATTTTGTAATGTCATACTGCCATGTATTATTGAAAAATTTTCTACCAAATTTTTATTGTAAAGCCTTACTTTTTCAATCAGTTGTTCCTGAACATAAAAAAAAATATCTGGGAAATTGTTTTTACCCTAGTAAGGAGGTAATGATTTGGGAAGTATAAGGGATCCTTATTGAACTTTACATAATTAAGATTAGGGGAGCAAGATGGTTTGCTAATAGGTTGACCTTCAACATTATCATTAGGAAGATTTGGATTGGATAAAGTATAACAAAATGTGATTTGTACATAATTTACATTGAATTTACCAGGCTTTTGGTGAACTTTTGATTAGTTTCCTAGCTGCTATGACAAATTCTATACAATGTGTTGGTAAATACCACACAGTGGAAATTTCTTGGCTCATGGTTTCAGATACAGGAATCCAAAATAAGGCATTCTTTCTCACAGAGTGAATAGCATTCTGGCTTGCTGGCATTCCTTGGATTCCTTGGCTTTTCTGTCACATGGCAACATCCTCTCCTTTCTTTTCTGGGTTCCCACTAACTTCTGGCATCTCCCTGTAGCTTTCTCTTTTTTGGGGTGTCCAGTAATTGGCTCAAGACCCATACTGATTTAGTTGACCACAATTTAACTAAATATATCATATCCAAAGGAACTATTTACAATGGGTTCACACCCACAGGAATGTGGTTAAAATTAAAAACATGCTTTTTTTCCCTTGAGGTACATACTTCAACATACCTTAGCTGTCATGGATCAATGGAACACACTCTTTGAGGCAGGTGTTTGATACTAGGTGGAAGCTACATTGAGATGTGAACAAGCTGGGATTCATGTGAGGAAAATCCTGGGTTTGTGCTTTAATAATTGTGTTGGTTCGTGGTTTTCTAACACCTATTTTTAAGCAAAAATATGATGGGAAGATACACTTTGCCATCTTAAAATTTTGATCAGTGTGACCAAGGAGAAATCAAGGCAGCTCCTTATTTTCTCTAAAAATTTTAACAGATAGCAGATGAACCTTCAATAAGTACCTCCTTTAAGTGACAGTAGAGTGATGCACATGGGTGGACAATGATAGATTTCTGCCACTATTAAGACCACTTGGCGAAGGATGGAAGGTATGGTCCCTGCCTTCCAAGAACTTACAGATCTGCTTTTTCATGATATATGTGGATGAAGTCATTTTCTGGAAACTTTTTTGATGGAGGTATGAACAAAATGCTTGCATTACATATGGAACAAGAGAGCTTTTATTCCCCAGTGAGGTTTGGTATTAGTGGTATACATTAATCACCAGTTATTTATTATTTAAGATGGAGAACAATTTGGGGAAGATGAATTAGAAATTTAAATGAAAATAACACATTTATATGTAGAAAATTGGTAAACATTGGTTGATATAATTTTAGTTTTGAAGTGTATCTAAGCATGAATACAACCAAGTGGGAAGAAAAGGTAAAATAAACAAATATAAAACAATAAAAACAACACAAAATCCAAAGACCTGCTGTAAAAATCTTCAGCATGCCACAAAGTAGTTATTTGAAGGGAAGATTTTATGCCATTTCTGAATGTAAGCTTTTTCTTTTTAGCAAATAAAAAACACAATGTTTTTCCCTCCAAAATTATATTTTTATTATCCAGAGGATATAAAAATATCTTGAGCAAAATTAATAGTAGGAAAGAGATGGAAAATTTTCAAAAAGATTATCTTTGCTGACATTATATAAGACAGAGTCAAAATAGATTTTCAATAAATAAAGAGTGGTATGTGCAAACCGTAACTACAGGCCACATCAGAATAAGAAACTTTGTTTTTATCCTGATTCACACTTGAATTGCCATTCAAAGTAGGTTTTTTCTTTTTGAAGAAAACTATAAATGAGCTCTTTTTCCCTCAATTTCCCTTCAATGACATCTCAATGAAGTGTGACTTTTTTTCTCCAATATTCCATGTTCTTGCTTGTTTTAACATGGAAGTAGTGTTAGAATATGAGGGCCTTAAATTGGTTCAAACCAGTAGGACAGGAACACATGGTTAGGAAAAGTGGAAGTTTGTTCTCTTCCAAAGAAAGCAAAACTGTGCTCCTGAAATGATAGAAAATACCTTCTGTATTGAAGACAAGGCTGAAAGTCATAAAATACATAATGAAGATGGAGATAAGGATAGCTGAAAGCAGGAGCAGGTTGAGAACAGGGGTTCAAGAGTAAGAATATGGATGAAGTTTTTGGTGGCAGTCTCATATAAAGGTGCTCAGCAAACACTATGGAGTGAAAGCAGTGGCTTCTAGGAGTTGCTCTGTTCTAAGGAAACGGCAGGCATTCAAAATAAAAGCAATTCAGTGAGTTAAAAGGAAGGAGAAGGAAAGCAGGAATAGGAGATGAGTATGGGAAGAAATTTAAGATAGTCAAGGAAGAATTAACTGTCATGAATTCATTTCTTTTCCCTCTGCTGGCAATAATACCTTGAGTGAGATTAGTCCTTACACCTCGGGTAAGATTCACTAATCCTGTACTGCTTTGGTATTTTAAAGCTAGGTTTCTTTGCAAAAGAGACTTTGGCTCAGTTGCTAAATGCATAGCATTTTACATTATGAACAGTGTAAATAATTCAAGTGTCTTTAGTGCACCTGTCAGACATTGAAGACGGTTTGAAATTTACATGTGCATAAAAAAGCAAGGTTGATAGGTATGTAGGAAGACAAGGTCTCCGACCCCTCAATTCTGCCTTGGCATCTGATGGCTGCATAGGACCAGTATTTCCCATTATAAGACAAAAATGAATCTATATTGATTTCTAATCCCTCTTGAGCATCTTTTGAAAAAAATATTTGTTTGCTGAGGAGGTATCAATCACTGCACAACTCTAATGATTTGTTTCAGATGAAAAATGAGTGTTGTGTCAAATTATACTAAGTTCAGGGACAAAGTGTTTGTTTTACACTTTCTTCTTTCTCAACCATATTTAGGTAGAACCTGTGATGTGATATTATATGAAGTAGTTCCATGCAGTGCAAACAATCTGTATTTCTACTGTCTGTTTCTCCCACTGAATAATAAATTTTTAAGACACAGGAATTTTGTTATTTATATATCCCTTACCCCCACTCCAGAAGCACATAGAAATATAACAACTGATGTTTATTTAATGAATGCTTGAAAAATTATGTTTAAACATCAGGAATACAGGTGCTTTGGCACTAATTCTATTGGCTTAATTGGGTCCAATTGCATATATCTTTTATTGTAAGACAATTCAAATCCTTCTCGGAAGGAGGCAGAGTATAAATTATAAATTAACTAAAATTATAATGATTTATGGATTCATGTTCCCATAGAAGACCAAATGTTCTACATTTTCAATCAGTTCTACAAGCCCAAGAATTAATAATTTGGGACTTCTGTTAGTATTCAGTGTTCACTTACTGAGGTGGTTAAGGTTGAATATGAAATTGGGATCATTGTCACTAACACCACTGTCTCATCTGACTATAAATTTCCTTTGGCTTCCATTACATTTTTGAACTCCCAGTGAAAAATCTAGAAAATTGTGAGTATAATCTGGGCACATGCTTTGAATTTTAATTCTGAGGAACTATAACTGAGCGCAATTTATATTAACGTGTGCCCAAACATTTTCTCTAGTTAATTCATCAAAATGTAGATATGTTTTCCAAACACTGACTAATTTTTAAATTCACATTAAGTTTGCAGAGACATTTAATCCATATGCTTCTTACTGTAACTCATCATTTTGTAGGCGAGAACAGGTCTAAGTTCAGGACTATTTTTTGACTAAGACTCTTTGAGCGTTTTTAATTAACATTTAAAACTTTTTTCTTAAGGTAGGAAGATATGTTTGACAAAGTTAAGACCAAACACCAAAAGGTTAGTGTTTTGTCTAGAACTCAGCATACATGAATCTTAAATGAATTTTAAACCTGGCTAAAATAAGCTGTCTCCCCCTTTGAGAAAAGTGATAGAGAATAAGCAAGTTTGTCATTAGGCACTTACAACAGAGTATTTAATAATAGCTAGAGACCAAACAAAGGTAGATGGAGAGGAATTGGTTTGTTAAAGAAAATAAATCCTTATAGGCTCATAATTAGACCATGTACATATAAATAATTTATTTGTGTTTTTGAGAATTTCAATAATTTTGACCCATGATTTTTCTCTTTTTCTTAAAATCTACCACTGAAATGTTCTAACAGAGACAAGTCAGATAATATCCATTCAGAGCTGTGTGTGTGAGTGTGTTTGAGTCTCAGTATGTGAATGTGTGTGTGAGAGAAAGAGACTGTTTGATTGATTGATTGACTGATTGACAGAGGGATAAAAGGATGAGGCTTCTGTGTTCATGTTTATTGTCGGGATATTTTTAATGGTCTTTTGGTCTTCTAATTCCTTGAAAAAATGAACAATGTTAAGCAGGAACTGGGAAATGATTCAGGATTGTCTGCCACCAGGAGTAAAGAGCAATGGGGAGAGGGAAGGGGAGAGACAATGGATGTTGGAGGGAAAAACCAATTAGGGAGAATAAGAGCATTGACAGCCAGAAGTAAATTCAGTCCTGTGTGGTAGAGAGCTTCCCAAACTTTTGCCAGTGATCCTAATTTCCTGGTACTCATGCTCTTGTATAGTATTCTCACATACACAGACTCAAGGATGACCAATGAAATATAACAGTTGTGATGGTGTGTAAGTTCCAAGACTAAGTCACAAAAGGCATTGCAGCTTCTGCCTTGGTCTCACGAATTGCTCTTTGGAGGAATTCACCTGCCATGTCATGAGAATGCTCAAGTAGTCAGTCCCATGTGGAGAGCAAATGAAGTTCTGTCCCTGAGCCTACAACAACTTGCCAGTTGTATGAGTGAGCCACTTGGGAAATAGATTCTCTATTCCTAGTAAGGACTTCAGATGACTGCAACTCCAGGTGATATCTGGCTATAACTTCATGAGAGAGCCCAAACAAAATGGCCCAATCAAGATCCCAAATTCCTAACCCCAAAAAACTGTGATAAATAAGAAATCATCATTGTTATTTTAAGCCATTAAGTTTTGGGTGATTGGCTTCACAGCCTAGATGAGTAAAACAGCAGAAAAGGATGATTCTGGAACAAAACATACTAATTAATTCACATTTTAAATATATATTGAGGGCTAGTTACCTGAGGTTTTAATGGAGAAAAGATAGTTTGGGCCTAGAGAACTTACAGACTAATGGGAAGTGGATAAATTTTCAATGTTTTAGAGCTTTTCAAATGTTATCATATTAGTAGTACTGTAATTATAAATTAAGGCAAATCCCTTAAAGGGAAAGATAAGGAGCTGAAATTTAAAAAAAAAAAAAAAAAAATCAGTGGTTGAGAAGGGAAAGATTTTCAGAAAAGATGTTCATGGCAATCCATATGAAGATATGGCATTTAAACTAGAATCAGATGGCTGAGATGGAGCTAATTCATTCAAGAGAGGAGGGAAACTTGAGACAGTGTGTTCAGACTTGAGCTTAATGAATTTGGATGGAAGTAAAGAAGGGTAAAACAGAAGGAGCAATGGAGATTATGCATATGGAAAGAAGGGAAAGGAAGCAGGGGCTAGATTTCACGGGATTTCATAGGCCATAGTAAGGAATTAGGTCATTCAATGGCAGTCCACTGAAGAGTTTAAACAGAGTAAGTAATAATATTAACACATTTAATTAATGGAATCCACAAAAGCACACATACTTCAGAATAATTGTGGTTCCTTAAGGGGTTAGGTATTTCTGATGATCCGTCAGGGTCTATATTTTAGTGACCTTTCCTGATAAATAATAATATATCTACTTATTTTGAACGTTTCTGCTTAGTGAAGAACTATGGCATGAATAAGTTGTGCAAACATTTGGAGAAGGATTCTGGGTGAACAGGTTCTGTTGTTGTTGTCCATTTTTAGAGAATTTAATATCTTCCAGAATAAGCATCTTTGGGGTTGCTTTGTATTAGAAAGATAGAGCAACAAACATAGGAATCATTTCTATGGAGTGTTATGAGTCTATGTGAGGAGAAGAATCTTCAGAACAAAGATCTGCTGGATTATACTTTACAAAATCCCTAACTATAATCACAAAAAAACTATTTTTTTTTTACCAAGATCCTCTGCTCAGTGTTTCAAAGGAAAAAGAATTATCATCTTTTTCTAGTGTAAGAACCCCTAATTGTGCTGAATCACGGTGCTGATATGATTTGATAAAATGTAATAATGCAGGTAAGATAAAAAAAAGACATTAATTTTCCATTTGCAATTTTTTACAATCCAAATTGCACTATTACTTTAATAGTGGATATTCAATTTGAATTTTGCATTTTTTCCCCAAAAGGGTTGAGTGTCAACTCAAATTCAGTAATTTGCATTCTTAAAAATATATTTCTCATCAGTGTAAAGTACTGTTTGTCACCTGGCAGGTAATAATTTCCTATCCCAACTCTTAGATCTGGTGAATATTTTCCCTTCAAAGAATATATTAAATCAAAAGAACACAACATTTTATGCTAATGCAATCTTTGTGAAGGCTGAGATAAAATTTCAAGTGCTGATAATTATGAAAACCCTACAAGAGGATTCTAGAGATATTGGTTTCCCTTATTACCAGGATTCTGTTCTGTTAAAAAGAAAATTATTTTATATATTCAATTTCAAAAGTACAGTTCCAAGGGATATATTTCCAGAACATACCTTTCTCAAACAGACCATTTGATTTATGCACAGGGGAGCAACATTTCATGATTATGCATTTGAAATAGTCATTAAAAAATATATATATTTTTAGTGTGTGTGTATATATATAAGATATATATATATATCTTGTCTTTGGAATGATTATTGTGATTTTAAAGCTCAAATTAGTGTGTATTTTAAATAATCAAATGCAATCAATATTTCAATAATTCCACAAATATTTATTCACTTTGCTTAAAGCATTTACTAAGAGTCAGGAATTAGAAGAAAGGATCTCTTTCCTCACCAGCTATTAATATAGATCAAGATATGAAGAATTTTATACTATATTATATGGATTTTTCTGAAATGAATAAAAGAAGACAATCATCGCAATGAGCTGAGAGAGACACTGAAGTGGAGGAAGGCTTATTTGGAGGAGGCAAGGCTTGTGCAGTGTCTTGAAAGCTGAGTTATAAAAGGAGTGAAAAGTGTAATTGGCAGAAGACTAGCATGACCAAAGACACAAAGTGATAGACATATTGAATTGTTGAAAAAAGCTACTTGTGCTTGCCATTGCTGGATTCTAGCACATGCATTTTTGTAGGGAGTGCAAAAGGGACAATAATAAGAAATGAGACTAAAGGAAGAGTAATATTAAAAGAGGCCTTCATTGCTATGTTATGATATTGTAACTTTATTCAAACAGTAAAAGAAAATGATGAGGAGGTTTTTACTCAGGTCTTAAATCTAATTTAGAAAAACTTAAATAAAAACTAGCTTATGGATTAAAATAAAATCATCCTGAGTTGTGTTTTCTATGCTGATGTTGTCTTAACTCTCAATTTTTGAAAGAGAAACTCAATACTCTAATACTCATGAAGATGGTGAGCATGTCAACCTTAGAGAGCAAAATCCTTAATTAAGGCTCAGATCATCCACAGCAGAACAGCAATCTTTCCCATATTGATCTGGATCTGCTTAGGAGAGTGAAATGCTGTTGTCTTTTTATTTTCCTTACACAGCCAGAAGTTGAATTTCCATCATTTGAGCTTCAGCAAAATATACTGATGATGCTCCACTCTGCACATTGACCACCCAGTCACCTTCTCTCTTTATTTCTGAAAGTTGAACAAGGCAACATTGCTCATCAGGAATCCTTTCCCACCTGGCCAGCATCTCTGGCAATGTAGACCTCATTGCTGATGGTATCCTGGTATTACTTGGCATGCTATAGGGATGCAAATGCGAAAACTTTCACTGATGGTGAACTGAAATAGGATATAGGAGGAGGAAAATGCAAAGGCAGATGCAAAATTGAGAGGTTCCAGGGACCTAATGATGATAAGGATTATGGAATCATATACCTCTTTCTGGGAATTATCAATGTATTAGAGAAAGACAATGAAAGTGAGTGTGAAATTACTACCATCAGCAATTAAAAGCTAAATTTGAAAGTCAGAAACCCTCCATGGCATCATATAAAAAATACTCTCCTCTCCTAGAGATTGGATTCAACAAAACAAAGTCAAATAGTAAAGTCAATTACAATGACAGTAGAGTAAATGTTGTATCCCCAACCCCAATAAGTCTGCTATGCCAAGACTAAAATCCTGATTGAGGAAAACTAGACTTTAAGATATGGAGGACAGGAATATCCATGTTGATTCACTTGAAGATCTTGAATCTATACATCCCTCTGAACTCTGTGCCTTCAAAAGTATCTCACTTGTCTAGGAAAGAGATTATGTTCCTTCTCCAACCCCTTGCTTGAACATGATGCAGAAATCTAGCCTTGCAGGACACTGTCCTCCTCTGGATATACCCCCACTTCCTCTTCTGGTCACCAGACCAATAATTAGAGTCAAGTCATAAAATATGCCAGCTGGGAAAATCCTGTGTCTGCAAAGGAAGGAGACTACATTGAAAGAAAAAATAAAAATAATCCAAAATAGAATACATGGGACTGAGCTTAGGGTGCTAGATTTTTATTTTTGTTTTTGTTTTTATTTGTTGGGGAAGGGTGATCATAAAGTTTGACAATGGAGACTTTGTTGATATGGGAGGACTTTTCCATGAAACAGAATTCACTATCATGGAAAGGACCCTAGAAGATGGTGCTAACCTCAAGCTGGAACGGCTCTTGTAATCTTGGAGAAAGTCATAGCCCTCAGTAAGAATATTCAAAATGCCAGTCATACAATAGCAGAAACTGTAAGGAATCAAATGCTTTTAGAAATAGATATGCTACGGTAATATACTATGTAGCCTGAAAAAACTCACAAGAAGGCCCAGAAGACAGTCTATTCCATTTACTAAATGATAAGGATTTGCTGATGACAGGGCCACTAATATTTTTGAGAAACTGTTGTTGACCGTCCTCTGAGGTCCAGGGCCAATGGTAGAATATATTATAACAGACATGAGGTCCATTATAGCAATGTGGTACATAGGAGCTACAAAATAATAGAGACCAGATGGCAATGTTTAGCAGATAGAAGCATAGAAGATGCAATTATTGTAATAAGCAGAAAAGTTGGAGTGCCAGCCCGAGGTCTCTAGTGTATAGAGCAATTGAGATGTATAACCGAATGCAGCATCCCTAAGTGCAAAGATAGATGAGCAGCCAATGAGGACATTGTTCAATCTACGCAATCAAAATAAATCAAGTCTGGATCATCATGATCAAAAAAGTTACGTTTTTTTCAGTTCTGCAATCTATTGACTGCAACAGAGGCCAGAATGCTAAATCCAGTACTAAGTGCATGGTATGAAGCAATGAGTCTTCCATCCTTCCCCAAAGCGATAAATAGCCATTTACCTAGATAACCAAATACTTGGGAAAGTGATATCCAGACATTTTGAAGATGGCAAGAAACAGAGTGCATGTTGACATTAATAACCCACCACCTGAAGCCTTATTAAGACCTCCCCTCAACTTAGAGATGGAATTTATGGTGGCCAGGCAATAAAAGATATCTCAGACCATGTCCAACACACGGTGGGTGCACCGGATCTACAAAACCACCCACTGGTCACTTTGAAATAGACATACTCCGTAGCTAGAAGGATCCCCACATCAGTGGAAGAATATCCATGGAGTAAGAGGTATCACGTGGGGAAGACTAAGTGGAAAGCAATGAGGCTGCCCCAAGATCATCCTAGCTATCCCTCATTCTGTCATAAGATAGTCCAAGGGGGTCTGGACCATTTGGATCTCTCAACAACTTGATATTGGTCCACAACACCTTTGATATCTACTCAGGCAGATAAAAGAAGCAAAAAGTAGTTAATATATCAGAAGACTTGGTAAGAAATGTGCATTCCAGAAAGTGGCAGATAAAACCTATGAAGATTCAAGAGTTCACCATATGAGTAGGTTTTAACAATCTTATGGTTTGGGGCAAAACAAGATATAATTTCTAAATTAAAATTCAAATAATTGAGTCTCATATCTCTCACAAATAAGAAGGAAGCTTCATATTCATTAGTTCATTTTAGTTTCTAGGGGCAACATATTCCACACTTGAGAAAAAATGCCGCCACAAATGGACTCTAGAGCAGGAAGTGCTGTGGTAACAACAGCCCTGCCACTTGGGTCATAAAGCTCAACATATCAATATTGTATTCGATGTTATCTGTGATAGGAAAGGATGGCATGTGGAATGTGTGGCAGGTCCATTTAGCAGAATCACAGCGTAAAACCCTAGATATTTGGAGAAAGGCCATGCTCTCTGTAGCAGAAATCTATGTAGCATTTGAAAAATAGATTCTGGCATGTTACTAGATCCTTGTAGAGAGAGTCTCTGACCATGGTTCATGAAATGACCATACACCACAACTAACCATTATGGGCTAAGCTCTGTCATTTCCAGTACATCATAAGTTTGGAGCTATTAGCAGCAATTCATTCTAAGTAGGAAATGGTACATTCAAAGTATGGTCAGAGCAGGGACAGAAATTATAAGAAAGCTGCATGAGCAAGAGGCCTAGAACATCATATCATCAACCACTGTCACACCAGCTCCTCCCACTCTGTTTAGACCTCTGCCATAGGGGAATCCCCAAATACCTTATTACCAGATGATGGAGAAGGAAAGAGGCCAAGTGGGGTTCACTACTGTCTTGATATATGGGTGTCTACCTAAAGTGGACTTCCCTGCTCCTATACTGTAGCCTCACTCCAGAAGGCTGCAGACACCTCTGGTGGGATGAAATCTCAATTTTCAGAGTTTGGAGCTGAAGCTGGTCATCCACTTTGTGAAGAAAAGAGAAGTTGCCTGAAGCATACATATATATATATATATATATATATATATATATGTATATATATATATACACACACACTCATGGATCGTGGTTAATGACTTGATTGCTTGATCTGGGACAAGGAGGCAGCATGAGGATGCACCTATGGGAATGAGCATCCATCACAAATGAGGCACTGTACAAGCAAGTAGACAGAATGAGTTGGTAGTAGCAATAGGGTCGGGACAACTGGGGGTCAGAGTCTGGATATGGTTTGAAGTTAGAATGAAAAGCATTTCCTGAAGGATTGGAGATGGTGTGTGGAAGAGAGCTTGAAGTCAAGAAGGCCTCCAAGATTCTGTGCCTGAAATACACACACACACAAACACACACACAAAATTACACACAGAAATTTCTTTAAAATATACTAGAGATGGAAAATGTTAGTAATATTCACATTTTATAGCATTTAATTCATGTACACATTTCCTTCTTGCTATATTGTATTCAAAATATAATTTTGATAGCAAAATAATATGTAATGGTTTATTTTAACCATTCCTCTATAGTTGAAAAAATAAATTGTTTCCAGTATTTCATCATAATTAGACATAGCAAATGAAAGTTTCTTAAATGAAACTTCATGGAATCCATCTTGGTTTTCTCTTACACTATCCAGAAAGAGTAATTAAATACATATGTGTGTCTTTATATGTATATAAATGGCAAGACTTATATATATATAATATTTGTCAGTCTAAGAGAATAAATTTTGGCTCACAAAAATATCTTCATTTATTTGATTACTAATGAGATAGAAATATTTTCCTTATACTTTGTAACTACTTAGTATTTCCTCTTTTACAAATGGTATGTTCTGGTCTTTCTCATTTTACTTCATGAATTCTTGGTATTTTTCTTATTGATTTGTATAACTTTTTTAAATTAATAGAGACTTTGTCAGTTTATCACATTTGCTGGAAATACTTTCGGCAGCTTTTTTTTTGGAAATGGACTTTTTATAGCTTTTTGTTGATATGTTGCTTTGTGATTGCTTCTTTGTTTCTATATTTAAAGCTGTATCCACATGTCAGATTTTTCTCAACAATCTATTCTGTTTTCTTATAGTTTTCTATGCTTTCATCTTAATACTGAATTCTTTTTACTGCCTGAAATATCCCTTGCCATGTAGCAGCTTCACCATTTTATATTTAAAGAAACTAAAGTAGAGAAAGAGCAAATGACTTAATCAAGCCCACCCTGCTCCCCTCCTTCATTTACTTGGTGAATGATAGACTTAAAATAGAAGTCATCTGCAATTTAGAAAGGTATCAAGCAAAAATTTCACATAGATGTTACATTTGATTTTTTTAGTTGATCAATCAAAAACTGTTTATCATAGGGCAGTAAAAAAAGAAAAAAAGAGAATAGCTTCCTAAATTCAGCCAAATAGATACATCATTCTATTGCCTATTAGCTCCAGCAGTCTACTGCTCCTTTTCCTCCCCGCAGTCAGGTCAGGGTATGTATCAAATAAATGCACTTGTATTTATCATATATCCCATGATATCAGCCCAATACTGTCCAAGTGAAAGAATATTTACTGTTTAGTGTCAAGTTTATTCTTTACACCACTCTTGTTCAAAAGTGATGAAGTGCAGAATCAGTAAGAACCAAATCATAGTCAATAATACTTTAATACAGGGGCTCTTACCAGGGATCCACAGACCCCCAAGGGGTCCATGGAAAGATTTCAGGGGGCCCATGGGCTTGAACTGAAAATTTTAAAAAAACATTATTCTTGTGGGGACCTGTTGGTGCAGGTGTCATATATTTATTAAATAATACACAGTATAGTGCGGACTTAGAATGATTTTTATTTTGATGTAGTGTGTTCTGAGTGCAGTGGATAACAGTCTGCAAAAAAGGTTGGCAGAGATAGTTTTATGACGTAGTGGGAAAACTCGAATTTCTAAATGTTTGTCAAAATGACCATTTGAAGAAGATGTTGAACTGTGTTAGGTTATCAGATATTGAAATTATGGGAAAGTTGTAAAACGTAATTTTGAATAATCCTAAAATTTAATTTAAAGTCGTTCCAAAGTTGAGTGTCATAAAACTATCTGCTCTTACATTCTGAGAAGGGGTCTGTGTTTTTCACCTGACTGGCAAAAGGGTCCATGAAACAGAAAAGGTTAAGAACCCCTGCTTTAATAGGAAAAAATTAATAAATCAATTGGAGGAAGAAAGGAGAGGAAAAGCTGTGATTTCTTTTGTAATATCCTGGATGTGATGTAATTTCTCACAACATTATCAGCACAATTTTAAGTGACTCAAATGGAGTCTTTTGCTTGAGAAGAACCAGCAGTTTCGCTAACAGCTGCTGAGAATTCAACATCATGTTCTCTGCCAAGACCTCAATGTGTTGCAGGATAAACAAATGATATCTGGTGATTGTGGAATGCTTTATAGAGAAAGTGATTGATCAATTCCCAGATTAAGTCTGACCACATCACTATACCAGCAGAAAAGGGTCGTGTTTCAGATACAAAGATTTGAACATTAAGGATCCTAAGTTCTGTGTCTAGATCCTATTCTAAGTGATTAGAGTTTTGAAAGAAGGGCTTTGGGGAAGATTTTATTTAACTTTCTCAGACCAGCATAGCTCCCAATTATATTGTCTTCTGGTTCTATCAGCTCTCCTGTGGGCTATTTAATTCCAAGTCTTAACTGTGGGCTTGCTGCAGTTTTCCTATTACTCTCCAGTCTTAATAAATTAAAAAAAGTAAAAGATAAAAAATAAAAGGAAGAAAATAAAGTCTGCTTCTTCCTCCCATACGCATGCAAATCAATTTCTTATTTTCCTAATAAAAAATAATGATAGCTCAAGAAAACAACAGAATTCCATTCTATTCATTATTTATATTTATCTCTATCTCTTTTATTTCTCTATGCATTTTTATATCCAATGTCATATTTCATATTGTAATAATTTTTAACTTAATAAACTCTCTAAAAACAAAAGCAGTGTGATTAAGAAAATGAGATTCTAGTAATATTAAAACCTTTTAAGAGAAATATTGAAACACTGTCCAACCAACAAAACCAAAAATAAAATCAAACAAGCCTTGCTATTTGTCAGAAAAATAAAATAATTAAAATGATACATCAATTTATCTAATTATTTCATGAACAAAAGATACTTGAAATAAACTTCCCCTATTGAAATTATATTGATTTAAATAATTGGCTAACTTGATTCTGATAATTACTATGAAATTAAAATTAATATAGTCGGGACCAAGATGGTTGCATAAGATGCTCCAGTTTGCTTTTCCCCCACAGAAACTTAGAACAACTAGAAATAACTGGAGTGCCATGTTCCTTAGAACTCCAAAAAACAGTTAAGGGGTTTCAGTAACTGGGCAAGTGCCAAATCAAGTAAACACAGCTTTAAAATATGGTAGGAGAAGCACAAGGCACTCCCCAATCTGTCCCTGGCATGGTGTGGAGTTAGCCTGTACTCTCTTTGTGGGCCCCTGGCCAGGCTCTGGAAGGAGCAGAGTAACCCATGTGCAAATACTACAGTAACTGAATGTTGATGCCAATGTCTTGGATTGCAGCTTAAAAGACTGAACCAGAAAATTCATCTGTGATTTGCCCTCCTAAAACATTCCCTACAGGCAGAAGCAGCTTGCCCACAGTTAAAGCAGTATAAGAAACAATTGTCAAAGTGCCTGGGGCAAATGACCCTCTGCTTTAAACCAAACTATAGAGCACCCTAAACTGGGAGAATGTCTATTGTATAGGGAGTAGAGCATTCATTTACCTATAAACAGGGGGAATCTTAAGGCCACTAAAATATGGCCAGGATAAGACATAGGCACAGAAAGACAGAGAGAAAGCTGCAATTCACATACAACTTGGGCAGATCTTCTTGAAAAGGGGGCTAAACTCTGAGTCAGACCATTGAAAGCAGTATCAATCTGCAAAAAGTAAATGGTGTATTTTGCTTTTGCATTGGTTAATTTATTTCTGTAAACTCCAGGCCTTCAAGGATTTCTCTGGCATATAACTAGCTGGTACAACTTAAATAACAGACTGTTCAAGGACTAAATCCCAGAGTTAAGAGTCTGAAATATTAAAATTTGCAGGTGTGCAACAAAAGAATAAGCACAAGCAAAGAAACAGGAAATGATGGTCCATCCAGAGGAACAAGAAAAAAATTTAAAAAGCAAGCATTAAATAAGAAGACCAGAAAAAGATATTTTAAAAAATGAGTCTTAAAGTACTCGAAGAGTTAAAGGAAAACACAGAGAAGATATCAGGAAAACAATGAATGAACAATATGAAAGAATCTCAATAAAGAGCTAGATAGTTTTAAAAGGAGTCAAACTAAATTTTAGCGGGTTTTTTTTTGAAGTTTTTTTTTATTATTTTTAAAGAAGCTTTAGATAATATAAATGTTACATAAAATATATAGAAGATTCCCATATACCCCACTCTTCCCACTCCCATACTTTCCTCCATTAGCAACATCTTACATTAGTGTGGTACAGTTGTTACAATTGGTGAGGAAATATTAAAGCAATGCTGCTAACCATGGTCTATGGTTTACATTATGGTTTACACTTTGCACTATACAATTTTATACATTTTAACAAAATGTGTAATGGCCTGTATCCACCATTGCAATATCATGCAGAACAATGCCAATGTCCCCAAATGTCTCCTGTTACACCTATTATTCCTTCCCGCTCACCTCAGAACCTCTGGTGACCATTGTCTTTATTTTTTTTTTCTTTCGTATTTTATTTTTTAATTTTTTCTATTAAAGAAGCTTTAGATTACAAACATGTTACATAAAAAATATAGGGGTTTCCCATATGCCCCACCCTGTCCCCTCCCACACTTTCACATACTAACAATATCCTTCATTAGTGTGGTACATTTGTTACAATTGATGAACACATATTGAAGTATTGCTACTAATGGTGGGCTATAGTTTACATTATAGTTTACACATTATGCCACAAAATTTTGTAGGTTATGACAAATTATTTAATGGCCTGTATCCATCATTGCAATGTCATGCAGGACAATTCCAATGTCCCTAAAATGCCCCCATTTTACATCTATTTTTCCTTCTCTCTACCCTCAGAACCTCTGATGGCCACTGCTTTTATTGAACTATTAGCGTGGAAGGTGAAAAATTCTTTAGAAAGTTTCAATAGCAGATTGGAGCAAGCAGAAGAATGAATCAGTGAACTCAAAGACAAGACAATTGAAATGAGTGAGACTGAGGAGCAGAAAGAAAAAAGAGTAAAACAAAATAGTGAACAGAGCCTGGCAGACCTGTGGGACAATATCAAGCAGGCCAGTGTATTCATTATGGAAGTCCCAGAAGGAAAATAAAGGGAGAAAGGGGCAGAAAGAATATTTAAAGAAATAACTTTAGAAAATATATTTCTGTTGTTCAGTTTCTGGTACTTTGTTTAGCAGCCCATGGAAACAAAGACATTCCTCTTTCCCTTATGTTCCCCCTATTGATTAACAACAACACATTCTTTAGAATTTAGCATAAAATAATTTTCCTAAGGTAGGTGTTCTTGACCACTAGACCTCCCCAAACTTCCCAAATTTAATGACAAACCTGAAGGTGCACATTCACGAAATCCAACAAACTCAAAACAGGACAAACTCGAATGGAACCATACTCAGACACTTAATAATCAAACTTTCAAATGCCAAGGACAAAGAGAGAGTTATCAAAGCTGCAAGAAAAAAACAGTGTGTTATGTACATGGGAGTCCCAATAAGATTAAGTTCCAATTTCTTATCAGAAACTAAGGAGGCAAGAAAGCAGTGGCACAAAACACTTAAAGTGCTGAAGCAAAACAATTGTTAACCAAGATGCTTAAATTCAATAAGATTGTCTTTCAAAAATGAGGGAGAGATTGACATTCCAGGTAAACAAATGCTGAGGGAGTTCGTCACCACTAGACCAGCATACAAGCAATCATAAAGCAAGTTCTTCAGACTGAAAGGAAAGAACACTAGGCATTGGGTTGAAATGTCAAAGAAATAAAGACCTCTGGGAAGGTAATCACATAGGTAATTATAAATGCCAGTATATTGTATTTTTGGTATTTAACTCTACTTTTTACATTTTTTAGAAGTTCTAAGATGCAAATCCATAAAAGTAATGCTAAATCTATGGTTTGGGACATACAATATATAAAGATATACTTTGTAACAAGTACAACACAAAGGAGTGGGCAGGGACAGGTATAGGAACAATGTATGTTTATATTATTGAATTTAAGTTGGTATCAAATAAAAAAAAGATTGTTATAGATTTAGGATGTTACATTAATTCCCATGGTGATCACAAAGAAATATATGAAAAAATATAAAGAGAAAGAAATGTGAAATCTCAAAATAGTACAATACAAAAAATTAAATAAACATAAAAGTAGGTATTAATGGAAGAGTTGAGGGACAAAAAAGGTATAAGAATTACAAAGACCAAATAGCAAAATGGTATAAAGCATTATCCGTAACTACCTTAAATCTAAATAGATTAAATTCTCCAGTCAAAAACCAGAAATAGACTAAAAATTAAAAATAAAGAAATGAAAAAAACAACAATAAATAAAGAAAAACAAAATACAACTATATGCTGTTTATGAGAGATTCACCTTAAATACAAAGACATAAATAGGTTGAAAGTGAAAGGATGGAAGTATATATACCATGCAAATAGTAACAAAAAAGAGCTGGCATAGCTATACTGATATCAGATAAAATACACTTTAAGTCAAAAACAGTTACAAGGGACAAAGAAGGTCACTATATACTGATATAGGGGTCAGTTCCATAAGAAGATAACAACAGCAGAGCCAAAAATATGTAACAAATATTGACAGATTTTTAGGGAGAAATATATGGTTCTACATTAATAGTAGGAGACTTCAATGCACCATTTTCAATAATGAATAGAATGTCTACATAGAAGATTAATAAAGAAATAGAAGACTTGTACAATAATATAAACCCACTAAACCAAACATTAATATATTGACCACTTCATCCAACAGGAGCAGAATATACCTTCTTCTTGAGTGCACATGATCATTCTCTAGGACAGACCATATGTTAGGTCACAAAACAAGCCTCAATAAATTCTAAAATATTGAAATCATACAAGGTATCTTCTCCAACTACAATGAAATAAAGCTATTAATCAATATCAGAGGAAGAATTAGAAATTCACAAAATATGTGGAAATTAAATGATGAGTTCTTAAACAAACAATAAGTCAAAAATGAAATCACAAGGGGAATTAGGAAGTATTTGGGGGCAAATAAAAAAGAAATCATAACATACAAAAATTTATGGAATGCACCAAAGTCATTGCTGAGAGGGAAATTTATAGTTCAAAAAAGCTTACAAGACAGATCTAAAATCAGAAACCTTGACCTCACAGCTACATGATCCAGAAAAGAAGAGGGAAAAAAAAAACAAAAAACAAAAAACTGAAAGCAAAGTATAGAGAGGAGAGATAAGAAAAATAGAATGAAAAAACAATAGAGAGAATCAGCAAAAGCAAATGTTGATTCTTTGAAAAGATGAATAAAATAGACAAATTTTTGCTAGACTGATGAGAAAAGAAAGAGTATGCATAAAACTAAAATCAGTAACAAAAGTGGGCATAAGATTATAAGAGGATATTATACAAGAATACTATGAGCAACTATACCCTAACCAATTAGATAATCTAGATGAACAAATTCCTAGAAACACCCAAACTAGCTATACTGTCTCAGGAAGAAATAGAAGATCTCGACAAACCAATAATATGTAAACAAACCAGTAACAATAAAGAGATTGAATCAGTAATCAAAAACCTCCCCTAAAGAAAATGGATTCACCACTGAATTTTACCAAACATTCCAATCCTGCCCAAACTATTCTAAAAATTGAGGTGGAAGGGACACCTAACTCATTCTACAAGGCCAACATCACCTTAATACCAAAGCCAGATGAAGATACCGCAACAATACAAAATACAGACCCTTATGACTTATGACTAAATATGCAAAAATACTCAACAAAATACAAACATACCAAATCCAACTGTACATTAAAAGAATTATACACCATGATCAAATATGATTTATTTCAGGTATGCAAGAGCAACTCTAAATGGATCAAAGACTAAGTACTAGTCTATAAAATCTATAAAATTCCTAGAAGGAGACATAAAGAAGCATCTTCAGGTCCTTGTGTTAAGCAATATTTTCTTAGATTTTCCACCAAAAGCATGAGAAATAAAAGAAAAATATATATAAATAGTACTTCATTAAAATTTAAACTTTTGTACATCAAAGGACCTCATAATAGTAAAAAAGACAACCTATGCAATGGGAGAAAATATTTGGAAACTATATAGCTAATTAGGGTTTAATATCATGAAAATATAAAGGAATCCTACAATTCAACAATAAAAAACCAACAACCTTATAAAAGAAAAATGGGCAAAAGACTGGAATAGGCATTTCTCCAAGGGATATACACAAATGGGCATTAAAGCTCATGAAAAGATACCAACATTATAAGCCATAAGATAATTTTAAATGAAAACCACAATGAGATACTTTTTGATACCCACTAAAATGGATACTATTAAAAAATTTAAAACTGAAAGTGTTGGGAGGATGTGGAGCAACAGGAACACTCGTTTATTTTTGGCAGGAATATAAAATTGTGCAGCCACCGTGAAAGCTGTTTGACTGTTCCTCAGAAAGTTAAATATAGAATTAACATATAAAACAGCAATCCCACTTCTAGGCATACCTCCCAAAAAATTGATAGCAGGGTCTCAAACAGATATTTGTATACCAATATTCATAACGGCATTATTCATAATTGCCAAAAAATGGAAGCAACACAAGTGCTAATCAACAGATGACTACTAATCAATAGATGACTGAATAACCAAAATGTGGTATATAAATAAAATGGAATATTATTCACTGTAAAAAAAATGACATTCTGATACATTTGGCAATATGGGTGAACTTTGAAGACATCAAATTGAGTGAATTAAGGAAGACATAAAAGGACAATTATTATATGATCTCACTGGTATGAAATAATTAGTATGAACAAATTCATAGAGTCAGAAACTAAAATACAGTTTAACATGGGCTGGGGTGAGGATAGAGAATTAGGAGTTAATGTGTAATTGGTTCAGAGTTTCTGTTTTGGGTGATGAAAAAGTTTTGGTAATGGATAGTCATAATGGTAGCACAACATTTTGTGTGCAATTTACACCACTGAATTATATATTCTGATGTTGTTAAAATGAGAAATTTTAGGTTGTATATGTGTTACTACAATAAAATTTTAAAAATAAAACATAGGACTGGGCAATACAAACAAGGAGCCCTAATGTAAACTATGGACTATAGTTAATAGTATAATTATAGTTCATAATATTTCATTTTCATTTGCAACAAAGGTACCGTACAAATGCAAAGTTAAAAAATAGAAAAATCTCTCTATGATGGGGGTATACTGGAACTCTATTTTCTGCATTTTTCTGTAAACATACAACTTTCATAAAAAATATTTTAAAAACAATGCAATCATATAATCAATGTATTTAAGTATTTCAAAATGGAGAATAAAGCGTCTTAAAAATAAAATGTCATGTAAAAATGGTAACTCCCTCAATTCTTTACAAAATTTCAAATAATTCATTCAGCTAACGTCAGTCACATATTCACATCTAAACCTATAGATTATTATTTTAATTTTTTCCTTAGAAAATTATTTATATAGCACTCAAACATTTTGGTGCATTTGTCTTTCAAATAGCTTTTGTTCTCGTAATTGTATTAACAGTGCGTTACCACACTCAGTATTCCCACTGACCTTTGACTATTTTTATTAGGTATTAACTTGGGTTATTAATTAAACACATGACTAAATTTTTCTCTTTGAACTAAGAAACTACCAATTATATTTGTCTGCCATGAAGATATTTTCAACCTCAGAAGCCTTTGATATCTATAAGCTTACTTTGGTAAACATATTTTTTTCATAACATGTGAACCTGCCAAAATAGCTTTTATGCATTTGTAATGAAGAGCATAAGGCCATCATGAAACTTGTTTACTTTCTTCAGCATATTGTGAGAATGAGAAGGTGTTTCATTTTTTCTAGGAAAGGTACAAGTGGAAGCAGATTGAAAATACATTAGAAAATGTTCACATCATACATATGAAGACTTGTTGATTGTTAATAAATGTCTACCTGGATAATACATCTACTAATGTTCTTTTTTTCTCAACCTGACTCATGCCTGTCCAGTTTGCAACCTTTGCATTTAGCTCCCAAAATGACATTACATGGGGTAATCTTGACAATTTTAGCCTTGAAACTTTCCTTCTTTTTCTAACCCAGAGAGTTTCTTGGTAATCCAAAAATCTTAGGAAGTCTTTTCAATTCTTCTTTTCACACAGGCCTGCACTGAAAACTTCACTTTCTGTGCACTTCACTTATAGATGACCAAGAGGATGCCTGCAGAATCCATTGGTGGCATTAACAGCTTCCTACCTTTCTACAAAAAAACAACAACCAAGTGTATCCTCAAAGAAAATGCTACAGATAGCTTTTTTTCCAGCCTCTGCCCCCTCTGGATTTCCCAGCTCTAACCTCAATTCTGCAAATGTCTTTCCTATTGATTTTATAGTCAGATATTTCCTCTCTTGCTAGTTTCTTTAAATGACTACCCTACTCATCTTAAGGATTTTGCTGGCTTTTGATTTAGTTAACCTCCAGTTTGCTTCTTTGCAGACCACTCCTCAGTTCCATGCACCAACACTTATAGGCACTTATGCCCATGTCTAACACTGAGATATTATTCTTGGATTATAACCATCACCCAGTTCATCTTCTCCCAAAAGAAGGCACACCCTACAGCATGTACCCAATCTAGGCCAAGAAGAATAAAAGTGGAAAATAACTACTGGAATAGAATTTGCTTCTTTATTTCTCCCACCTAAAGTCCCAGCCCTCAGAGAAGTGGCCCATTATAGATCATTGTGTTTTCTTTTTGCCTTGATGTACAGAAGAGCTAGACATGAGAGAAGAATAGGAGAAATTGTGCTGTAGCTCCTCAATAAAACATTTATATCATGCACTACAACTTATATTTACTTCTTTATAGATTACATGTGTGTGTATATATGTATGTATGTGATTAGCTTAGTAAAATATAATGTATATTAAACATATATACCATTCATATATGCAATGTTTATCAATTATCTTGACAAGATTTGGGTGCAAATAATTTTGGGAGGAATAATCACAGAAAGCACGATGAGGAAATGAGACAGGGAAGACAGGGACATCAATAAAAGAACAGTAAATTAATGAGCAGGACAATATGATGGACAAGTAGGATAAATTCTGCAGGGTACCCTCTGATAGACTGTAAAACCACCTCAAAAATATTTCAAGAACACTGATTGGTTGAGGTTTGTCTTGGGAGCATTAATTAATTGACACTAGTGGCCTGCTCAATTTGCAGACAAAGCATGCTTTGGTGGTCAAAGAAATCTCACAGCTAGAAGAATGCAATTACTTGAGATAAGAAGTATTTAATGTGTATGGCACTATCTATGTGTGTGTCCAGTGTGGGGGAGAACTATGACAGATGTATGTGAGTCAGAGGATGGGAGAAGTCTTATGAGTGGAGTGTTGATAGCATCTGCATCACTACATTTTCTCTGCACCCAAACAGACTGCTGTATATAACCCCTAGAGTGCAAGCACCCAATTGTGAAGATAATGACAAAAGATTCTTAGATGCGTGTGGGAAAAGAATGAATTTTTATAATCTTTTTATGTACTTTTGCTGTGTCCAGCACTATTCAGTTCTCATTATAGATGTTCCACCAATTCAATTTGGTGCCCAGATGGAATTTCTCATGTTTAAACACAGATACTCTTTTTAGTAAATCATAACTTAATTCACTCTAATCCTTTAGCTTGGGGTCTGGCATCACTATGGAATTGGCTTCCACTCATTTTCAAATTAAATTAATTTTCAATAGTAAACTGATGACATTTGGAGAATAGAAAACCAAAGAATGTGTTTTCAAAACTTCAATTTTAGTCTTCTGTAAGACTGTATAATTGAATGCATTAACGTTTTAACAGTCTGCATTGCATACCAAAACTCTCTATAATCAAGTGTCTGGTGAATAAATTCTTGGCACCACCATCTAGCTTACTGTAACAAATGGAATGGAAATCTTTCTGGAATAAACCCTGACCACTCAAGCTAATGGAAAACCAGTTAGGTTTTTGCCAACCTCAGGAATCATCCATTATCAATAGATGCTGAGAAAATTATATTAGAAATAAGTATTTCATAAGGATAATAGAAAGTACTTCAAAGGTGACAGAGAACAGAATCTGTGATGGTATTATAATCAGTTATGGAGAGAAATAGCTATGGATGCTTAAACATATGAATTACTTTTAAATATTTTAGACTTATAAAAGAGGAGATTATTGACCTGAAAGATACTAAAGTATCTTCGTGACTTGAGATTTGGATATAAATACATATCAAGAGGTTGTTTAAAATTCATATTATAGATCTAATTGATTATGACAGCTCCAAGGAAGTCATTGACCATTTTGTAAATAATACATCGGTAAAGATAGGATCAGTGTTCACAAATTCATGCAGGCATTTGTGGATTTGCTTCTGAAGGTAATGAGAATGTTATATAAAGAGAAAAAATAACCTAGTGATAAGAAGCAACTACAATCATCCATGTTTTGTCTTATAAACACTTTTTCTGGGAAGCTTTCCAGGCAATATTGAGATCAATTATTAAACTGATCAAGGTAGATGGGAGAATGTTACAAATTTAAGACAATATTTAGTCATGTGTATATGAAATTGAATTTGGGACCAAATCCTTGATTTGTTCTTTTACAATTTTATCGTCTTACCAAACTACAGGAGAACTATGTATCTTTTATTTATTTATTTATTTAAAATGCTCAAATTAGAATATTTTGGAATTGCTACTAGAAAGGAAACATTAGAATATATTTTTAATTTATTAAAAGTCTCTTATGTCCTGCGAATAATCTGGGATTTCAATTTAAGTAAGCAGAAGATCAATAGAAGGAAGCAAAAAGAATAGAGGTTTCAGGCCACTGAAGAATTTATAACATTTAGGCCATAGCTTTACTTCCAAGAATTATGTAATTTTAAATATTATATACTATGTGTTTTCCAACTTTTATAAATAAATTCATAAAATGTAATCCCACCCCACCTGTCACATGATCCCATGAAAAATGGTAATTGGAGTTATCGAAAGAAATGGCTTCAAGCAAAGTATTTTCAACATAAAAATGACTCAAGGTTTGTAACCTTGTGTTACCAGCACATCATAACATATCACATGGCCAGCCACAAATTCAACCTGGAAAAGTTACTCTCCCAGGCATCCAACAAGAGAATGTTTCTATATTCACTCGTAATGACAGGCTTGGGGATGCAGGAACTGTTTCAGTCTATTCCCAGTTAAAACATGTGTCCTCTTTAAAAAGCTTGAAACTAGTTTGGAGCTATCTTATGAAAAACTAAACTGTTAACCCTCCTCTGGCACCTTGTGCACTGGGTATATTATTCCCTTTTTCAGACCAGTGACCTCAGTAAAATGAGGGTTTTGGATTAGGTCAGGGATGGGAAAATGTGTTTTGTTTTCTTAACAGCATTTCGTTTCATCTATTGGCCATAGCCTGCTAGTATAATTTCTAGGCTATATCCAGGCATAACCAGAAGGAGTAAAATGGTATGGTATGAACCATTGGCAGGGGTTGTGATAGTTAGGATTATCCTTTCCTGTACTCTATGACTCTATCATTCCAATTAAACAAAGCGCACTTTGTAAGGAGTTTTGAACTATTTTCTAGTTAATAGCCTTAATTTTAATAAGTCACATCTCTCTATTATGTAAATTCATCAGTGCACATTTGTTTTTAGTGTTTGTCCATGATCAGAAACCATGGGAGTTTGTGAGTCTCTATCCTTTACATAGAAAAGTTGGGGCATGACTGATATCGAATTGGAGGGTGCTGATGCCTTTGTTAATACCATTTTTATCTATAATCTACATAAAATCCTAGTTCTATGATACAGCCAGAGGGAATAAAAACTTTAATAGTTAAGTTGCATTATTGAAAGTCAACATCAATAACAATTAGTAAGAACTCAATACTGCTTTGTCATAGCAGCTGGCAATCAGTCATACAATGAGAAGAATCCTGTAGATTCGGTCTTACCCATTATTTTCCTTTGGTTAAGTTCTCCATCTCTCAAGTCAGATTGTGCTGGTTCAATACTGGGCCAACCACTTATTATCTTTAAGACTTTGGGCAAAATTCCATAGTGCCAAAATGATCATTGCAACAATAAATGAAATAATCTATTTAAAACACTTAGCAGAGTCCCTGCTAAGAAGTAAGTGGTCTTCAGTATTAGCTGTTGTTTTTATTGCTATTATTAGTAGTACTGTGAGTAGTAATACTTTTGATTTTCCAGGCAAAGGATCATAGATGTCATCTGAGAAAGAGTAGGGAGGAGAGAGAGAGATAGAACAAATTAACTAAAAAGTAGAAAGCGAATTTGGGTGAAAGTCATGGTATGGTTCATTGTATTGTTTTCTTTCTTTCAACTTTTCTGGAAGTCTGACATTATTTGCAAATAAAAAGTTAAAAAGAAATATATATGAAAATAATTGGTAAGAGCAAATATTTCCCTAATATCATAATCCAATTACTGCAACATTACAGACAGTATCACCTGACATTTAATGAGAATTTCCAATGGGTCAAGCACTGTGCTAAGCATGTTATATTCATTGCCTCATGTAATGTCCACAAAAACTTAAGAAATACTATCTCCATTTTACAAATGGATCAGTCTAAATCTAATGTCTGTAAACCTTGCAAAATCTAGTTTCAAACATTTACACACACTGAAATTTTACACAAAACTGCTACTCTTGACCATATTGGCATTTGATTTAAACTGAGGAAAAATTCTGAGAAAATAATAGACTAGATCTGAATTCTACTAGATTTACTTCTGAATTCCAGGTCTGCTATTAGTTTTGTAACATTGCCCCAATCCCTTCTCTCAACCTCACTTTCTTCCTCAAGAAATTATCTGTCTTGTAACATTTTTTTTCATGAAATAAATGAATATAAAATACCAAGAATTTTTTGCCAAATGATTGGCACAAGAAGGGGCTTAATAAATGACAGTTGTTGTTATCCTATATATAAATACTCCTCCAAGTATATTTAAGAAGAACCAGATATATATAAAGTCATCCAGAGAATAGATTCAGGTACATTCGGGGAGGATAGAAATCTTGCCTCCTTTGTTCATTATTTTTTTAAGTGTAGTTTCCCTGGAAAATATAAAATGAGCATTGAGAAAGAACTTGAAATAATTGTTAAGGGGTAACAGAAACTGCAAAATTCATGAGATGATTTGAAACTCATTGTTTCTGCAAAAACCTTTTGTGATGCTTCTAAGGATTAAATAATTGGGGGGAGGTGATTTTACCTTAATTATTACAACTGGTCCAGGTTTCCTTCTGGAAAATCCCTTTTCAGCCTCTTTTATGTGAGACTACTGTGAGGATTTGGAAAAATATTCAAATATTTTCAGACCAAAGCTCTTAATTCCATTTTTCTAACTTTAATCCAAACAGTAAATATTTTCTGAATGTTTCTTTTCAAGATATTCAGGTAAGAACATTTAAAATAAAAATCTCAGAATTGGAAAGTGTCCTGTGGAGGGAGAAACAACTCCTGTATAAATTTGATTGTATCTAAGAAATTCACTTGTATCTCTGGTTTCCAGAATCTTTTGGGTGCAGTTATCATGAAGCTAACAGGCATGTTAAGTATAAAACTCTCCCTAATCAGGCATAATTCCTGTGTGATCATTGTCAGTGTATTTGATGCCTGCCTCGATATTAATTGCACAAAGGTGAGGCAGGATTAGGCAGAATATAAAAAAAATTAGACAGACCAGGAGCAAAAAGGTTTCTTAAACTATTTTAGCAGCTTAGAAGTAAATCATAAAATGTCAAGCTACAGAAATTGGCTCCGATAAATATGATTTTTTCCTGAATTAGTTCACTAAGCTTTTATCCTTTCTGAACACTTTCAGTCAATCTGAAATACTATAAATGCCAAGCTTAATATTGAACAGTTATGCCACAGCATATATAGGTGATTGAAAACTGTTATTCTAGATGAAAATGAGTTATTTTATCTTCATTTAGACCCCAAAAATAAAATAAAATAACCATCATGTGAAAAAGATTGTAAACAAATAGTGTTTCTAAAGAGGTCAGGTAATAGTTACCGAATGGGAAAATATAAAATCATTTTAAAAAATTATATTCATTTCAACCAAGTTATGTCTACAGGATTAAGAATTCCTGTGTGCAGATATATGGTCCTAATTGTAATTTAATTTTACATTCTTATTTAGGTGGATTTAGATTTGACAATTGCTCTAAAAATTGCAAACCAGCTGTCACTTGGCTTCCATTCCAGTGCAGTCTTTGCTGGATGCACATGAGTAACCCTCAATAATGCTGAGGAGACTTGTGCAGGGAAGGATATTTTGCATTCTTAGAGCTTCTAATGGAAATGCTCTTTGCTTAGAAAAAAAGCACAGTCTTTTATAAGCATTATTAATTTTCCAAGTTTCCCAAGAACACTATTTTGTGTCATTTACTTCTCAAACTGTGATTTAAAAACTATTAGACAGGAATCACATGGAACTTTAGAAAGGGCAATAAACTGGAAGTCAGAGGACGAGAGTTTAAGACCCAGCACCCACAAATTATTAGCTGGGTTGCTTTGAACAAATCAGGTAATGTTTCAGGGATTTGTTTACTTAAGTTTAAATTAATTTGATTTGATCGGCAGCTCTGGGAGATCAGGGGCCATGTCATATTCAGTGCTCTATTTATAATGCTTGATGTGAAATTAGTGCACAGAACATTTCTTGAATGAATGAAGGAGGGAATGATTGTGGTCACCACAATTTATTAGAACAATTTGCTTTTTTTCCCCCAAGCTGAAGAGCTATACTTAGGATACCATAAAATTGCAGTGCACCTTTTACAAAAGGACACCACACTGTATTTTAGCAGCACAGAATATAGCTTAAGGCAGAAATTCAAACCTTGTTTAGAAATATAAAGAACTCAAATTGGTTATTCTTTGTTTAATGTTCATAGAAGTCTACCAAATGGTGGTGTTTGTAATCAAGCAGCTGCTCTTTTATTCCAAGTGACAATATAATGCTTCAATGGTCTGTTAGGAAATGATCCACTCATTGTTTAGTCCTGTATTTTTACAGAACTTGTGTGTAGGCGTCTGTGTGTGTGTGTGTGTGTGTGTATACACTCACAGGAAGTTCTGGTTGTCTTATCCACTGTACTCTGAGTTCCTAAAAGATCTGAGTCATGTTCTCCTCTGATCCCTGCTCAGTCTGATACCTGAAACCAAGCAGATGCTCAATAATATTTACTGCTTGACTGAACACCTTCAATATAAAGGGATAAAAGGAAATAAAAATACTACATTGAAAAAAAACATAAAGTCATTGACAAACGTTTACTAAAGATAATTGAGAATTTTAAAAATTCACAAGTTAAAACTGAAGAGCATGAAAAAAAAAAAAAAAAACAGTGACCACTATCTGTTTGTAAATTGTTCACCAAGGTACTGTAACATATTTGAATATCTAATAATTTCAAGTTTAGTCTCTCATTACTGAACATATTCTCTTATTTCCCAGCTTAAGAGAATTATAGAATTAACCAGTGATAAAGCTGAAAGGCACATAAATTCCCATATCTCTAAAAATCAGAGAAGTAAGGAAAGATGAGAGTTAAGCTGATCAGGCAAGTCAGTGGTAAATATACATTTAGAACACAGGTGTTCTCATTGTTGTTATACTTGATTTAACAATTAAACACTATTCTGCAAAAATTCCATAAAATATCTGGATGATGTAAACATAGGGCCCCTTCCCGAACTAAAATATTGAATGTTGAAAAATTTATTCTATTTATAAAGAAACTCAGATTTTTTCTAGGCAACCACACCTTGTATTACCAGTGGCAATTTAATTAAACTAAGACTTGGGCATTTTTATTCATAGCTACTTTCTTATCTTGATTTGGATATTATGCAAATATCATTGTGTTGCTTTAATGAAATTATTTAGGAGAGTGGCATAGGTTTTGTTTGTGTGTGTGTGTGTGTTTAGAATTTGATCCAAATAATTTGCTCAGCAGAAATTTAAAAAGAGTTATAAAAGACATATTACATTTTGGATATTATTCTTATTGAGTGATGGTTAGGAATGATTTTTAAAACATTCAGCTCTTGATGGATTCATTGAAAGCAGAATTATTTAATAAACTTCATGATTCTTGACTTCAGCATTAAGACTGTTTTCCCTGAAGCAGTCCTCAAGGTAAAACCAGCTTGCATTCTCATTATTTTCCATCTCATCTTATTACAGTAAAAAAGCAAATACTATTGAATTGGAAAAGGGGACTGAAAATAAACAGTGAGAAAGTATTTATTTCTCCAGATGTTCTAGAAACACAACTTTCTCCCATGTTTCTCCACTAAGTACATAAAATCTGGCACTCTCTAAGTCAATAAATACGTACTATGAATTAGGAAAAAATATCTGAAATATATAAATGTTACAACTGAAGGTGTGGAAGTGATATTATTTGTGGTTTTTGAAATAACCAATTCCAGAATCCTTTAGGAGATGGATGTTGGTCACTCCAGATGGCTAGGTCATGTACTGGTTTCACTGGGGCAGCAATTTACTGCAAGGTATACTTTCCTGAGTGAATAAGAGATGGTTATAACAAAGAGGTTAGCTGAGCTAAATTCTATAGAAGAAAAGACAGTGTCAAGATTAGGGGGCCACAGAGATTGATGGACAATCTCGGTTTGCCTGAAACTGATGTGGTTCCTGGATACAGAAGTTTCTGTTTTAAAATGAGGGTGGTCTTTAGCAAACTACTCTGGTTTTCCTGGGACTGAGGGGGTAATCAGAATACAGGTCTTTCAATACTAAGGCCAATAATGTCCCCAGCAAACTGGCATGAGTTAGTCACCCTAGAATTTCCTACTAAATTAAGTGGAGCCAGAATTGGTATGAAGTTCACAGTTACAGAGAAAAAAGTGTGGACTCTAGAGTCAGATCACAGTAAATGATGAAAAAGGTTTGAGATGAAATGATAATCTTAAATTAATTAACCCCATCATTGACTGATTTATTTTCTAGTTACATAAACTGGAAACAAGAGGGTGAATCTGGATGTTACAATACATCCTACAATTCCTAACCTGACTCTACCAATTCCAAACTTTGAAGCCGAGGGCAAGTAACTTCATTGAGGAAACAGGGCTCATACTTTTACCTGGCAGATACTTTGTGAACGTTAAATCAGATTTTTAAAAAAATGGATGAAACAGTGCACAGAGTTTTATTATTGCCATTCTTATTCATCTGACTTACAGGGCTAAAAAACTAAGGCAAAAAATAGGAAGGACATCAACATGTAATTATATCTAGCCTTTCCGTAATTGTCAATTTTCCTTTTTAATTCCCTACTTTATTTTATGTTTTTGGTGATTTCTATAATTTTTAAATTAACATGTCAGTGGGCATCTACAGAAATCCTTTAAAAATATCTATTAAAATTTCCAGATATCCTGATAGTCTATGCAAAAAAATTGAAAACATAAATGCTGCAAAGTTAAGTTTCATGAGGAAAGTAGAGATGCCAAGCAATTAAATGTAAGCAATTTGGAAACTTCAATCCATTATATCTTCCAAAAGTTCACTTTTTTCCTCTTGGAACATTTCATATTTTAAAGACAGAATGCAAACTGTGTTTTTTAAAGCTTTTTAAAACATATACTACCAATTAAAGCAGAAAAGCAGTAGATAATTGATTTTTTTTCACCTTTGAGAACTAATTTAGGGAGAAAATATGGCTTCCCATTAAAGGATCAAATCCAAAAAATCACCATAAAACAGTTCCTTAAAATCTTCTATTCTCAAAAGTATATATAAAAAATCATACTGGTAATTACAGGAGAGAAACATTTTTTTTTAAGATAAAAGGGGAATTTAGAGATTTTCTTTATATTATAGATGGGACAAATTAAGCACAGACTGGAGAAATGATGAACCCTAAATCACTTGGATATTTTCTCTGATTTCTAGGACCAAAAACAAGTGACAGAACAAAACAAAATAGTTCCCTCTATTACATAGAATTATATAAATATAGATTCTCTGAAAAAAATGTTATGCTCAATTGTGTTACTTTGACTAACACATAGGTAATAAATCAATGAAAGATCCACTTAGTATGAAAAGGATAAATGCTTGATCTGTTTTAATACTTGTTAGTATGAGTCACAATACTTCTTGGCTATTTATATGTTTCTCTTCAAGTATTATCCACAGTTAGCAAAAGAAATTAGCAATGGATTTAAAGAGAAGATTTTCTGTTCAAAGCTGAAATTTCCCAGTGGGAAATAATATCGAATAACCTAACCAGATATGAAATGGCTGTTTTCGGCAAGGGTTTGAGGCTCATAAAGAAAGACTATTTTGTGTGTGTGTTCATGACCCTGTATGGGGAGTTACACTGAAACAAGCAATTAGCATCCAATAACTAAAGAGATGGTTACTAATTGCTTTTCAGATAACTAGCAATTTGACCTGGAAGAGTTGGTTAAAGGTATATAGTGTTCATGTAAAGAAAACATGAGCCTCTGAAAGGTAAATACACAAAAGAAAAGAAAAAAAAAATAGGAGTTTAGGATTTTACCACACAAAACAAACCATTTTAAAAGATAATTGACGTTACTTATCAGAGTGAACAAATTCAATGCTTGATGTTTCTGAGTAAAAGATTAAAGAAGAAAGATCCCATAATTTTTACTTCTGAAATCGTCCATAGAAGGGTAAGGGTTTATATATAGAGAGAGGGTCAGTCAAATTTGTAGGTCCTGTTAATTCTACTGTCTCCATATCTTCTCATATGTATACACCAATTTCCATTATCTTTGCAATGACCTATTCTCACTAACACTCTACTGCTCTGGAAAATATATTGCTGTCTTTTATTCTACAGTTTGTGATGGGTGATTCAGAAAAGTGTTATAGTAATGATTGACTTCAGGTCCATTATTTACACTACACTGTGATAGAAGGTTTGAAATACAACAGCTGTTTCATGATCCTCACTGCATTTTGCAACCTAGTCCTACCCTACCTTCCCAGACTCATCTCCTCATACCCACTTACCTGTGTTGTATTCCAGTCACAAGTCACACTAGATACTCAACTCTGTAGAGGATGTCTCTGCATTTTGCTAATGACGGTCCCATAACTTAAAATGTCTCTCTTCCACCTCTCTACCTATCACTTAACACCTAAAACACAGCCCAACTATTACATGTGCATACATAATTAAATATATACATGTATATATATACATACACACATATCTATATATACTGTGTGTGTGTGTGTATATATCTTTGGTAGAGATGCATTGATTTTTATAACTTTATTGTAATAGCCTTTGCAATCTTCCTAAAGTAATTATAGGTAGGCATGGACCTACTGGCCTGCTCAGACACTGAGTTCTGTGGAGATTTTGATCATATAAGAGTCAAAAGCCTAAACCGCAGGATGTAATATAGTGTTTGACATAGAGTTTGGTTTAATACATATTTACTGACTTGAAATATTAACTAAGCAGGTTTTAAACAGGCTTCCTTGTGTAGGAGACAAAAAGAGGGGGCATTTGCAATTATGTATTCTTTGAAGGTTTTGCACCAAGAATATTGTCCTTGTTTTGAAGACAAATCAATAAAAGTCATATTTCGCTTTATCATTTCTGTGAACACAAATTAAATCTATTATATATAGTTAACAAAATCAAAACCTTTTGAGAATTACTGAATATTAACATACTTATGCAGAAAATGTGCCTTTTTAGTTAAAAAATATATGTACATAAGGTCACTCTTGTGTGTAAAATAGAGGTATTTGAAACCATATATGATTTTAAGTAATATTTCCTATAAATTTGATGGGATATTTGAAAAACCTCACTTGATTGTCTGTCCAATAAAGATATGTTTTCCTCTTTCTCTATTAAATGATACTTTGTCCTTGTTACATTTTTCTGTTAAGCATTAGCTTTCAGCAGTTGTCTCTTATCAAACTAGACAAAGCTTTCAACTTAATTGAATTTGAAAAGTACGAAGATTGAGCTGACTTACCAAAATGTATGTGGAAGTTTTAAAAACATAAACAAAATGAATGAAATGGGCATGATGGTTTAAGTATGCCAGTTGACAAAAAGGTATAGTAAAAGGACAATTTATTTAAAAATAGGAGACTCAATAAAAATGAGATTATGTACTCAATGAAATACACGATAATGGGCTGGACAATTTTAGATCTTATAATATCTACCTACAAATGCAATCACTAAAATTTTCTAAGATTATGGTGTCCATCAGGGATTCCAACAATTCGGATATCTTTATGTGGAAACATTTGTTAAATGTGATAGACCCCTGAAACATTAAAAATCAATGTAAACAAAGAAAAGGCAATTTAAGGGGAAAGAGGTAAACCATTTTCAAGCATGGAGACTGAAATAACTTGATTCCTAGACATCAGTTTTGTGCCAATTTGCCTGAATGCAAGTGATCTTGAGTAAATCAATTCATTTCTCGGACTCAAAATTGTTAATTATTGAATCAAATGACTCTCTTGTTTAAAGTGTCCATGTTCTTCATTCAATTAGTCAATCCCTACAGACAGTTAAGGAAATGTCTGCAGAGTCAAGGGCATGTATTTTCCTGAGTTATTTCTTACTGCGAGGAAATTCTTTTCCTGTTTTTTTCCTCTTCTGGGGAGCAGGGAGGGGTGGCAATACATAATACATATGGAAAATTACAATACCAGGAATTCAAGAATAATAATGATATATAATTATAATTGTAATTAAATATACATATAGATATATGTAGATATATAAATATAAATATAGTTTTTCCTCACACTGAACTTGCAATCATCACCTATTTCATAGCTAATTTTAGTAATTAGAAGCATATTTGTCAGACTTTTTCTTAGCTACATATATATGGATGTATTGCTCTTAATATATTTTTATTTTAAACAACTTTATTGAGGTGTAATCAAATCACAATGAATTGTGCATATTTAAAGTATACAATTTCATTAGGTATTTTATCAGAATACAATCTGTGAGCATAAACTCAATCAAGATAATGGACATTTTCATCATCCATAAAAGTTTCTTTATGGTGCTTTTCAATTCATTCCTTATTCTAACCCCAGTCCCAATCATTATAGATTAGTTTGCATGTTCTGGAATGAAAGCATACATATGCACACTTTTTGTCTGGTCTCTTTTATTCTGAGTAATTATTTTGAGATTTATCCATGCTGTTGCCTGTATCAATAGTTTTTCTCTTTTTATTACTAAATAATATTCCATGGTATGGAAATACTATAATGTGTATAGCCAGTCACCTGTTCAATGAGATTTATATTATTTTTAGTTTTAGTCTTTTTGATACTATAAATTTACTAAATCATTCATTTTAAAATCTTTGTAATGACATGTTTTTATTTCTCTTGGTTAAACACTTAGAAATGAAGTAGGTAGGTCATATGGTAGGTATATGTTTAACTTTCAAGAACGTGCAAAGCTGTTTCCCAAACTGGTTGCATCATTTTACATTGCAAGCAGTTATGTATGAGAGTTTTAATTGCTCCACATACTTACCAACCCTTGGTATAGTTAGCTTTATAATATTTAACCCTCTAGTGGGTATGAAATGGTACTTTGCTGTAGTTTTAATTTACATGTTCTTAAGACTTAATGAATCAAGCCTCATTTCACATGCTTCTTTGCCATTAATATGCTTTACTTGGTGAAAATGTCTAGTCAAATCTTTTGCTTATTTTTTTATTAGAGTAGTTGTGGGTTTACAGAACAATCATGCAAAAAATACAAGATTCTTATATACCACCTACCAATAACACCATACATTGGTGTGGAACATTTGTTACAATTGATTACACAATTTAATAATTGTACTATTAATTAAAGTCAGTGGTTTAACTTATGGTTCATTGTTTGTATAGTAGAGTTCCATGGATACTTTTAAAACATTTCTTCTGTTACCATATATACAATCTAAAATTTCCCTTTTCAACCATATTCAGATATGTATTTCAGTCCTGTTAATTCTGTTCACAATGTTGTGCTACTAGCACCACCATCCATTACCAAAACATTTTCATCATTCCAAATAGGAACCCTGTACATTTTAAGCCTTAACATCCCATTCCATATCCCTACCCTGTCCCCTGGTAACCTGTATCCTAGATTCTAACTCTATGAGTTTGCTTATTCTAATTGTTTCAAACCAGTGAGCTCATACATTATTTGTCCTTTTGTGTCTGGCTTATTTCACTGAACATAGTGTTTTCAAGGGTCCATCCATCCATATTTTTTGCGAGAATCAGAATGTCCTTCCTTTTTAATGGAAAATAATATTTCATTGTATGTATATAACACATTTTTACTGCCCATTCATCAGTTTATGGACACTTGGGTTGCTCCCATCTTTTAGCAATTGTGAATCATGCTGCTGTGAACGTCAGGGTGCAAATATATGTCCAAGTCCCTACTTTCAATTCTTTTGGGTATATTCCTAGTAAAGGGATTACAGGGTCATATGGTAATGCTATATATAGCTTTCTAAGGAACCACCAATCTCTTCCACAGCAGCTGCACGGTTTTCCACTGCCACCCACAACGAATGAGTGCTCCTATTTCTTCACATCCTCTCCAACACTTGTTATTTTACATTTTTTTAAAAAATACCAAGGCTAATAGCTGTGAAATGGTATCTCCGGTTGGTTTTAATTTCCACTTCCCTTACAGTTAATGATGTTGAGCATCTTTTCATGTGCTTTGGAAAGATGTCTGTTCAAATCATTTGCCCATTTTTTAAAAATTGGGTTGTTTGTCTTTTTGCTAAGATACTGTGTCTTTATAATAAGTTTTAAGGTCAAGAAGTATGAGTCCTTCAATTATTCGGGGCCCCTTACTCTTCCATATAAATTTGATGATTGGCTTTTCTATTTCTGCAAAAAAGGTTGAAATTTTGATTGGGATTTCATTGCATCTATAAATTGCTTTGGGTAGTATTGACATCTTAATGATATTTAGTCTTCCAATCCATGAAAAAAGAATATCTTTCTATTTATTTAGGTCTTCTATGATTTCTTTTAGCAATATTTTATAGTCTTCTGTGTACAAGTCCTTTATATCCTTAGTTAGAATAATTCCAAGATATTTTATTGTTTTAGATGCTATTGTAAATATATTTTTTCCCCTTGATTTCTTCTGATTGTTCATTGCTAGTGTATAGAAACACTACTGAATTTTGGGTGTTGCTCTTGTACCCTGCCAATTTACTGAACTCATTTATTATATCTAGGAGCTTTATTGTGGATTTATTAGGATTTTCTGTATTAAGGATAATATCATCTCCAAACAGGAAACTTTTCTTCTTCCTTTTCAATTTGAAGGTCATTTATTTCTTTTTCTTGCCTAATTGCTTTGGCAAGAGCTTCCAGTACAATGTTGAATTACAGCGGTGAAAGTGGGCATCCATGTCTTGTTCCTAATCTCAGAGGGGATAATTTCAGTCTTTCATGATTAAGTAGGATGTGAGCTGCAGGCTTTTAATATATAGATTTTATCATGTTGAGGAAGTATCTTTCTATTCCTAGTGTTCTAAGTATTTTTTTTATTAGTAAAAGGTGCTGTATTTTGTCAAATGCTTTTTCTGCGTCAACTGAGATGATCATGTGTTTTTTTCCTTCATTCTGTTAAATTAGTTGATTTTCTAATGTTCAACCAAGCTTGTATCAGGGTTGATAATGCATGATTACTCATGGTGTATAATTCTTTTAATATGCTGTTGGATTCAGTTTGCTAGTATTTTGTTGTGGACTTTTGAATCCATATTCACAAGAGATATTGGTCTGCAGTCTTCTTTTTTGTGGTATATTTATCCAGCTTTGGTATGAGGATGATATTGTCCTTACATAATGAAGTAGAGAGTGTTCCCTCCTGTTGAATTTTTTGGAAGATTTGAGCAGAATTGGAATTAAGTCTTCTTGCAATGTTTGGTAGAATTCCTCTGTGAAGCCATCTGGTCTTAGGCTTTTCTTTGTTGGGAGGTTTTTGATTAATGATTAAATCTCTTTACTAGTAATTGGTTTGTTGAAATCTTCTATTTCTTCTTGAAGTAACTGTAGATACTTTGTGTGTTTCTAAGAATTTCTCCATTTCATTTAGGTTATCTAATGTATTGGCTTACAGTTGTTTATAGTATCCTTTTATATTCCTTTTTTTTATTTCAAAGGTATCAATAGTAACGCTCTGCTTTTAAATTTTGCTTTTAAATTTGTTTCATTTCTCTTTTTTTTTGTCAGTCCAGCTAAAAGTTTGTCAATTTTATTGATCTTTTCGAAGAACCAACTTTTGGTTTTATTGATTCTCCTGTTGTTTTTTGTTTTCTATTTCATTTATCTTCCCTCTAATCTTTGTTATTTCCTCACTGCTGCTTGCTTAGAATTTAGTTTGCATTTATTTTTCTATTTCTTCCAGTTTCAAGGTTAGTTCTTTCATTTGAAATATTTCTTCTTTTTAGTGTAAGCATTTCGAGCTACAAATTTCCCTCACAGCAGTTTCTTTGGTACACTCCATAATACTTGGTGTGCTGTATTTTCATTTTCATTCTCTAAAAGTTATTTCCTAATTTTGCTTCTGATTTACTCTTTATCTCAGTGGTTGCTTAAAAGTATGTCATTTCAAAGTGGTGGGATGCAAGATTAATACACAAAAATCAATAACATTTCTATACACTACTGATGTGCAATTTGAGGAGGAAATTTAAAAAATCCATTTAAAATAGTGACTAACAGAAACAAATATTTAGAAATAAACTTAACCAAGGACATAAAGGACCTGTATTCAGAAAACTACAGAACATTGCTAAAAGAAAATGAAGAAGACTTAAGTGGAATGACAATCTATGTTCATGGATTAGAAGACTAAATATCATTAAGATATAATTCTACCCAAACCGATCTACAGATTCAATGCAATACAATAAAATTCCCAAAGCCTTTTCTTCTTTAAGCTCAGATGCTTTGTTATATTTTATTATTAATTTTTTCAACTCTCCAGGGTTGCAAGGTTTTTAAACTGCATTCCTCATTTGGATTGCAGACTATGGATCTAGTGTAACTTCCAGTTTTAGATAACATTGTTAGAATATTATTTACCTATTGTCTTCAAGATAATCACTAAGAAATAGAACATTATACTTCTTATGTTTTCATTCACATAGCAAACAAAACAAAACAATACTGCAATTAGAATATACAACACCCCAGATAAAACTGAAATGCTTAATGAGGAGAAATTGGCACCATATATTAGTTCCTAGAGTATCCAGGCTCCAATGAACCACACCCCCAGGTATCAATGCTCTTGTGTGGGTCCCTCCCAAAGACTTGAGAGTTGAAAATAGCATTAGTTAGAGAAATAAAGCCACTGCATTTTGCAAACCAATTGAGTGACTGTTAAAAAAAATATATCCATTGCATAGATCTCTAACTAAGTATATTTTACATTTTTGTGGTCAATGTTATACTCCTCTTTCTAAATATGGTAAAAACAATAACCTGCTGACTCATGCAGGAAGAATGGCTCCCAAGAGATGTCAACGCCTTGATCCCTGGAATCTGTGAATATGTTATAGTAGATGGCAAAACAGACTTGGCAGATCTGATTCGGTTAATGACTTTAAAATGGGGAAATTATCCTGGATTTTAAAATGTATATATTTTTTATTACACACCAAACCATGATGGAACATTTGTTAGGGATTATAAGATACTGTCATCAGACTATGACCACTAAGTATGGTCTATAGAATACATGTGACATATTTTTCCATACCCCCCTATTAATAACACAGTGTATCTTTGGCATTGATAAAAGAATATTACAGTATTGCTACTAACTGTAGTCCATAGGTTACATTAATTGTATTTTTCCCATGCTTCTCCACATTCCCACTACCCTGCAATAGTGACGTACATCCATTCTAGTTCACAGAAAGGCATTCTTGCATTTGTAATATTAAACACAGTTTTCATCCATCTCTGGATTCACTGTGTTTTTAAGTCCCTAGATTATTCTCTGCTTTCTTTCAGTTATTTACATCCCTAGACTATCATTTTCAGCCACAATCTCATTTATAAACCAGCTGCTTCTCACTATAATGTGTTACCATCAACTCTAACCATTTTCATACTTTTACAATCAAGTTAATTAAAACTTCTACATACATTAAGCATCAGTACTCCTTCACAGCCCTCCTCTTATCTCCTAATAACCTATACTCTAGGTTTTAACTCCATGAGTTTATTCTTCATATTTTGTTCATATTAGTGAGACCAAGAAATACTTGTCCTTTTGTGTCTGGCTAATTTCACTTAGCATAATGTCTTCAGCACTCATCCATGTTATCATATGTGTTCCAATTTCATTTTTTCTTACTGCAGCATAGTATTTCATTGTATGTATATAACTGTATACATACAGTTATGTATATAACTCATTTTGTTTATCCATTCATTGGTTGGTGACACTTGGGTTGTTTCCATCTTTGGCAATTGTGAATAATGCCGCTATGAACAGCGATGTTCAAAATTCTATATGCCTCATGGTTTTCAGTTCTTCTGGATATATTCTTAGTAGAGGAATTGCTGGATCATATGGCAGTTCAATATTTAGCTTCCTGAGGAACCACCAAACTATTTTCCACAGAGACAGCACTATTTTACAATTCCACCAACAGTGAACGAGTGTTCCTATTTCTCCACATCTCCAGCACTTATTGCTTTCCGTTTTTTTAATAATGGCTGTTGTATATGGTATGAGATGATATCTCATTGTCTTTTTTTTTTTTAAGGAGGTACCAGGGATTGAACCCAAGACCTTATACATGGGAAGCAGATGCTCAACCACTGAGCTAAATCTGCTCACCAGTGAGAGTTGGTTTCATCATTTGTTTGCTTGTTTGTTTTCAGGAGGTACCAGGGATCAAATGTGGGACCTAATACATGGGAAGCAGGAGCTCAACCATGTGAGCTACATCCACTGCCTTCTCATTGTCGTTTTGATTTTCATTTCCCTAATAGCTAGTGATATGGAACATTTTTTCAAGTGCTTTTTGGCAATTTGTGTTTCCTCTTTGGAGAAGTGTCTATTTAAGTCTTTTGCTCATTTTTAATTGGATTGCTTGCTTTTTTATTGTTGAGTTGTATGATCTCTTTATATAAAATGGAAATCAAACCATTATAGGATGTGTGGTTTCCAAATATTTTCTTCCATTGAGTTGTCTAACTTTTCACCTGCTCAATGAAGTCCTTTGAATCACAAAAGTGTTTAAGTTTAGGAGATCCCATTTATCCATGTTTTCTTGCTTGCTTGTGCTTCTGATGTAAGGCTTAAGAGTCCACCACCTACCACCAGGTTTTAAAGATGTTTTCCTATATTTTCTTCTAGGATCTTTATGGTTCTAGCTTTTATATTTAGGTCTTTGATCCATTTTGAGTTAATTTTTGTATATGGTGTGAGATAGGGGTCCTCTTTCCTTCTTTTGGCCATGAGTATCCATTCTCCCAGCACCATTTGTTGAATAGACTGTTCTGACCCAGCTGTGTGGGTTTGACAGGCTTGTCAAAAGTCGCTTGACCATAGATGTGAGGCTCTGTCTCTGAACCATCAATTCAGTTCCACTGGTCTATGTGTCTAGCTTTATGCCAGTACCATGTTGTTTTTACCACTGTAGTTAGGTATTATGATTTAAAGTCTGGAAATGAGAGTCCTCCAACTTTGTTTTTCCAGTTATGATGTTTCTGGTTACCCTTCCAAATAAATTTGATAATAATGCTATTTGTTTAGAAATTGCTGGTAGAATTTTTATCAGGTTTTATTGAATCTGTATATCAATTTGGATAGAATGACATCTTAATGATATTTAATGTTCCAATCCATAAGCATGGAATGTTCTTCCAATTATTTAGGCCGTTTATTTCTTTTAGCAATGCATTGTACTTTTCTGAATACAAGTGTTTGCATCCTTTGTTAAATTTATTCCTAAATATTTTATTCTTTTAGTTGGTATTCTAAATGGAATATTTTCTAGACATTCTTCTCAAATTGCCAATTACTAGTGTATAGAAACACCACTTTCTTTTGCTTATTGGCCTTGCATCCTGACACTCTACTGAAATAGTTTATTAGCTCTAAAAGCTTTCTTGTAGATTTTTCGGGACTTTCTAGGTGTAGGATCATATCATCTATGATTAACGAAAGTTTTACTTCTTCTTTTCCATCCAATTTGGATGCCTTTTACTTCTTTTACTTGCCTGATTGCCCTAGCTAGAACATCTGGCACTATACTGAACAACAGTGGTGACAGTGGAATCCTTGTCTTGTTCCGGATCTCAGTGGGAAAGCTTTCGGTCTTTCACATTGAGGACAACGGTAGCTCTGGGTTTTTCACATATGGCCTTTATCATATTGAGAAGTTTCCCTCACTTCCTATCTTTGGAGTATGTTTATCAAGGAAGGATGCTGTATTTTGTCAAATGCCTTTTCTGCATCAATCGATTGGCTCTTGTGATTTTTCTTCCTTGATTTATTAATGTGGTGTATTATGATGATTGATTTTCTTGTGTTGAACCACCCTTGCATGCCTCATATAAAACCCACTTGATCATGATGAATAATTCTTTTAATTTGCTATTGGATTGGATTTGTAAGTATTTTTCCCCCACAGGGTTGAAAGTAATTCATTAAAATCAATCTGAGAACACAATTAACAATCTTTTTATAAAACAATAATCTAAAATCATTTTCATTTGGGATGTTCCACATTTTTCTAATTGCATTGTTTTACTTCTTTTATCTTTTCCAGGAACTTCAGTAAAATATATTACTAGAAAGTAAACAGGAAATTATTTCATTGATGTATATTCCTTTTTAACAAATTTCTACTTTTACAAAATGTCTATTTTAGTATAATAAAACATGAATTTATAAGCATAAGTATTCCAAACTTAAAACTTACTAAGTATAATTTTTATAAACTCATAAAAATAAAGGCCTATTAAACATATTGTTGTGAGCAGATACAATAAATAAAATATTTTTATTTAGTGCTATTTTCATAATGTTATTTAGCAATGAATTAAACAATTCTGCAATTTGTATTAATCTAAATTAACACACACATATTCTTACTTAAAAGAAATCCCTTGTTAACTTACATTTTAAGTAGAAAATCTGTAAACAATATATAATGTATTAGGAGCTTATGAACTCATTCATCCCAGTATTAGCATTACTCCTCTCCAAGGATACATGTCTTTAACAGTTTTCTGCATATCCTTCCAAACTTTTGCATGACTATTTATTTGTGTATTACCTACAAAGGTCTCATACTATTATGATAGGCTAAAAAATGGCATGCAAAGGTATGAGGTCCTAATCTCTGAATTTTTTTTTAACAAATCAATTTTATTGAAACATATTAATAAAGCATAAATCCATCCAAAGTGTCCAATCAATGGTATTGATATAATCACATAGTTGTGCGTTCATCATTTCAATCATTTTTAGAGCATTTTCATTATTCCAGTAATAATAATAATAATAATAATAATAATAATAATAATAATAATAATAATAAACCAAAAAACCAACCAAATAAACAGAACTCATCACCTCTCAATATTTCTATGCTTTCCCTGCCATACCTAGCTGCTATTTTGTTTCCTTCCCTCTAGTTTACTTGTATTTATATTTTTGTAAAAATGTCCTATATGCAAAATTACCCATATTCATATTTTATATGAGTTTTCACTATGGTATACAGTCCCATGTTACATTTTTTAGCTTTCCTTCTAGTAATATACATTTCCTTAGATTTTCCTCTTTCAACCTCTGTCATACCATATAATACAATTATAATTACAAACACCATGATGTGCTTTCACCATTTCTATTCAGTTCCAGAGATTCACAAACACCCTTTTAACCAATTCTGCATAGAGTAACCATCAGCTTTCCATTCTCTACACTCATTCTACTCTCTGGGAACCTATAAACTAATTATTAACTCCTTGAATTTATGCAATACATTTAGTTCATAATAGAGAAATCATACACTATTTATCCTTTTGTGTCTGGCTTTCTTTGCTCAACATAATGTCCTCCAGGCTCATCCATGTTGACATATGCTTCGCATCTCATTTTTTCTTACCACTGTATAATATTACATTGTGTGTATGTACCACAATTTGTTTATCCATTCATCAGTTAATGGTCACCTGGGTTGTTTCCAACTTTTGGCAATTGTGAATAATGCCACTATGAATATCGGTGTGCAGATGTCTGTTCATGATTCTGCTCTTATTTCTTCTGGGTATATACCTTGTAATGGTATTGCCAGGTTGCATGGCAAGTCTATGTTCAACCTCCTTAGGTACTGCCAAATGGTCCTCCACAGTGGCTGTACCATTCTACATTCCCATCAATGTTAAACAAGTGTTCCTGTCTCTCTACATCCTCTCCAACATTTACAGTTTTCCAACTTTTTAATAGTGGCCAGTCTAATAGATGTGAGATGATATCTCATTATAGTTTTGATTTGCATTTCTCTAACTACTACTGATGTTGATCATTTATTCATGTGTTTCTTTGCAATTTGTGTTTCTCCCTTGGACAACTGTCTTTTCAAATCTTTTGCTTGTTTTTAAATTGGGTAGTTTATCTTCTTATTGTTGAGTTGTATGATCTCTTTATATATCATGGATAGTAAATCTTTATCAGATAAAGCTAAAAAAAAATGTAACATGGAACTGTATAACATAGTGAAAACTCATATAAAATATGAATATGGGTGATTTTTCATATAAGACTGATTTTACAAAAATATAAATACAAATAAACTAGAGAGAAGGAAACAAAATAGCAGCTCTGTACGGCAGAAGCATAGAGAGATTGAGATGTGATGAGTTTTGTTTGGTTGGTTGGTCAGTTGTTTTTGTTTTTTATTATTATTATTATTACTGGAATAATGAAAATGCTCTAAAATGATTGAAGTGATGAATGCACAACTATGTGATTATATCAAATACCATTAATTGTACACTTTGGATGGGTTTATGCTTTATTAATATGTACCAATAAAACTGATTTGTTAAAAAAGTATGTCATTTAATTTCACATATTTGTGAATTTTCTATTTCTCACTCTGTTATTGATTTCTTGCTTCATTCCATTGTGGTCAGAGTATATACATTAGATGATTTCAATATTTTTAAATTCCTTGAGACTTGATATTAACCCAATATATGTCCCTGTACACTCAAGAAGATTGTGTTCTGTATTTGTTGGGTACCATGTTCTATACATGTCTATTACTTCTAGTTGGCTTATTTTATCATTCAAGTCCTGTACTTTCTTATTGATATTTTAACTAGATATTCTATTCATTATTGGGAGTGGTATGTTAAATTCTCCTTCTATTAATATAGAATGATCAGTTTCTCATCATTTGCATCACATATTTTGAGGCTCTGCTGTTAGGTGTATATACTTTCATAATTGCTACATCTTCCTGTTGAATTGTCCCCTTTATCAGTATGTAACTGTTTTTTGATTTAAAGTCGATTTTATCTGATATTAGTTTATCCACTCCAGCTCTCTTTTGCTTACTATTTTAATGGTGTATTTTTTCCATCCTTTCACCTTCAACTTACTTTTTTCTTTGCAATTAAGATTGTCTCTTGCAAAGAGCATATGGTTCGATCGTGCTTTTTTATCCGTTTTGCCAAACTCAGCCTTTTAAATGGAGAGTTGAATCATTTACATTTAAGGTTACTACTGATAATACAGGACTTTCTTCTGCTATTTTGCTATTTAGCTTTTGTCTTAAAGTTCTATATTTCCTCAATCCTCCAATTGCCTACTTTCATATGTATTTGCTTTTTGTGTGTTGTACCATATTGCATGCCTTCAGTTTTCATCTATTTTTCTTATGGTTACCATGAAGTAAAATTCAACATCCTAAGTACATAACAATTATATTTTGCTTGATACCAATTTAAATTCAATTTTATGCACATATACTTTTTCTGTACTCCCCTGTCCCCCCATTTTTTGTACTTGTTAACACTTTTATCTTTGAACATAGTATGTCCAAAAACCTAGATTTATCACTATTTTTTAAATGTATTTACAATTTAGCACCTCTAGGAAGCAAGAAGTGGAATTACATACCAAACAATATAACACAATAATACTGGCATTTATAATTATCCAAATGGTTACTTTTACCACAGGTCTGTCTTTATTTATGCTGCTTTTTACCACTGATAATGTCCTTTCATTTCAGTCTGAAGAACCCCTTTGGTGTTGCTTTTAGGACAGTTCTAATGCAGATGAAATCCCTCAGCTTTTGTTTATCTGAGAATGTCTTAAGTTCTCCCTCATTTTTGAAAGAGAGTCTTGCTAGAAATAAAATTCTTAGCTGGCAGTTATATTCTTTCAGCACTTTAAGTATTTCAACACACTGCCTTCTTGCCTTCATGGTTTCTGATAAGAAAATAGGACTCAATCTTATTATGACTCCCTGGTATGTAACACATTGCTTTTCTCTGGCACCTTTCAGAACTCTCTCCTTGTCCTTTGCATTTGATAGTATTACTTATATATGACAGGGTATATTTTTCTTCATATTTATTCTGTTTGGTGTTCTCTGACTTTCTTGGATGTGCATATTCATGTCTTTGGCTAAGTTTGGGTCGTTCTCTGTCATTGTTTCTTTGAGTATTCCTTCTGCCCCTTTCTCTCTTTCTTCTCCTTCTGGGACTCCCATAATGCATATATTAGTGTGCTTGCTGGTATCCCATAGCTGTCTTAGGCTATTTTCTCTTTTAAGTTTTCCTTTTTCTTTCTGCTCCTCAGCCTGGCTTATTTCAAGTGCCTTGCCTTCAAATTCACTAATTCTTTCTTTCGTTAGCTACAATCTGCTCTTCAAACCCTCCTCAGCATTTTTCATTTCAGTTATTGTGGTTTTCAACTCTAATAGTTCTGTTTTTATTTTTAATTTCTATCTCTTTTCTTAGACCCTTATATTACTCATTCATTGTTTTCCTGATAGCTTTTAGTTCTTTTTCTGTGCTTTCCTTCATCTCATTAAGCATTTTTAAGATCATTTATATTTTAATATAATTTTTGTAGTATATCGTTTGTACATGAATATACATAAACAATAAGTGTATAGTAAAATTTGTGAATTTACAAAACAAACATACATATCATAATACAAGGCTCCCATACATCTCTCTACTACCAACAGTTGAATTGTTGTGAAACATTTGTTGTGAACTATGAAAGAGTATCGTCAAAACACCTGGGAGGTGGGCAACATGGGAATCCCAGTGGGTTCCGTGTAATATTTTGGGTAATCTAAGCACCTCTTAAAATATATGTATATATATATATATATAAATAACATTTTTGTAAGCAAATACACATATATGCATATATATTTATATATCATTTTTCAAATGTTTGTATGTATTGTGAGAATTTTGATTTTTACCCACAATAAAAATAAATAAAAAAAAAATTTAAACACTGTTAATTATACTCACAAAAGTGTTCTGCCATCAGCTCTACCCATTTCCAAACATTTGTAATAAACCTAAGTAGAAATTCTTTTTTTTTTTTTTTTTTTTTTAAAGATTTTATTTATTTATTCATTTACCCCCCCCCTTGCTGCCCACGCTCTCCGGGCCAGCCAACCATGCCGTGCGGGTGGGCCTGCCCCCACCAGGAGGCCCCGGGAACCGAACCCGGGGCCTCCCACATGGCAAACGGGAGCCCCACTGACCGAGCCACAGCCGCTTCCCCCTAAAAAAAACAAAACAAAACAAAAAAAACACCACTACTAATCACAGCCCATATCTTATAAACTTTTATTTAAAGGCATTTTCAGTGTACACATTCTTGGGTTCTTCATTGGTGTTCTCTGTATTTTTAGCCTCTTCCTTTTGACGGGCCATCATTTCCTTTTTCTTTAGTTGTCTTGAACTCTTTTGTTGCACACTGTACATTTTAATATTTAAAATATTAATTCTAGGATTTATTCCCTGAGACATCTATTTCTTGTTTTTGTAATGAGCTTGTGATAAGACAGAGATTTTCTTTAACATCAATCCTCCTATTTCTTGAACTTGGTCTTCCCAAGGAAATTGCAGTGTATGGTGCTTTCCTTGTCTTTCTGGGCCTGTGTCTTGTCCTGGGCTTTTGCATGTAAGTTGTTTTGAAGTTCCCCTGTGTCTTAGTTTGCCATGGGACTGCCTTGCAAAGTATCAGTAATGGGTTGGCTTTTATAATGGGGATTTTATTTGAGGTAAAATCTTACAGTTCTGAGGCCATGAAATATCCAAATCAAGGCATCAGCAGAGATTCTTTTTCACCAGTCAGCTACTGGTGATCCTGGTGTCCTGCCACATGGCAAAGGTGGTCGCAGATCTCTGCTGAGGTCCAGGCCTTCCCCTCCATAATTTACTGTCTCCTAGAGCTTAGCTGTGTGCACCCAGGCATGGGGCTTGACTCTTACTGGGCATCCTCTCTCAGTCTCAGCTTCTCTGTTTTCTTCTCGAGTTCAGCTGTGAGCTATCAGGCATATGGCTTGTCTCTTCAGCCTGGGCTGGTCTTCTCAAACTTGAGCTGCTCTGTAGGCCCAGCCTCTTGGGGGCTACATGCTTAAGCTTTGGCTGCTAGTAATCCTTGAGTCCTCTCTCACATTGCAGTATCAAAAATAATATGGCAGCTGGGGAGCAGGGGTAGCTCAGTGGTTGAGTGTCTACTTCCCATGTATGAGATCCTGGGTTCAAACACTGGTGCCTCCTTAAAAAATAAATAAATAAATAAATAAATAATAATAATAATATGGCAGCTTCCTTTTTCTCTGTCTCCCTTTCTCTGTGCCTCTGTTTATATCAATCCAGCAAGAAGGCAAAGACTCAACCTGAGTGATGCCTCACTGATGTAGTCCAATCAAAAGTAATCTAATCAAGTGATCTAAAGTAAACCTAATGCTATCAAAAGTTACCACACCCACAGGCATAGACTAGTTTAAGAACATAATCTTTTTGGATTCACAAAATTCAAGCTGTCACACCTTGTCTCCAGGAGTTTGGTTGTTCCATCTGTTTCCCAAGAGACAGAATTCTCTTTGTTGGTGTTTGAAGCAATTTTCCTAGACTGTTTGCCTCTATAATTTTTCACACTCCTTTTGTTGTCTCTAGCTGCTTTTACCTGAGTGAAAATTCTAGGTGGAAAGTCACCCTAGAGAGGACTTTCCCAAGTCAGTCTTTCCCAGTCAAAACACGACCAGTGACCCATGAAGGGAGCACAGACTGGCTCTAATGTGCCCTGGGGAGTGGATCAAGAATGGTGCCAAAATCTTCTCAGATGGCTCCCCAAAGCTGAGCTTTCTTGGCCTGCCCAGCAAATACAGCCCTAAAGAAGTATAAGATCTTGAAACTCTACTCTCTCAGCCCCTGTCCAGGGAGGGTTGAAACCATGGCTCTCCTCAGATCGCAGCCTCCAGTGATCCAAATTCACTAACAAAAACCATGATCAGTGATGGACTGGACCCACCCCTGTTCTTGGGGAAGAAGATTTTTATGTCCCTTTCTGTTATCTCTTACCTATCCAAGGACTGGACCCCAGGATGTCCTGTAGCAAGAGTGGGGGATGGATGCTGGTAGCTACCGTTCATAGTGAGAAATTTACCATCTGTTTTAGTTTGCCAAAGGACTGCCAATGTAAAGTCTCAGAAATGGGTTGGCTTTTATGATGGAAATTTTATTTGGGGTAAAATCTTATGCTCTGAGGCCATGGAATGTCCAAATCAAGGCACTATCAGAGATGCTTTCTTACCAAAGTTAGCTACTAGTGATCCTGACATCCTGCTACATGGCAATCAGGCATATGGCTTGTCTTTTCAGCTTTGAGCTGCTGTAGGCCCAGAAAATTGCGGTCTTCAAGCTTAAGGTTTGGCTGCTGGTGATCCTCGAGCCTGATCTCACATGGCAGGATAAAAAAAAAATGGAAGCTTCCTTTCATTTATATAAAACCCAGAAAGAGGGCAGAGACTAACCTGAGTCATGCCTCACTGATAAAGTCCACTCAAAAGCAATCCAGTCAAGGGAAGCTAATGCAATCAAAGGGTATCACCCGCACAGGAATAGGTTAGTTTAAAAATATAATCTTTTTCTTTTGGGGATTCATAAAATAACTTCAAACTTTCACACCACCTTTTATCAGTCTTTTCCTCCAGCTCTTCTCTAGATGCTGTATGGTGTTCTCTAGCCTCTGGAGTCATTTAGTGCCTGTTTAATAGTTGTTTTGGTGGATAGACTGAGTTCTGGTACGCCCTACTCCACCATCTTCCCCAGAAGTCTCTTTTGTTTATTTTTTATTAGACTGTTGAATAGCTTATATATGAATTGTAAGAGCTATTTTCTATCATGGATTATAGTACTTTCCTTAATATATACCTTGCAATTGTATTTTACCATACTGTGACTTGTGTTTCCTTATTCTTAACAGTGTCTTTCAAAGAAATAAAGTATTCAGTTTTGATGAAGTTGAATTTATAATTGTCTTCTTTTTTCTATGTTTTTTTTCGGTGGCCTATATATTTGTCAGCCAAAGGGGTGCTGATGCAGAGTACCAGAAATCTGTTGGATTTTATAAAGGGTATTCATTTGGGGAAGCAGCTTACAGTGACAAGGCCCTAAAGGGTCCAACACAAGATTACTTCCTCCACAAAGTCTATTGCCACGTGTTGAAGCAAGATGGCTGGTGATATCTGTGAGGGTTCAGCCTTCTTTTTTTTTTTTTTTAAATATACTTAAAAAAAATTTTTAAAACATACTTAGATTATATAAATGTTACATAAAAAAATGTAGGGGATTCCCACATTCCCTGCTCCCTACCTCTTCCACAATTTCCCACATTAACAACATCCTTCATTAGTGTGGTATATTTGTTACAATTGATGAACACATATTGGAGCATTGCTACTAAGTGTGGATTATAGTTACATTATGGCCGTGGGCCCAGCTTTTTCCTATTTTAGCTGTAGGCTGGCATAGGGCACAGCTTCTCTGTTCTCTTCAACTGCAAACTATCAGGCAAATGGCTCATTTCTCATGCCGGGGCGCAGGATCAAAGCTCTCTCCTCTTTTGAGTCTATGGAGTTTTCTCTCTTTCTTCTGTGTATCTTCTTCTGTCTCCTTGATTGAGTGTCTGTTTATATAGCCCACTAAGGGCACGACTGCCCAGCCCTGCACACCCTAATGACACAGTCGAATCAATGCCCTAATCTTTATTTAATCAAGTAAATGTAAAGCCTTTTAAGTTACATCAAACAGTGGGTATCATGCCTAGAGGAACAGACCAGTTTACAAACATAATCAATATCTCTTTTTGGAATTCATAAATAATATCAAACTGCTACAAACTGTTTATGAAATCTTTCCCTCAACAAATGTCACTGTGATTTTTCTCTTATATTATCTTCTAGAGGTTTTATAGTATTTTATGAATATTCAAGGTTTATATTTTTGCCTATGGATATCCAATTGTACTAGAACCAATTTTTGAAAAACATAATTGTCCTTCGAAGTACCTTGGGATCTTTGTCAAAAACCAATTTACAATGTATCCTGTGTTTAGTTAATATCTCCATATTCTATTCCATTGATCCCATTGCATAGCTTTCAAAAATATCAACATGTCTAGACTAATGTTGCTTTATAAAGGTTGAAATCAGGTAGTGTACATTCATCAGCTTTGTTGTTCCTTTTCAAAATTGGCTGACTATATTAGTTTTCTATCTCTGAGTAACATATTATCACAAACTCAGTGGCTTAAAAAATACCCATTTATTATTTCACAATTTTGTACATCAGAAGTACAAACACCACATAACAGGGTCTCTTCTCAGGGCTTCTAAGCTAAAGTCCAGGTTTATGCTAGGGCTATGTTCACCCCTGGAGCTTGGGGTCCTTCCAAGCTCATTCAAGTTATTGGCAAAATCCCATTCCTTATGGTTATGGGACTGAAATCCATTTTTTCCTCACTGACTGTTGGTCAAGGCTCTTTCTCCACTCCTGAAAGCAACCCTCACGTTCTTGCCATGTGGTCCTCTCCACAGATACTCCCATACTTTCATGCTTAGGAACTCTTCTTTCAGAAAGACCTCAGACACTTTAAAGGGCTCACTGGCACACCCAGGGTTTTGTCCTTTTTGATAACCTCAAAGTCAACTGATATAAGACTTTAATTTTATCTGCTAAATGCCTTCACTTTTGTTTTATAACATAAGCTAATCATAGGAGTGAAATATATCTTAAATCACTGTACCATAATCAAGGGTTTGGTATTATGCAGAGCATGTACACTGGGGGACAGAAATCTTGGAGACCATCTTAGAATTCTGCCCAAAACAACTATTATGTCCTTTTGCACTTTAATGTAAATTTTAGACAGCTTGTCAATTTCTACTAAAATCATGCTGGGTCTTTGACTGGAATTTCATTGATTCTATAGATCTATTTGAAGAGCACTGATCGGTTAACAATATTAAGTCTTTCAATCTGTGCACGATATACTTCTCTTTTTATTCATGTTGCCTTGATTTCTCTCAGCAATGATTTTCAGTTTTTAATGTAGAGGTTGCCTGTTTTCTTTTCAAATGAATTTACATTTTTGATGCATTTGTCAAATGGGGAAATATTTTTAAAAGATCCCTGGAGTGAGAAAGCATTCACATTTAGATGCATTGTCAATTAATGCTGAATGCTGTGAAAGTTTTAACACTGCTTAGAGTAGAGGAACACATAAGAGGGTTTAGGGATTGCTAAAAGCAATTAACTGACTGCAGTGAATTTTAGGCTAACTCTTTTCTTTCCTGATTGTCTAGCAGATTTTTTTTTTACTCCATTGATGATAAGCCTAGGGAAAATCTTGAAAATACATCTGTTAAATTTTGTACATATCTCACTTTGTGTAAGGTAATTGCTACTTTTTAAAAACATACGTGCCCATTAAGTTGACCAATTTCTATCCAAGGCAGAGTTTTTATTTATGTATATGTGTTACTGGTGATGGGGTGGTGGTGAGATATTCAAAATCATTATGTATATTGGGCCTAATTTTAAGGGGATTTTTCTATCAATCAAACTGTTCTAGAAGGTATGGTTCCAGACAAAATAGTGCAAATCATTAACAGGATCTGTGTGGGTTTAAAACATAAGGAATTGAGCAGATCAGAAAAACAATGATATTGAAGGAGGTGAATATCCAGATAAAAAGGAGCAGGGATCTAAACTACATAGGTAAATCTAAGACTATTAGTTCAAAGCTGATTTAGGAAGTGCTGTCAGTAACAAAGCTGCTCCAAAATGGAAGTGTTCCCCTTGAGACCCTGAATTCTTTGTTAATTTAGGGTTGGGTCTCCAAAGTTCTTGAATCTAGGTAAAAATTGTCACAATAGCAGGAATATATCCAATAGCCAAATTATCAATAACAACAACAAAAAAAATCAGCAGAACAAGAAAAGTTATTTAACATTTTTCCTGATTTATATTGGTTTTGTTTGTTTGTTTTTGCATTTTTGACAAATTGACTCAATATAAATCTAATGGAACTACCTTGGATAGAGTAAGGGCAAAATGAGTGTCAGTGAAATGTCAAAGCTAAAAGCAGGAAGGCAACAAGGTCAGAATATTAAAAGTAGAGGAGCTAATTATTTTAAACAAAACCAAGTTTATGGTGAGTTGGAAGATTGATGTTAGACTGAGAAAATCTCAAAACCAAAATGGGGCAATGTAATATTTATGATCCATGGCCAGCTGGAAATCGCATCCTCCAGTATCTACAAAATTTTTTTTTTTGTTTTGCTTTGGTTTCTATTCCCATGTGGTTTCTTAAGGGCAGCCTTTTGTTAGAACTGGGACTTAATGAAGACCCTGACTATTTGCCAGAATTATGTGATGATGATGAGGATGGTGATGATAATTCTATGCATATTATAAAACTATAAGGTTTAGCAGACTTATCCTGCAAAGTGGATTTTAGCACATGAACTTGAAACAAGAAACAAAATGACAGCTCAAATTTAGGATGCATATATATTTGGAGAGCCACTTATCATCTTAATAAGAAAAAATTCCTGCTCCTACATACTGACAAAGAATCAAGGAAATTTCAGAAGCAATTGAACTCACTCTGGTAATCAGTATTTCTTAATTTTTGGTCACTGGATTACCTATATCAATAACTTGGAGAGTGTCTTAGAAATAAAGTGAGACCCTACACATCAAAAAACATATTTTCAGGAACAGGAAACCAGGAAATCCCACATAATTAATCTTATGCATAATTTGAAAAGCCATTTTGTCCCTCTGACTTATAACCTCAAAGAATACTTCATACAGATTATCAGGGAGGTAAGGTTATTTGTGTTAATTTTGGGAAAAAAAGAATAGTAGAAATGATTACTTTTACATTTATGTTGAGTAATGTGGTTAATATTTTAGTGTTTACTTGAAAATTTCAAATATGGCTATTATTGCAAAAACACATTTTAAAGTATCAACATAAGAAAGTCTGTTACTGTAAATTTAGGGAGTTCTTTTTTCCAAAGAGCCAAATGTGAGGAAGAGGCAGCAAGATGGCTTCAGTTTAAGTGTGTGCTCACCATCTCTTGCACAAAAAAACAGCTGAGTGGGGACAAGATCCTGCCCGAGTGAGCTGTTCTGGGAGCCCACAGAGCCAGAGCCTTTGGGTCATCAACTTGGAAGGAGCTGGGCAAAGAGATAAAATGCTCAAAGTAAAACCATGAGTTTGTAGCCCCATGGCTGGAAAATGCGGAGTGCTCAGCCCCACCCTCAAGGCAAAAAGCCACAGTGAGCCCAGACATAGGCCAGCCACCCAGCAGGAGGGAGCAGAATGAGAGGGTTCTGGCAAAGGGCAGAGAGGGGTTTCCGTTCTGTGGGTTTGGTGGCCTGGACCCCCTTTGAGCTTTGGGGAGCTTACCAGCTGGCTCAAGATGGCACCAGGCAGAGGGGAGAGGTAAATCTGCTGAGGAAGACTGATTTACCTAACTGCCCTGGGAGAGAGAAACTTGGCCTGTGAGAGGGCAGAGTCAGGCAATTGATTAGTCCCTTGCTGAAAACAAAAATTTCAACTCCCCTAAAGGAGGTGGGCAGTAGGAAGTGCTTAATAAGCTTCCAAGAGATTACTTAGGGGTCACTGGAAGGAGGGGGTGGTCCAGAAGAGGGTTGAAGAGTCATTTCTCTGCAGTGAATTCAGTCACCAGAGTCCCATTTAAATTTCAAAAGAGAACTCAACTTGACCTGGAGAGGGGATGGGGGATCTGCTCATATAGCCTGCTGAGTCCTGCTGCCCTGGGAGAGTCAAACCTGTCTGAGGAAAAGTGACTGGATAGCTTTCTGCAGAGCTAACTGACTCAAGGAGAAAGTGTGGCTCAGTGGAGGAGTTTCTGCTTTGAATGTATGAGGTCCCTAGTTTGATTCTTGGCTCCTCTTAGAATAGTGACCCACTGGGATATCAAACATCCAGCTGATACTTTAGGACAGGGAGAACATAGACATTATTTTTGTATTAGCTTCTCTTGGGCCCCTTATTTTTCCGAAAACAAAGTTACTTTAAAAAAAAAAAATTAACTTCGTTTATTCACTAAAACCCGCTTCAAAACCTGCAGAAAGAAGGCCGCAGGATAATTGATTGATGAACAATAATAGCCTGAGAAGCTCCACAGAGGCCTAAGAAGGAGCACTGTGTTTCCTTAGTTTTTGTCTGACTGCTTATTTGTGTGTTTGGGATTTTTTGTTTTTTTGTTTTACTTTCCTCTTTCCACCCCCCGCACCCAGCCCCTTTTTATTAAATTAGGTGGTGCTGGCTTGTTTCGTCTTTGCTGTGCTGCTTCTTCTTTGATTTCCCATTTTCTGTGTATACTGATTTTGTCTACCAATGCTATCTCTTTTCCTTCCTTCATCTTTCTATCTTCCGCTTACTACTATTGTTCTTACATTCCACCTTCCTTTATTTAGTCTTCATTTTTTCTGGTTTTATTTCTGTCAGGAAGAATTTCTGAGATAGAAAGGACTTTGGGTGTGCTGTCAGATTCTTGATCTGATTCTCAGATGTTCTTTTGGTTCTGCCCCTTTCAGGGAACTAGCTTTGACCCCAATCTTCTATCCAATTGGGTGCAATTGTTTCATTAATCAGTTTCAGATACAACAAAATCCAGAAAAAGACAAAAAGACTGATTCTTTCCGGAGACTTTTTGGGAGTGAGGAAACTGTTTCCAACATCCTCTGCCTCTACAAATATTCTAATTCTGACTCGCCAACCAGAATTAGCTCACATGACCATTCCTAAATCAAACTTTAGTTGAGGAGAATAGCAGTATCATAAGCTGTCTACTCTCTTTAAGGTAGAATGGATTTTGGAGCACCAACCACTGAAACAACTATATTCTCAGGACTTATAATCAATTCTGTGGAGAAGATTTTAAAACAATTTACCACCAAATTGGCAAGATTTTATTTGTACTGCTATGTGGAATGGAAAGATTGTGATAAAAAAAAAAAAAAAACATTCACCATTATATAACAATAAAGTTTAATTTCTTGTTTTCTTGAGCCTAGGGGATTGAAAAGCTCAATCCATTCTATATATGTAACTTAAATGTATTTAAGCACTAATGCCCAGAAACAATTCTTTTTAATTCTTTTTCCTCATTTCCTATAATCCTCACCTGACAGCATTTATATATACAGTTGGAACATAATAGATCCTACAAAATATTTGTTTAACAGTATGAAACTTTATGGAGACTTAGTTAAAAAATGGGTTGTATCTCTACATGCCACTTTTCATCTTGATCATTGGGTATGTATGAGCTAACATTTGTGAAAAATTAATTAGTTTTTTCTAAATTTATATGGATTTATACTTTTTAAAATTAAATGAAACACACATTATTTAGAAACTATAAACTTTCCTTGTTTTCTCCCACCCTTCCTCTGGAAAGAATCATCTGAACCAGATAAGTATGTGGCTTTTGTAGTGGTCTTCCTGAATTCAGACTCCATTAACCTTAATATAAAACTTTCTTTTGTTCCTTGAGATGGTTTTCTGAACAGAGACTTTAGAATGGAAGGCAAGAGACATATATTTGCAGTCAGGTTCCCAATCACTGAAGGCATTATGTAGCAAATATTTCTTAGGTCAAGATAATAGGAAAATGGTAGGATTTGAAAGGACAATAGAAGTGTGCTAGATTTGAAATCAACAGAATTGGAGGTTCAAATATGCCATGAACTATACTGTTCACATTTTATTGGTGATTTTGTATTATATCAGTTGACTCTGCCATCTTTTAGCTAATTATTCAGTGATCACAAACTATTAGTGTTTTCCTGATCATTAACTATTAGAGTATTTCCCACTTTGCCTAATATAACTAACACTGTGATGAATATCTTTGCTCATATGATATTTTCTACATTTTCTAGAATGATTATAATAAGTTTAAGTTATTTCTCAGAAGCAGAACTAAAGTTAATGTAGAATTTTATAACTCTTGAGAAATAGTACCACCTTTACTAAAAGTGTTTTATAACCAAATTGTGCATATGTATTTAAGCAAGCTTTGGTGGCAAAGAGAAGATAACTATCACTCTGCATCCTCTTGACTCCAGGAGGCTGACCTGTACTTCCTTGGCTCCCATGACCACCTCTGCCAGGTAAGGTAACTTTGGATGGCTGCATCCTCAACCCAAATACAGCTCCTCTGAAGATCTACAGGGAGGACTCTTTTTGGATTCCAGCTGCTTTTGTATGTTAGGGGTGGGAAAGAGCCCAAGCATACTGTACTATTCATTGTGATATGCCTACATCTTGTCCAGCCTCTTAAAAGACTCCCTTAATTAAAATATTTAAAAATTATCCTAATATAAATATGCCATCTGTTTCCTGCTGGGTCCCTGACCAATAGAGTTGGGTGAGGGAGATTGAATATCAAAGGTGGCTCAAAGTATTCTGGCTGCATAAGAGGATAAATAATGGTGTCATTCACTGAAATTAAAAATCCAGGAAGAAGACTAATGTTGAAGGGAAAAAATCATGAGTGAATGAAGGACTTTTGGACATATTGAATTATGGGTTCCTTTTACACATCTAAGTAGATATGTTAAGTAAACTACTGGGTACATAATCCCAGGCTAAGCAACAGAAGTAAATAGAACTTCATTGTAACTACCAAGCTCATGATGGAGGCATGGATGCTAAAAGAAACTGGGCATACAGAACTGAAGACACTATCTGTCTTCAAGGAGGTAGTTCTTCTAGTCTTATTTGTACAACTTAAGTTTAAGCTTTTTGTCAGGCAGAAATATTTCTGTTCCATCTTCGTGCTTGTTTTTCAATAGTATACATTTTTTTTTTATTCATATTACTTATGGCATAGAAGCAATCCCCTAGCAACATGTCTAACGTAAAGTAGTTGCTGTGTAAGTGTCAACTGAGTAAATGAATTTTACATTATATGTGGATTTTAATTATCCACAATAGAAGTGAACGTGGAAAACACAGCAAAAGCATTCCAAATAACACCCAACAGACTTAGCAACAAGTTTAAAAGTGCCTTTAGTATTCTGTTGGAGAATATTTACTTGCTTTCCTGCCTACATAGCCATTCCAGTTGGAATAATCTTATAAAGCCATAGACTCTTAGTTCAAGATTTCAGTCCTCAGCTGAACGTTCTAAATCTTTAAAGTTCTAATTCTCTAAGATCACATTAAGAAATTAAATAGCATTCTTGAAGCAAATTGTTCACATAAATACAATGGGTTACCAGAATAGGCAACAGAATGTGAATCTCTGGACACCCAATCGAGGGTATTTGTTGTTTTTTGTTTGTTTGTTTGTTTTTCACTTGGAGTTCTTCCTCTCCTGATTTTTTTCTTTATTTATATATCACGTATTCTTTCTAGAAAATGAGAAGAAAGAAAAGCACGGAAATAAATTTAAAATCACCTTTAAAGTCATGGAAATGTAACACATTGTGGGAGGCAGAATAATGCGCCCCCAACAATGCCTATGCCCTAACTCTAGGACACTTTGTATATGTTACCTTACATGGCAAAAGAGACTATGCAGATGTCATTAAGGTAAAGAACTTGAGATGGAGAAATTGTCCTGAATTATCAGGATGGGCTCTTTAAAGAACTCAAGGTTCTTTAAAGTGAAAATGGTAGGCAAAGGAGGAAGTCAATCAGAGAGATTTGAAGATGACGTGCTGCTGGCTTTGGAGGTTTCCTCCATTGCCCCACGAGCAAGGAATGGAGATAGCATTAAGAAGCTTGAAAAAGCAAGAAACAAGTTTTCTCCGAAAGCCCACAGAAAGAATGTAGCCCTGCTGACACCTTGTTTTAGCCCAATGAGACCCATTCCAGACTTCCCACCTCCAAAGCTGAAAGAGCATAAATGTGCATTGGTGTAAACTACTAAGCTTGTGGTGATTTATTTTGGCAGCAACAGAAAACCAATACTGTTTGTCAACCTTTAATCTAATCACCATATCCCTTAAAAGTGGAGCACATTTCCTGGCTGTAGAAAACCAGAGAAATGGCAATGTGAGAAGGACAAAAATAGCTATTGTGTAGTATATTGGTGCATAGTCCTCTAGATTTTAAATATAATTTAAACACATATTTTCAGAATTATAAATATGTGTTAATTATTCTTTCTTAGGAATCATTCATATATGTCTGTGTAAATCATTTATGCATTGTTTCCCTGCTTGAATTTTATTCTATTTTAGAATACTAAAGACACTTTTAAAGTTGTTGCTAAGTCTGTTGGCTGTTATTTTATTCAATTTTAGATGTATGTATTATTCCTTATGAAGACACATGAACAATATTAAAAATAATTTCTTACTTTTCCATAAAGTTTGTAACAAAACCTAAGATCAGGTAAATATTTTCTTACAGTGATGAACTAATTATTTAATTATTTGCTTGTATATTTATTCTTTTGTCATTTCATACCTCAAACCATCTGAAATACATTATAGTATGTAATATTAGTCAAGAAATTATTTTCTTTTTCCAAATTTTCAAAAAATTTTCTATGTATTACTTTTTGAATAACCCATCCTTTCTTCACAGATTTATAGTGTCACCTTTACAACATACTAAGCAGATATTATGGGTAATTTTTAAAGAGCTTCTATTCTGCTCCATTAATATATTCTTTTGTTCTTTACAGAATATTATGTTGTTCCTAATTATTTATCTTTATAATACATTTTTATATCCAGCAATGTAATATTTAGCCTTCATGTTCAGATTTTCCTTGTCTGTTCTCACCTCTTTATGAATTCATATTTGTACATAAATATTATGCAATAGTTATAAAAACCCCAAAGGATATTTTTAGGAATAAAAACTGATTTAACTTAATTTAAAGAATTGTCATTTTAACAACATTCCCTATACATGAACTAGGAATATTTCTCCATTTATTTGTCTTCTTTTATATCCCTCAGTAATGCTTTAATATTTTTTTTTTAGATAGGATTTTCATGTTCCTTATTGAATTTATTCCAAGATATATTTTAGGTTTAGATCTATTATGAATAGCAAATTTCATCCTCCCTGTTAGGCAGTTAATATGGGAATACAGGAAATGTAATGATTCTGTGAAGTGACTTGTTAGTAACCCCCCAGGCTGAACTGTGTTATTACTTTTAAAAAGTATTCAGTCGAGCATCCTGAGTGTTCACTATTATTCCTAATCTGTATGCAAATATGTTCATACACTTAGCTGCACATAACTAAATATTTCCAAAATTGCTCTTTCCATAGTTATAGGACAAAAAAAAAAGTGTCCCTGGACTGTGATATTTGTCAGGCAACCATTGTTAGTATGGAAAATAATTATAGTCATTGAACAAAAAATATTTGTTGTATGGCTGACTGCTTTCCCAAGAGTTATTTCTGAAGGTAGTATGTATGTTATGGTATAGCAAACCATTTCTAAATTAAAGTCAGAGTTCCTTTTTGAATGCTAGAATAAATGTGCAGGTAGATGTCTTACAATAATTTTGATTCCTATCAACAAGTTTTTGCCTGTTAATTCATTTGCCAATACTATAAGTTCAATCAAGCTTAATGCTTATAGAAATCATAGAAACTAAAGGTAAGCAATAATCTTATGTCTCAATCTGAAGTCATAAATAGCCCTGAATCTATGGCCACACTAGTCATGTGATATTTTTTATAAAAAGTAATAGTGGTCTCCTCTAGTTGACTTACATAATAGAGCAATATCAATAAAATAGAGTTTCCATGCAAGTTATTTTTTGTAAGCAGAGAGATTTTATAATGTGTTATAATTTAGTTGCTATCTTTACTTGTTACAACAAGGTCTTAAGTGGATATTTGTAATAATTCACAGCCACCCACATGTACCTATATTTCTTCATCTATACAAAGATTTTCACATTTTAATATGTATATATATAATTCTAGATCGCTGCTCTCAACCACATTGATGAAGCCCGATTTTGAATACTGACTTAAAGGACAGGATTATGAGAATCATAGGGAAGGCCATAGGGTATTGCCAGGAGGAAACTGGGAGGTTAGAGAATCCTGGAGACCAGAGATTTTGTTAAACATGAAAAGAGGTTTGACCACATTATATGCGTTGTGTAACTATGAAAGAGGTAAAAAGCTAATGGAAAGCAGATTGAGTCTGAGAACATTGTTATCAGTAAATCAAGGTAAAGGAGAGTAAGAAAATATTGAAGTGAGAGAAAGCAAAACTGATGGGTAGGAAAAATATGAACATCTGAGGAGAAGGCAGATAGGCATAAGGTGGGTAATTCTAAGAAGTAGCTATATAGGAACAAGAACAGGACAGATGAATCAGGTGAAGACAGGGAGTTTTAATAAAATTAATAATGAGGATGAGGATGAGTAGAAGTCGGTGACAGAAGAGAAGAACAAAGAAAAAGAATAGATTTGGAGAAGGGGGATGAGAAGGAGGTAGAGAAATAATAGTTAGTTTAGATGAGGCACTTCATTACAGACGCATAGCTAAGGAAAATCCTTTGGGGTGGAAGAATTAAATGGAGACATTCTGGGGACCACCATCCTGTTCCCTTTAGATCTTTAAGGATAGCATCAAACTCTGCTTTTCCCCACAAGATGAAATAGTATTGATGATTTTCTGTCACACAAACACATAAGTGCAAATACATACATAATGAATTTAACTTAAAATCACCATGTAGTAAATATTTTCAAATTTATTGACCACAGGGAGAAGAAGGGACTTTGAAAAACTGTTTTGTTTCAATAAAGTTTTAATCTAGAATTATTTCAAACACAATGTATTAAACCTTGCAAATATTTGTTTCATTTAGTAAAACACAAGAAGGATGTTTAATTATTTGAGAATACCAAATTAATTAGTAAGTTTAGAAACACAATCTATGTAAATAAGTTATTACATAAGTTCTTTTTTGCCTTTGCAAATAGAAAACAGATCTAAATATTGCATTTAGGAGAAGTAACAATATTTTCTTTAATTGTTTTAGGGATGTGTTCTATACCTACTTTTGATGTCTTGCATTTCTCTAATACTGGTGCTGGACTAGATTTCACCTAATTTTAAAAGTAGTTGAGGAAGCAGATGTAGCTCAAGCAGTTGAGCCCCTGCCTCCCACATGAGAGGTCCCAGGTTCTGTACCCAGTGCTTCCTGAAAAAACAAAACAAACAACAAGCAAAACAAATGATAAAACCAACTCAGGGAAACCAATATGACTCAGTGGTTGAGAGCCAGCTTACCACCTGTGAGGTCCTGGTTTCAACCCCTGGCCCCCTTACCTCAAAAAAAAAAAAAAAAAAAGGTAGTTGAAAGAACTCTACTTTATACCAAGATGGAGTGGACCAGATTTACCTTCTTGGTTGAAAGAATAAAAATGCAGACAAAATATATGAAACTGTTTTTTCCATGGCATTGGATATCAGGTAATGAAGGAGAATTATCTCTGAAAGAGAAGAAACAATCAGAGTGAACCCTGTATTGCCCCAATTTACTGAACTGAGAGAGTTTCTAAGCCATTGCACAAAGAAGGGATACCCATGCAGAGCCCAGTGGATTCCACAGAGTTGAGCAGACAGAAGTAACAGTCAAGGAGATCAAGGTAGCTAGAGTTTACAGGACTGATTATCAAACAGGAGAGAGCTTCAAAGGCAGAGAACTCTGAATAATTGTAGAGGATCACTCTCTAGTATTTAACAGAGTATGGATCACTTAATGTATGTGAGACAATATTTTAGGCTGGGAAGGAATTAACACCTAGAAGTATTAGAGGCAACAAGGCCTGGTCATCACCAAGGAAGAATATTAGTTCTTGTTCTCACTAGCCAAACTGAATAGGTTCCTGATCCATGGGACATTAGTAGAGTATACAAAGAATTTTGGCTGATTAGTGTGGAATAACTCACACAAGACTGAATGCAGCTATGGTCCTGCTTAATAGATTTTAAAAGTAAGACAGGAAAGCATCAATCTATTTCAAATTAATTTATTTATTCTTTTTTTAAATTTTTTTTAATTTTTAAAATATATTTGGATTGCACAAATGTTATACAAAAAATATAGGGATTCCCAGATGCCCTGCTCCCCACACCTCCTACACCCTCCCACATAAACAATATCCTTCATTAGTGTGGCACATTCATTGCAATTGATAAACACATCCTGAGGCATTGCCATTGAGCATGGACCATAGGTCACATTGTAGTTTACACTCTCTCCCACATAATTCTGCAGGCTATGGGAAGATATACAATAGCCTATATCTGTCATTTCAATGCCATTCAGGACAATTCCCAAGTCCCAAAAAAGCTCCTGCATTATGCCTGTCTTTCCCTCCTCCTGTCCCCAGAGCCTCCAGTGGCTACTGCCTCCACATCAATGCTGCAATTTCTTCCATTGCTAGAATCACAAAAAGTATATAGTAGAATACCACTAAGTCCACTCTACTCATCATTCATTCCCCAATCCTGAGGATTCTGGGATGATGATGTTCACTCCAATTAATTTAAATGGATCACAAAACAAAGCTCAACAATATTTATGGTAATAAAAATATGCAGCACTCAACAGAATAAAACTTACAATACATGGCATCCTTTCAAAAATTATCAGGCTTGAAAAGAAGTAAAATATCCTTCATAATGAGGGAAAAAGGCAATTAATCAAAACCAACCCTAGATTCTGATAGATGTTGGAATTAGAAGATGAGGACCTCAAAGCAATTATTATTTCTATAGTCTATAAGTTCAAAAAGTTAAGCAGAGATATAGACCTGATAAATTGAAATATAGATATCCCAGATTGAAATTCCAGAGATGAAACTATAATGTCTTAGAGGAAATAGTCACTGAATAGGGAGATGTGAAGATTAGACATTGCAAAAAAAAAGATTAGTAAACTTGAAGACAAAGCAATGAAATCAATACAAAATTAGATACAAAGTAAAAAAAAATATTTAAAAATATAGAAGAGATATCAGGAAGCTATGGTTCTACCTTAAGCAGTCTAATATTTGTGTAATTGTAGTCACTGAAGGCAAGAGAGGGAGGAGGAGACAGAAAAATGTTTTCAGAAATAATCACTGATATTTCTCAAAATCTGAAGAAATCTACAGACATTGCCAGTTTGGTTCCAGACCACTGCAATAAAACAAATATCACAAAAAAGAAGTCACACAAAGTTTTGGTTTCCTAGTGCATATAAAAGTTGTTTACACTGTAGTGTGGTCTATTAAGTGTGCAATAGCTTTATGTCCAAAAACAATGCACAGACCTTAATTAAGAAACATTTTATTGCTAAAAAATTCTAATCATCATCTGAGCCTTCAGTGAGTCATAATCTGTTTGCTTGGTGAAGGGTCTTGCCTTCATGTTGATGGCTGCTGACTGATCAAGGTTGTGGTTGCTGAGGCTGGGGTGGCTGTGGCAATTTCTTAAAATAAGACAGCAGTGAAGTTTGCCACATCTATTGACTCTTCCTTTCATGAAACATTTCTCTATGGAATGTAATGCTGTTGATAGCATTTTACTACAGTAGAACTTCTTTCAAAATTAGAATCAAGATTCTCAAACCCTGAAATTTATTTGTTAATTAAGTTTATGTAATATTCTGAATCCTTTGTTATCATTTCAAGAATGTTCATTGCATCTGCACCAAGAATAGATTCCACAAGAAACCACTTTCTTTGCTTATCCATAAGAAGCAACTCCTCATCCATTCAAATTTTATCATGAAATTGCAGTAACTCAGTCACATTTTCAGGTTCCACTTCTAATTCTAGTTCTTTTGCTATTTCTATCACATCTCTAGTTATTTCTGCCACTGAAGTCTTGAACCCCTCAAAGTCATCCATGAGGGTTGGAATCAACTTCTTCCAAACTCCTGCTAATGTTAATATTTTTACCTCCCCATATGAATCACAATTGTTCTTACTGGCATTTGGAATGATTAATCCTTTCCAGAAGAGTTTCAATTTACTTTGCCCAGACCCATCAGAGGTATCAGTGGCAGCAATAGCCTTATGAAATTTATTTCTTAAATAATAAGACTTGAAAGTCAAAATTATTCCTTGATCCATGGGCTACAGATTGGATGTTGTGTCAACAGTCATGAAAACAACATTAATCTTATTGTACATCTCCATGAGAGATCTTGGGTGTCCAGGTGCATTGTCAATGAGCAGTACTATTTTGAAAGGATTTTTTTGAGCAGTAGGTCTCACCAGTGGGCTTAAACTAATCAGTAAACCATGTTTGTAAACAGATGTGCTGTTATCCAATGCTTTTTGTTCCATCTACAGAGCACAATCAGAGTAGATATAGCATAATTCTTAAGTGCCCTAGGATTTTCAGAATGGTAAATAAGAATTGGCTGTAACTTAAAGCCACCAGCTGCATTAGCCCCTAGCAAAAGTGTCAGCCTAGTCTTTGAAGCTTTGAAGTCAGGCATTGATTTCACCTCTCTAGCTATGAAAGTCCTAGATGACATCTTCTTCTAATATAAGACTGTTTAGTCCACACTGAAAAATCTGCTGTTTTGTGTAGCCACCTTTCAATTATCTTAGTTATATCTTCTGGATAACTTGCTGCAGCTTCTACATCAGAACTTGCTGCTTCACCTTCTACTCTTATGTTATAGAGACAATGTCTTTCCTTAAATCTCATGAACCAACGTCTATTAGTGTCAAATTTTCTTCTGCCTCTTCTTCACCTCCTAGCCTTCATAGAACTGAAGAAAGTTAGGACCTTGCTATGGGTGAAGCTTTGGTTTAAGGGAATGTTGTGGCTGGTTTGATCTTTTATTCAGATCACTAAAGCTTTTGTCAGATCAGCAATAAGGCTGTTTCACTTTGTTATCATTGGGGTGTTCACTGAAGTAGCACTTTTAATTTCCTGCTGTTTCAATAACGTTTATATGGTATATGCTCATTAATTGTTGTTTCCCTCCTTCCAATTTATTATTCATCTCAAATTTAATGCTATTAACTTGTTTTCTTCCCCCTGAAGTTATGCCAGCATTTAACTGCAAAGTAGTAAGATTCTATTTAACATCATTTTTATACTTACTGAAATTTCAAGATTTTTATCTTTTTAGAAGTTTTAGTAGTGAGCATTTTCAAAGTGAATGTCACATGGTTATTTTATTAAATCAACACAAAATTTGGGACAATATCCCTGCAACTTTCTAAGCCCACTTATCTATATTACTTAGCAATTGCTTTTAAAATTAAATTCATTTAAAATTTGTTTATAAATTTATATGGACAGCTTCAAAAAAGACATTTTTTCAATTGAAAAAACTGGTTCACAATTAATTAAATCCATAGTTATTTCCTCTAAAAATGCATTTTTGAGTTTATCCCAGAAATAGTGAGAATAATTCTTCTCTATAGTACTGTTTAGAAAATTGAGTGACTGCTTTAGATCGATCATAGTTACATTACTCTGTATTAACTGATTAAAAAAAAAAAAAACAGTTACAATACTCACTGCAGTGACCCATAACTCTAACTCTAAAACCTCACCATTCTGGATTAAAAGCTTCACTGAGAATGGCACATGCTAAAATTATATTTGCTTTGTTTATACATATCAAATTCCAAAATAAGTTTGTTCAAATATGCTATTAGAATTTATATCCATCTCCCATCATTATCCATGCATTCCAGAAAATAATTTGCCTGTGAAATAGATGAAGTATAACACATAGATATGTATACTGTTATAAAATAGAATATTTTAATAATTTCAAGATGTAGTATATTCATTTTGAGTTTGGATATGAATGTGGTTTTTTTTGAGGAAAAAACACATAATTTTTAAAAATCCAGAAACAAAATTAACTGGAGCATCTCTGTTAATTTGATAAAATATTATAGTGACAGACTTTATAACCTATTTTATTTTTAGCCAACCCTGAAATAAAAGCACTTTTGTTAAGTCTATCTTAAAAACAAGTTTCCAGTCAGAAAGGTTTAAAACTTAAAACCAATTTTGCATTTTATGTACCCTGTTCAGTGCTTTTGATAAGTCTTGCCTGTTATTTGATAAATAATAAATGAATTTTTGCTGGCAGAACCTAGAGTTCATTCTACAGATCAATTAAGTTGAAACACTGTTTACAATTTTGCAATTTAATTAATTTTTAAACGTGTTTAACATCATATGCATTTACTTTCTTTAAAAAAACATTGTGTTTGGAGTTTTGATATTTTCCTGAATAGTTTTTTCTTATTTTAGGTTAGCTATTATATTCTTTTTTTTTATTAAAAATACAAATTTAATTAAATACTTCACATATTTGGCTCAAACAATACAAGATCTATTTTCCTGAGTACTCTCTTAAATAGTATGACCTTTAGAGTTAGGGATGTGTTTGTCTTTGTGTGCATGTGTATTTGTGTGTATTTAAATACAAGTCCATTGTTTGTACTGCGGGTAGGTCAAAAGTAGAGTTAGGACAAAAATCCTGTTTTTCTAGCTTAAATATTTTATTTTCCAGAACACTGCAAACACATATCACACACATATACATACACATGCAACAGAAAATCTGTCAATTGGTGTCTGCATAAAAAAAATTTTCAACATTGGATAATGTAAAAATATTTATATTTTCAAGTATGCCATGTTCACCCCTTGTAGCCAAATCTATGTCTGTATCAGTTTTCATGTCATTTTAGAGATACTCTATAATCTATGTGTGAAAATCTGTGGTCTTTGGGAGTCTTGATCAGTGGTTCTCAGACTGGCAACTTGCTAATGGTATCACTGACAGAAATAAATATAGAAAAACATAAGAGGATTTGGAGGTAAGGTAACTGATTTTAGATGTGGTATAGTGGAAATAGCCCCAGTTTTCAGGGCTGGCAAACTTTATTTGATCCCTGTATATGCTAAAAACTGATTGTTTATCTTGGCAATATCACTTCTCTGCACTGCCTCAGGTTCCTCATATATAAAATGAGAGTATTAAAATATACAACTTTTGCAGTGCTCTAAAATTTTTAAGTCAATGATTTATGATCAGTCAGTAATTATATTTAATGGGCACATGGGTGCATTGTTTTCCATTTGTCTCTGACCACTTAATACATATGAATCAGTTGCATTGGCATGATTTGATTCTGAAGGATAATCAATAATAAGTGGAAATTGCTAATGAATCTACGTGTCCCATTAAGTATTTTGCTGATGCAATGATTTTAAAATAATATGATTAATAATATTCCTTTAGTACCAGGATATCATAAGTAAGTAAGTATACAAGAGCAGTACCTATCCTCAAAAAATACCTCAAATTGGGTGAGTTTTATTTCACATGTGTGTATGTATATGCATATATATGTAAATATATATAATGTATCCTATTTGTGACAGTTTATAGGGCTGTTTGATATATTATCTATCAGTGAGAAGCAGTATTGTCCACAGTTTAGGGACCATGCTTTATACAGTTCTGTGTTCTCAACATTTAGCACAAGGCTAGAAAATAAAACAGCTTTCAAAATATATTGGTTGAACTAACTTTCAAATTTTTCTTATGGATGACTTCTAGCAGAGAATAATTATTTTCTGTAATTCTCCTTCCAGAAATGATGGTATGGCCAAATGATGCAAGCTGGATTGAAAACAACTTTAAATATCCCTGGGTTTCTCTAGGTTCCATTGGCAACTCAAATAGTTTTTCAGTGTCTCACATGCTTCCAGTGAAGAGGGATTATTGATTTCTCTGAATGCTCTCATATTGGTCCTAAGAGATGTGAAGCATCTTTTTGTAAAGCTCCTTAAGACCTCTATATAAAGAATCTCAAAGAAGGAAAGCAGGAAAATTGGAAGCCTCTTATTATCCCACTCTAACATTCTGAATTTGTATACAACTCCGAGGATTAACACCTCAGTGAGTTTAATGGGAAGTAGCTGTATGACCCTGAAAAATTCCCTTCCTATCCAGTGCCTGGATTTTGTACAATGTTAGTGTCCAGTACATATTTGCTTGAAGAGTAGTGAAGCAGTAACTATGAGCTGCCTACCCAGTATCCAATCTCTCTTTCTTCACTTTATTCAGGAGAGCAGGCAAAGTTCCCAGCTGAAAAAGTCTACAACTTCCCTTGCAGCTAAGGTTGACCATGTGGTCTGATTTCTAGCCAAAGTGACATACTAGGAAGTCACCAGGGAGGCATTTAAAGAAAGCTTTCTTATGGAAGTCACTCAGCTGGCATGCAACTTTTTGCCTTGCACCCTTCTCCTTTTGATGGCCTCCCCCACATAGTCATAAAGTGGCAGTCCTAGTCATCCTTGAGACACTGAATCAGCACCAGCAACTGCTTAACTCCAGAGAGAATTGTATTGTATGAGAAAATACAGTAAATGTCTACTTCATGATGTCAATGCAAATTATGATTTCTTATCTGTTAAGCAGAATCTATATCTACTTGATGGATACATGGATGTATGAGAGATGCATTTGATCAAGAAATAGAGGAGGAAAATATCTAAATGACTCAGAAACACAGGAAGTTATCCAGTTTATCCTAAGTTCTGAGTATATAGTAAACATTTTATAGACATAAAAAGATCTCAAGTGCAGAAGAAGGACTGAGAAATTATCATGTGGCATTCTGTAGCATAAAATTACATGTTTCAAAAGTTTCCATTCTATCATCAATGTAGGTGTTCAGAGAAAACTGAAATAGAGACAAAACAAGGACAAATTACTCTTCATTACAGTTCTGATTCCATAGCCATGCTTGGGTCTAGCAAACAAAGAACATGATCAACAACATCAAGTTCTGCCAAAATAGACGATATACTTATAATGTAATTAGTGCTGAATGAATGTGAAAAACATTCACAGCATTGTGTTTTGAATTTTACTGTATGGACAAATAGGTAAAAATGCTTTAATTTATCCATTTATTCAAAAAATATTTTCCAAATGTTTCTAATGTGCTTGGTAAGGTCCTTAAAATTTGTCCTAAAATACTTCTGAAACTCCTTCAGTGTTGTATTATGAAATGTTTATCAAGTTAATATGATCACAGTGGGATTTCTTTGGTATGTATGCTGGTTAGGCTAATGTGTCAACTTGACCAGGTAATTGTACCAAGTTGTTTGGTCAAGCAAACACTGGGTTAATTGTAATACAAAGACAATTATGGGCTTTAGTCATCAGTGAGTTTACCGCATAAATAGTTGATTACATCTACATCGACCAGGGAGATTGCTGTCAGCACTGAGCGAAGCTTTATCCAATCAGTTGAATGCCTTAAAAGGGGAAGTGATTTCAGCACTCAGAGAGAATTTCTCAGCTTATCTTTGGACAGCCAACGTCTCCCGGAAACTCATCAAGGACCTTCATTGGACTTTCATCAGAGCCCCTGGTTTGCCCTGCAGAACCTGGACTTGTTCATCCACACAGTCATGTGAGAGAATCTTATAAATCTCATACTATTTACAGATATCTCCTGTTGATTCTGTTTCCCAAAAGAACTCTGACTAATGCAGTAGGTTTGAAAAAGTACAGGATAGTATAAAATATAGAATTTGTTCACAGCCCAAACAGAAGTCTGTCCTTTGTTCCTAGTTTCTGGGAGGTAAACATCTAAACCTTTTGAATTTCCTTTGGAGTATATATATTTTTCAATGGAGGCTCCTCTGACTACACCAAATAGTTTATGTTAATGAAGTGATTTAGGGTGAGCCCCTCCATATTTGATAGTAGCAAGATGACTCAAAATGGGGGCTGGTCCCCTCATCAAAATCAACTGAATAATTAGAAGTCAAGGCTTGACCTCCAGGAAGGGGAAAGGTGGCAGGAGATTGAGTTTCACCTTGCAGCAAATGATTCAATTGATAGTGCCAACATAATGAAACTCCAATAAAAACTTGGGACACCAAAACTAGGGTGACCTTCCATACAGTACAGTCTGAGTGATGGCATATTCTAATCTCAGGAGGGTAATACATCCCTGTGGATGAAGGAAGCTTCACATTTGGGGCCTTCTGAGATATTGCCCTTTCTTTGGCTGTTTCTGATTCACATATTTATCCTAAATTTAGCATTTTCCTGAGTTGTGTGAGTCATTCTAGCAAATTATTGAACCTGAGGACAATCACGAGAACCCCTGAATTTGTAGCCAGCTGGTCAGAAGTGAGGGTGGCCCTAGTGGGAGTAGATAAATAAATGACCTTTGAGTATGCAGCGAAATTGGAATCTTGGAGTAGCATAGTAAATTTTCTAGATGACCAGAAATGATCACTATTTACCAATAGGTCTTTCAGAACCAAGGGCAATAAAGGCATTCCAATTGTACTCCACTATTACACGGGTTACTTAACTACCTCTTGTAGTTTTTAGACCTTGACCACAATTTTGTAAATAGCCCCTTCATGAAACTCTGGAAACTTCATTAATATAGGGAAACTTTTTAGAACTAAAAAAAAAAAAAAAAAAAAAATCTTTCTTCTAAAAAATAAACATACATAGAAAACAGAAAAAACAAAAAACAATTTTACTCTTGGTTGAAATCTGTTTTCACAGAGAAGTGAAAACCTTATTTACTAAAATCAACAACTAAAATGTAAATAATATATGGGAGAAAACTAAATATATTCCTATCACAGTTTTGTTTTTTGTTTTTTTGGGAATGAAAATTAGTTGTCCTTATTATTTTCAAACAGTTTAAATATCTATAGATTTAACCTATAGTATATTAATCTTTAAAGAGTGTATTTCCTCTCCCCTCCTGGATTTTGTGCTATTGTGGTCACTATATGTCACTCCCACATATAGTATAAAACCCTTAATACATTTTAATATTTTTTCTTTAAAAGTTCAAATTTTACAGAGATTAAAAATTAGACAAAATATTTCATATTCATTCAAATGCTTCCCATTACCAGTTTTCTTCATTCCTTTTTATAGATCCAGTATCCCATTTATATTATTTTGCTTCAGTTTGAAGAAATTCTTTTAACATTTCTTTTGTAATGAAACTCCATTGATGAATTCTTTCAGCTTGAGTATGTCTGAGAAAGTTTTATAAGTTGACAATTTTTTCTTTCAGTACGTTATGTATGTTGCTCCACTAAATTCTTGTTTGAATTGTTTCCAAAGAAAAATATGCTGTCATTCTTATCTTTGTTCTTCCATATGTAACATATGTCTGTTCTCTGACTGATTTTAATGTTGACTATTACTGGTTTTAAGCAATTTTATTGTGATATCTCTTGGTGTAGTTTTCCTTGTTTCTTGTGCTTCTACTTCACTTAGTTTCTTGGATCTGTGAGGTTATAATTTTCTTTAAATTTGGAAATTTAAAAGCCATTGTTTCTTCAAATATTTTTTATGTCCCTCCTACTCTCTTCTCTTCTTTGAGGAAACCAATTTAATGTATATTAAGCCATTTGATGCTGTCTCAAAATTTACATATGATCTTTTCTTCCTCTCCTTCTTGTGTTTTTAAAAAAATTGTTGAAGTATATCACTCATACATAAACATACATAAAAAATAACTGTACAGTAATAGTTGTAAACTTACAAAACAAACATACATAACATCACACAGGGCTCTCATACCTCACCCTACCATCAATACTTTGAATTGTTGTTAAACATTTTTAACTAATGATTAAAGAACATCCTCAAAATATTACTACTAACCAAAGTATTTTTCCCCCAACCCACCTATTATTATTATTTTTATATCATTTATACATGAACATACATAAACAATAAGTATATAGTAAAAGTTGTGAACTTACAAAGCAAACATGCATAACATCATACAGGGTTCCCATACATCAACTCTCCACCAACACCTTGCATTGTTGTGAGACATTTGTTACAAATTATGAAAGAATATTGTCAAAATCTTACTACTAATTACAGCCCTTATCTTATATTTGGTGTATTTTTCCCCCAACCCACCCTATTCTTTTTTTAAAATATATTTTAATGACACAAGTTATAAACTTAAAAAACAATCATGCACATGTTCAGAATTCCCAAACAACACCCCTCTATCAACACAACACACCATGGTGGAACATTTGTTACAGATTATGCGATAATTTCATCTGAATATTACCAGGTCCATAGTGTATATTTGACACACTTTTTCCATACTCCCCCATTATCAATACAGTACATCTTTGGCATAGATGCAAGAATATTAGAATTTTATTGTTAACCTCACTGCATAGATCACTCCAGTTGAATTTCTCTCATGCTTCTCCACATTCCCACCAGCTTGCAATAGTGATGTATATTTGCTCTAGCTCACAAATGACACTCTTGCATCTGTACCATCAACCACAACTCTCATCCACCTCTGGGTTTACTGTGCTAGTCATTCCCTAGATTTTTCTCTAGCTTTCTGTCAATTGACATTTACATCCCTAGACTACCATTTTCAGCCACATCCCCATTTATAAAACCAGCTGTTACTCACTACAATGTGTTACCATCAACTGTGTACATTTCCACACTTTTACAGTAAAGTTAATTAAAACTTCCACATACTTTAAATGTCTGTAGTCCATCTTAGTCCTCCTCTTATATCCTTTAAGAATCCACCACCTACCATCAGGTCCTGAAGATATTTTCTTACATTTTCTTCTAGAAGATTTATGGCTCTTGCTTTTATATTTAGGTTTTGGTCCATTTTGAGTTCATGTATAAGGTGTGACATAGGGGTCCTAATTCCTTCTTTTGGCTATGAATATTCCATTCTCTCAGCACCATTTCTTGGACGGACTGCTCTGCCTGAGCTGGGTGGGGTTGACAGGCTAGTCAAAAATCACTGGACCATAGATGTGTGGGTCTGTTTCTGAACCATCAATTTGGTTGCATTTGTCTATGTGTCTGTCTTTATGCCAGTACCATGCTGTTTTTACCACTGTAGCTAGGTAATATGATTTAAAGTCCAGAAATGAGCATCCTCCAACTTTGCTTTTCCTTTTTAAGATGTTTCTGGCTATTCAGGATCCTTTACCCTTTCAAATAAATTTGATAATCTTGGTTTCTATTTATTTTTTAAATGCTGGAGGAATTTTTATTGGGATTTCTTTGAATCTGTACATCAATTTGAGTAGAATTGACATCTTAATGATATTTAGTGTTCCAATCCGTGAGCATGGAATGTTCCTTCAATTTTTTAGGTCTTTTTAAAATATTTCTTTTAACAATGAGTTGCAGTTTTCTGAATACAAGTCCTTTACATTGTTGGTTAAGTTTATTCCTGAATATGTGTTTTATCTGTCCTATTTTATTTTCATCACACTTTTGACACTTTTAGTTACTTTTATTGATATACTCTTCATTTCTAGTCTCTCTTCCAGGACTCTCTCTCCTGTCTTTTCTATTAAGGCTGTAGCACACCCTTTAGTATTTCCTGCAAAGCTGGTCTCTTTGTTACAAACTCTCAGTTTCTGTTTATCTGTGAATATTCTAAACTTACCTTCATTTTAGAAAGACAGTCTCGCCAGATATCAGAATCTTGGCTGGAAATATTTCTCTTGCAGTATCTTAAATATATCATACCACTGTGTCTTGCCTCCATGTTTTCTGATGAACACCAGAGAGGCTGGTGCAAAGCCCACCAGCTTCCTCCCTGGTAGAGGTGGGGCTGAAGCTTAGGCTAAGGCTGCAGGCCAATCTGTGTGAAAGAAAACAGTCTCTACCATCACTGTGATTTTCAGTCAGCCCGACTTTCCCTCATGCTGGGGGCAGATTCACAACAGTGACTACTGGCCTCTTTCCTACTTGGATAGGTTCAAACTTTAGCTGTTCTTAGGGTTATACTTTAGGCAGCCAAATTTACTAATCAGTAGCTGAAATCCATGGCAAACCATCTCTTCTTCCCCTGTTTTGGGGAAACGGAGCTTCCAAATCCAGCCACGTAATAGCTCCTGGGGCAGCTTGCGCTGCCAAAGTAAGATGATCACTGGCCTCCGTGGGGTGGCCTGTAGTTTCCCAAAGAGGTTGGCACAGGTCCCCCCAGCTTCCTCCCTGCTGGAGGTAGGGCTGGGTTTTATGCTATAGCAGCAATCTGATCTGGATGGAAAGAAGCCAGTCCCCACCAGCACCATGACTTTTCAGTCCATCCTGCTTCCCTTCATGCCAGTACAGACCTCTTTCTGACTTGGACACTTGGACAGATTCAAACTTAAGCTGTTCTTGGGATTATACTTTAACCCGCCCAATTGGTGCCCAATCGTATCTTCCTCCTCTGTTTTTGGGAAGTGGAGCTTCCATTTCCAGCCATGGAATAGGTCCTGAGGTGACTTGTACTGCCAGTGGAGGATGGGCATTGGCCTCCATGGCGTGGAGTGCTCTACTTACGAATCTTCTCTGCAGATGCACAGTCTCCTCTTTCCATTCTTTCAAGGATGTTGCAGGATGCTCTTCTGGTCTCCTGGAGCCCCCAAACAGATGCTTTAGATAGCTCTGGGTAATTACTACCTGCCCTGTAGCAGGAGCTGACTCTTGGAGCTCCTTATTCTGCTGCCATCTTGCTGGTTGTCTTGACATAGATTTTTTTTTTCCCATAAAGAAAGTTATTCACCTCCCATTTCCTATTTCCAAAGCAAAGGTCTTCAATATAATGAATAAAAAATTATATTCTCCTTTCCCTTTTTTTCAAACAAATTTTAGTATAAATCTGTTGCTCAAATAGAATTACAATCTAACAGGCACCATGTTGCTCAACTCTGACAGATAGGCATATGCTGGGCTCCCAGAGTTTCTGGATAGAATTTTCCCGCAGATGGGCCCTGGATATACCAACATATTTAGTGACCTCAGTTCCCAAACATTGACTGTGTTCCTTCTATATAAGTGACCCAAATCATGATCTATTTTCTTACTCAACCCCATTTTATTCATTCCTTCCCTTTCAATCTTTTTGATAGTCTCTCCCCTTTTCTACTTTGTTTTAATACTATCTCACATCTAAACACACAGGCCTGCCAGAAGCTACTGTGACATATCAGTTTTGATCCTGAAATGTTCAATGCAAATAATTTTATACCACAGACATATATATTTGAGTGATGCCTATGCACCAGTAATAAGACTAGCTTACATTACTGAATCCATATTCTGTAATAAAAATTACAGGCCAGGTAATGTGGGGACAATTTGCATGACTTATATTAAGAATTCCTGCCTGTAACTCTACAAGGCAGACTGTAGTATTATCACTCATATTAATGGAGAAAGTGAATAGAATTAAATACTTTGCTCAAAATCACACAGATAGTAAGTTGCCAAGAAGTACTTGCAAAAGTCCAGACTTTTAACACAAAGACCAGTCTCCCTAAATTAAAATCATTAACATCCATTCTCTTATTAGGACCTGTTCTCCATCTGATTGAATGCAATATAGTATCACTTCTTGGTTGAAGAGAGTGAAATGGAAGTTAATGCTTCTTCTAGTTGTTGTCCCCTCCCCTTTATAGAACACCAGGAAAATAATGACTATAAAACGTTTATGTTATCTTATTCATTGGTTTATTTATTTTATATGAGACATCAATGAGGGGTACATCCTTATATCCTCTGTTTGATCTACAACAACCAAGTCCTAGGTCAAAGCCTGGGTTACATGAAAATCAGTAGCAAAAGTTATTATCTGTTCTGGGTATTAGCTGTAGAAAGAGATTCATCAGTGCAAACCATTTTTCTCCACTTTGCACAAGAGTGGTGATTTCTGGTGATCTAGAAAACTTGCCATGTTACTCCAAGATCCCCATTTGGCTGCATGCCCTAAGGACACTTATGGATCTACTACAACTTGTAGAATTCACATAATGACCTTTGTCGATATGTACATGATCTCTGTAGATATTCTCACTGAAGAAAGATTCCCTATCACCTCTTCTTGGGCAAGTGGCCTTGAAGCCATGACGCAAGATTGAGCTTCTAGGATGACTGACCCGTATGTCCTTCCACAGACTGATTGGGCTTCACCATCACTCTCTTCTCTGTTTCCTTTTGACAGTTGAACACTCTCACAGAAAGCCACAATTGGCTGAGAGTAGTACAAACACAGACTAAATCCTGCCTTGAGTTCCATTTCTTTTATTTTGTTTGCAAAGTAAGATTCCTGCCTGGCTTAGGAAGCATGAATATCTTCCTCTTCAATTACTTTCAACTCAGAGTTGGTGATTCTTCTTTCTGGCTGGTCAGAACTATAAAGTAAACAGACTCACATATATAACTGCTCCCCTGAAATAAGTTAGAATGCAGATATTTTTTCTCCATGTCTCTTTTCCCTCTTTGATAGCTTTCCTTATCTCGATTCTTTTCCCATTTCTTTCTGAATGATTTCACTAGTTCCTGAGACTTCATCTACCACGTCTATTTAGACGTCTCCCAAATGTACTTCTCCACTGGACTCCAGACTTCCATTTTCTGTACTTACAATTCATTTAATTCAAACGTGACACTTATTCTCCCCTCTCCAACCACCTTCACCTTTTGCATTAATTATTTTCTCATAATGAGTTATCATTTTCTCTTCACCTCTTTTTAAGAACATTGCAATTCATAATAATTTCCAAAATGGTGCCAATTACAAATTCTTTCAAACACCAATTAGAGTTATGTCCCTAAAGCAGCATTCAAAAGTCCCCACAGCAAGAACCAGCTCAGCAATACTTTCCCTCCATTCCAGCCTCTATCTGCTCCATCCCTGCTGTTTCCCTAAACAAACTACCTGGGCCCAATTCCTTGTCTCAAATTCTGCACTGGAAGAATTCTAATAAAACAGTATTTGTCTGATTTGCCAGAGGCAGTCCTTATGTATGTCTCTGGTCACAGAGTAATTTTAAATAACACTCTCATTTACTCTTTAAATTTTCCTGGTTTGGACCATAAATGCTCGGCCTGCTTTTGAGTATTTATTAATATGCAAATTCATTGTGTCTAGCCTAATCTTAATGAATTGGAATATCTGGGGTGGGACCTGGGAATCTGCATGTTTAACAGATATGACTGGTTATTACAATGTCCGTTGAAGTTCAAGACCCATTTCCTAAATGTATCTGAGGCTAATCTTCCCACCTCAAATATCTATAAAAGTTTGCTTTCACTAAATTATATCTAAATCCCTTTCATGTGAGAGTAAGAGCTTCTATCTCGGTCTAAACTGCCTTTCACTTTAATTCTGTAACCACTTTCCTGATGGATAGTGTGTTTTTGACATCAGAATAATTGCCTTTATCCCAATATCTTATAGCCCTCATGATTTATTAACAACATTCCATCAACAGGCAGTGATCTCAACCCTCTCATACATTTCCATAGGTTAAAATTCTATCCATCCTTCTAATCCTAAGTCAAATGTTATCTCCTCATCAAAACAATTTTTTATTTCCAGTCAGTCAGACTTCAGCTTGTATTTGTGTGTTTTGATGATATTTTGCTTTAATTATTGTTAGTTTTTCATAATTATGCTCCAGTCATGACTATTTTATTTGTTATCTGTCAAAGGTAGTGACCACTTCTCATTTATCTGGGTGGCCCTCACAATGCCTCTCATACTGTCTTACAAATAATAAATGCAGAATAAATATTTATGGACTGAATGAACTTTTGTAGAGTGGGATAAACATTTTAGGTCTACTTGCACAGTAAAGTAAATGATTAGTAATTATCCAAGGGTAGATTCAGGCATGGCTTATCTAGAGGCCCAGATGGTATTATCAGGAAGTGTACCTCTTTGTCCATCCCTCAGTTCTCTTTTCCCCTGCAATAGTTCTTTGTCAGGTTCTAGGAGATGATCCAAAAGAGCTTTACATTCATACCTAGATTTTCTATAGTCCTAGAAAAACTACCGATTCCTTCTGTGACTGTTTGAAATTCTTTTATGAATCCCAAAAAGGAGAAAGATTATATTTTTTAACTAATCCATTCCTGTGGGTATGAAACTCTTTTGCTTGGATTACATCAATGAGGCATGACTAGGGTTGAGTCTCTGCATTAAAGGGTTTAAGCTGTGTGTTTTAGTTATAAAGTGATGTGTAACAAACTACCACAAACTCTGTTCCGAGTTTGATTATGAATCCAGGCATTGCCTAGAGGAGCCCTTTTCTCAGGGTGACACAAAGTTGTAATTAAAGTGTTGCCCAGGCTGCAGTATTCTTTTCTGTAACTGAAGGTCTTCTTTTAAACTCATGTGGTTGGCAGAATTCAGCTCCTTGAGGTGTAGGACTAAGGCCCCCATTTTCCTGATTGCTGTCCATTGGGGAACGGTCTTATCTCTTGGAGGTTGCTTGTAGTTCTTTACCATGTAACCCTGTCACAGGCCTCTCATAGTTGCTTACACAGGAGAATCTCTCTTTTAAAGCTTTCCACTTGATTAGTCCAGACCCACCCAGGATAATCTCCCTTTTGATTGACACCTTAATTACATTTGCAAGATCCTTTCACCTTTGCCATATGCAATTGGAAAGAAGTCACAATTTCCACCTGCACTTAATGGGAGAAGATTATACAAGAGTGTGACTCATTGGGACTCACCCCAATTCCACTGTGTCTGCCATGCAATTGAATATCATAATTATGTTCTCTGTGTAGTAATCCATTAATTGCCATTTCTTATTGTTTTTTGTTTGTTTGTTTTGTTTTGTTTTTTTAACAAATAGAGGAATGGCTGGTCTTTGTCAGCATTAATGCTCCCTTTTACCATCATCCCTCTTCCAAGACATTAATCCAAAATCCTACCAAAATGGTTATACACTGCATAACCTTATACCACCCTGGAGCCAGCTACAAGACTGACAAATAGATATTATTTCTCAGAAATTTATTGCTACACTCTCTGCCCTAATTCTAAATACCCATTTCAAATAATTTTGTCCAATATATTTTTAAAGTACAAATATTCCTTCTGATTGAATAAAAATTATTTTGTGAAAAATCCAGTTATTTTGCTCTAACAGTATATCATTCAGCAGGTGAATTGCTGAATGTTTTATCATAAATTATAATAATCACCCTCTCAAACAACCAAATGATATTTGTGGCAATTGTTATGCCCCAAAAGAATGCATTTAGAGTACTTAACATTTTCTCCACTTTTCAACCTGCATCTGCACTGAGCTTATTGCAATTAAGGGTATGGGTCAAACAAATGAAAACTACTAATGAGGAAAGAGAAGAGAGTCTTGTACTATTTTGTGGGCTTTGTTGATTCTACTCCCTAGATAAATATAGTTCTTCATAGCTTTGCTTAAATACCTTCTTTAAAAATCCCCATTGAAGTTTAATATTGACTCTGTCTACATCATTTTTCCAAACCTGAGACTCCAGATTATTAGAAGTTTGTAAAAGTGAAAAATTGTCAGTCCTCAATTACTTTTCATTATTTAAGAAAAATATAGAGGTTTGAAAATCATGAGTTTTAGAGTATAAAAGCCCAGGATTTAATTTTCCATTTTTGCCTTTCATACTCAAACGATCTTGGTAATACCTGAATCTCTTCAATCCTATAAGATAAAATTCTAAAAGACTACTGCTATCACCACATCACAGAGAATGTATGGTAATTAAAGTGCTGTAGAATTTTGAATTCACCACTTTGAAAGTGTTTAATAGACATTGTATATTTATCATGAATAAGAATTTTCAATCCTACTAAAATACAAATATTTATTGAATGATGACTTAAAACACATATCACTGTTTCAAAGAAAATAGGTAGAGTAATTATCAACTACCTGAAAACTGGAGATTTTGGTGTTCCATCCCAAAAGTCAATAGAAGAGGAAAATAATAAAATGTATTTCTTGTTGTCTATGTTGGACACCCAAAAATATTAAATAATTAAATTACCTTCATACTGAGTTACATTTATTTGTTTGTTTATTTATTTATCTTGCTTCCCTACCTCCTTTATTCCCCTTTATATATATAGTTATATATATTTATGGTCATTTTAAAAATAATGTGATTTTTTTCAAAGTCATAAATCAGGATATGGGGGAGGAAATATAACAAGGGCTTTCTCCAGTGTTGAACTTTCTGGGTTCAAATCCTTCCTTTTCTTTTTACTACCTTCATAGTGTAATTTCCTCATTTGTAAAATGTGGTATATAGTGTAAATCTCATAGAGTGTTTAAAGATTAATTGAGCTATTGCATGTAACATACTTAACACAATATGGTAACTCATTAATGACTCAATAAATATTAACTGCTATTACTAATATTAATATCATTATCATTATTGACAATACTGAGCTGAATGAGATTAAAAGACAGGTACACTGGTCTGGCTATAGCAATATTTAGAGGCACTAAAACTAACCCAAAATTTAGTTCTAAGCTTTCTATTAATTAACACCATAAGGAAAAGATTTTTTTCCAATTGTGCTGAAAAGAGATTCCAACATTTCCTTTATAAAAATGAAACATTTCCTGCCACTTACCTTTCAATAACATTTCTCAAATAATGCTTCTTGAGGGAGCATACAGAGTGATATAGAATTAATGTATTTGACAACAACTCTCTGGTAAATGCCAAAACAGATTTTCTAGAGCTCATTCTTGTACTGTCACTGATGAAAGATGGTTTGTTTCTTGACATCAAATCATATTCCAATGGAAGCCATTCAATGGAGGGCATAAAACTTTCTGATGAATCAGTTTAAACTATAAGATTAAAGACATATTATCCAGTGTACAGCTTCTCAAGCTTTAGGATGTAACAGAATAGAATCACTTGATGCACTTGCAAAACTTACAAATTCTCAGGACAAAGTCTCAAGAATTCTGATTCAATATTTTGGACAAGAACCTAGGGATCGTCAGTTTAAATACGAATCTAGTGGATTCTCACTCAGGTGGCCCAAGGAACACACACAATTTCAAAGTGTTTATGTAAGTGTGTGTTATACATAAAACACTAGATATATTAGGTAATATAAATTTAGCTTGAAAACCCCACAAAACATGTCATCCTCTTGAAATGTCACACTGAGGCCCTTGTCACCACAAGTCACATATCTTTACCAAATAAATAAATACATATTTATTTAACTTGATGTTCCAGACTCATTTGTCCACAAAGCCATTTTGGCAAATAGAAACACTTGATGCCCTTTGTAAATACTGTTGGTGTCCTTCCTCATCCTCCACGTAGCTGGATAGCCTCAGTTGCCTTGAGTGTTACCTGCAAAAGACTGAAAGCTGCACAATTCCAGATGTCCCTACCCTCAGGAATGCCTAGGAGGTTACTCCCAGTTGTGTGCTGGATCCAGCTCACACCAACTTGTGAGAGCCAAGTGTGCTCTTTCCAACTCAGCACAGTCCAATAAGATCAAGTTGGTAGCTTGAGATCAGTCATATAAGGTATGCATAACATGAAAATTAGAAAATGCTATAAATTAGGGCTTGTTTTCGTTGAGATCAGATTGCCAAATGTTTACCAGCATCCCACAGGTTACACCTTCTCCAGAGTTGTACACAGCTAGAGACCAACTGATATGGGGGTACAAGAGTCCAACCATTTTGCCTCAATGTGTGCAAATTTTATGACATCATTCACACACCAGAGCTTCCTGTGTGGTCAGGCTGTGGCTAGATCTGAGGCAATAAAATTTCTTTCTTTCTTTGTGAACTGCCCTGTCCTGTTTCCCTCACTTCCCTTTCTGTACACGGTTATCCTGAGATTATTTCCTAAGTAAATAACTAGTTCAAAAATCCCTTTCTCAAGATCTGCTTCTAGGGAAACTGACCTAAGGCAACGTCCTTTTGGAACTATTCCTCAAAGCTCACTTCAAGAAAAACTAAAACAGAAGAATTGAGGTTTTGTATCTATGCCACACAATCATCCATGAATATTAATTCCTTTGATAAGAGTTGAGCAGCGTGTGTGGCCCATTAGCCTGTGGATATCTTGAGCTTTGCGACATTGCTGAATTTATTCTTCTATATCTTCATGAGCATTGTAAATACCTAAAAGGTTTTCTCAAACTGTTTTCATAATGTCTGGTAAGGGCATCCTATTAGGCAGCATAGCATATTGTTTGCGAGCACTGGCTCTAGATTAATAGGACCTGGGTTGCAATGATGTTCTATTCTTTATTTGACATGGGGGGAAGTAAGCTTGCCTATATGCAAAATAGAGATTAATGTATTTACTTCAAATGTCTCTTGTGAAGATTATTTTCTTCATTTGCAAAATGGAGCAAATGCATTCAGTGCAAGTGTTTGTTGTGAGAATTCAATGTGATAAATAGTATTTAGCAGATTAACTTATACCTGGATCCTTAATACATACCAGGCATAACTATCTAACACAATTTCTGGCACATTGTAAGCATTTAATTAAATGCATTTGGAAAAAATATTGTTGAATATCTAGGTCCTAACCTAACTTGAATATCTTTCCCAGAGGCAACAATTGACCTAGAGTTGAATTATTTTCCTTTATAAATGGCATAAAGGCTACCTCAAATCCTCTCTGAGGAAAGGAAAATCATTTAACATAAACAGATTTCTACAGGCCATATTGTTGGTGATTTGGTTCATCTAAGAAATAGTGGAAAATAATTCAGACAGCATAAAAACACAAGATAGAATTTTATGAGAAAACGTAAGATAAAAATGTGGATATTATTATGTTTACCTATATCTAGCAGAGTCTCTAGAAACTTTTTTGGTATATGTCAAGATACAACTGTGGAAACATTGTGTGGGCAGTGTGAGTTGGAAAAACACAAATATACACATCTTTTTTCTTATGTTTATAGAAGTTTTGAAATGTTAGAAGCCAGGTTAATATGTCAAATCCAGTAGAGAGAGGGTATTTTCCTTTTTCCAAAGATTGAGAAGCACAGCAATTTGCCTGTTGAATCAGACAATCTCAACCCAAGAAATATTTAGCAAACTCACTTGAAAGAGAGGTAGAGGCTGCTATCTTTTGCTTATAGATAGCTCTTTACAAGTAATTGAGTTTTGAGAGGGGTTGAGAAGAGAGAGTCAGGGAGACAGAGAGTTGTCCTTTTCAATGCTTTCAAATTTATTCCCAATGGAGAGCATAGCAGGGTGGTCATCAGGGATGGTGTGTACATTGGCACTAATTGAAAGACACCGAAAGAGGAGCCACACCTTCCCCCTCCTTCTCAATACTCCAACATTCTTCCCGTCTTAGGCACACACATGAGCACAAATGTCTTTGTCTCCTTTTCCAAGGAACTCTCTACAAATGTAACCACCCCAGTTTACTCTGCATGTCTGTGTTCTGCTAATCCACGCTAGTGGCTGTGCAATTCTTCATGGCTGCAGTGCTTTTATCCTGTGGTGACAAAAGACACTGCCTTTCCCAGTTTCCTCCCGCAGCTGGGCTCACCAAGGTTGCCTTGGGTTGCACATATATTTTTCTCCTCTATATCAGCAGTGCATTCAAAATCTTTCCAGCTCACCCAGAATGTATGGGGGTGACTGTGTCTTCATGGCAACTCCAGAAAGCACTTGCCCCATATCAGTTGGATTTTCTCTCTCTCTCCTATCATTTCCATCACACCTATGCTTTCTGCCTATAGAAACTACTTAATTGTAGTAACATGATCACTTTGCCCCTCTTTCTATGTTTTATTTCTTTGTTTTAAAAGTCAAGATAAAATTAACACCCTTTTTTAAAAAGGAAAATACTATGAGAGCACTGTGAAAATCTCCCCTACCTGCTTGATGGCGCTGGTCTCCAGTCTGCTCAATCTGCCTTAATCCCAGATACCTATGGAGCATAAAGTTTGGATGAAGAATGAGGTGAAAATTAAACTCCAGAATCTGGATTCTCTATTGGTGAGATTAAGCCTGATCAGACCGACTACATAAACATCTACTTGTACAAAGAGCTTACCACATGGATTTATATGTAAGCATCAATAGAACCATTTTAGATATGTTACTAAGTCAGGAATTTCTTAAGTAAACGAAGTACATCATTTTTAAAAATAGATCCTGAATTCCAACTCAGGTCTGTCTGTGTTGGTGCCAGATATATACTACTTTTTGTCATTCCCATGGTTGCTGAGCCACCGAGTCTCAAAAACTGCCATTAGACAGGAATTCACACAGAGATGTTTACTGTCATCTAAGGACACTAGTGCCTACCTCGACCAAGCAAGAGCCATTGTTTATTATATTCAGGCAACAGGCTTTAGTTTTTTCCAAAGGCAGTGTCTTTATTCTGGTTGCCATGCCATCAATTCATAGTTTTCATTGAGAAGAAATGGAAATAATGGCAAGGTGGACAAATCACTGATACCTCCTAGCCTGTGCATGTGCCTTTTTTCCACAAACTCTTTCTTGGGGGGCGGATATTATTTTTAGCCCTCATTTTTTCAGATGAAGGAATAAAATGCAAAAAGTTTATGTGACTTAATTAAGATTGCACAAATAAGCAGAAGGCCTGGGACTTGAGTCATGCTCCCTCCTACCTCTTTCTGATGATATTTGCATTATAGAATATTGCTATCCATTATTCTGCAGTATTTTTTCAGGGAAAAATAGGGCTCAGTAATCCTGTCACCCTGACACTGGAGAGGTAGAGTTTGAGCAGATTTTGTAAGCCTAAAACTGTGAAGAAGGTATTCTCCTTTGAAGAAGAAATTACTGAGTCACTAAAATTTTATGAACTGGTGCTATAATAACACTGAACTTTTCAGACTAAAGAAAAATCATGAGGGCAAATAATAGTGTCATTTTCAAGATAGTAGGATATTTCAAAAGCCCCAAGCCACTGGTACTTTACCTTTGATGATATAAACTTTGAAAACAGGTTTTACCCTGGTTATTCACCAGTATAACCACATTCTTTCCCTTCTCTCTCTCTTCTCCCTGTTGTTTTTTTATTTTAGAAACTAAGCAACTGATGCCATTTAAAATTTCCATTAACAGGCCTCTGTGTCATTGTTTTAGGTGACTTTTTCCCTAGGATGCCAATACCCAACCTCTTCTCTATCCAGTAAACAAAGAAATTTGTTTTAAGTAGAACATTTTTAGATGCAATGCACCAGTGGACCAATTCTAAATGTATTAAACAGCAAAAGGATTTAAAGAGCAAAGTGATTTATTATTTTGTATAATAAATCTGGAGGTAGTCAAGATACAGAGTTGGTTAAAATTTATTGGTTCAATGGATTATCAAGAACTCAGGTTCCATCTCATTCCTCTCTGCCTGGAGAGACTACACTGAGGATAGCAAACTCTTTTCAAGGTCCCAAGATGGAGGTCCAGTTCCAAGTGTCATATGCCACAAATAAGGAACTATTCCTTCATGAATATCACATTTAAGGAGTAAGGAAAACCTTTTCCTTCCATCATGTCTCATTGTCCAGAATCATGTTACATGTCAGGACCTAAATCTGTCATTGACAGTGGAAATGGCCCTGATTTGCTTAGGAAAATTTGAATTGACCAGCTGGATCTGGGAGTGGAGCTGGAACTGCCTCTCCTGATGAAAATGACCGTGCATTTTTAAACCACATAAAGTTCTTTAAACAAGGAGAAAGGGGAGGGGTGGTACAGATTGCTATTTGGGTAGGGAACCAACATCATTTGCCACTGCATTCTCTAAAATTAAGCTAAGATATTAAATTTTCTGTGAATTCCTCTCTTGTCAGGCCAGGCAAGGTTAATGATTTCTTTTTCTGCACTATATCTGAACTTTGTACATACTTTTACTGTTGTAATTATCCTACTGCATTGTACAAAATAAAATTAAATGTGGGTCTCCCCTACCATTACTGAACTCCTTATGGGCAAGAGAGGTGTTTTATTCATCTTCAAAGCCAAAGCACCTAACAATGACTGGCACATAATTGGTTCTCAATGGGTGTTTATTAAGTATAATTGGAAAGTAAATTCTATTCATAAATATAATCATTTCTAAATTTGGTATATGATTTGTGATAACATTTTAAAAGAATATTTAACTTTGAAAAACTATTGAAGAGCCATTGCTATACAAACATTTAAAAGTATAGTTTAGAAGAAATTGTAGCTATAAAGAAAATACTTAGTATAAAATGAGAAGAGAAAAACCAGGATATAAAATATAGTGGATAAATGGATAGATATGTTATTAAAATATAGTGAAATATTACCAGAATTCAGGTGGCGAATACGGTTGTGCTGACTCCGTACTCACACTAAAATATTCAGACTTTCCTACTGTGACTGTTAGGCTAATGTGTCATCTCAGGCAGATAATGGTGCCCAGTTGTCTGGTCAATCAGGCACTGGGCTAACTGTATTACAAGGGCATTTCATGGACTTTCATTATCAGTGATTGCATCGATGGCTGGTTACACTTCCAATCAAATGAGGAGATTGCCATCAGCAATGAGTGACATCTCATCCAATCAGTTGAAGGTCTTAAAAGGAGAAGTGATTTCAGCATTCAGAGAGAATTCCCACCTCTATTTAAACAGCCAGTCTCTCCTGGGAACTCATCAAGGACCTTCCTCAGAGCCCCTGGTTTGTAGCCTGCCCTACGGAATTTGGACTTGCACGTGACCCTGGTCACGTGAGAGAATTTATTAAAATCTTATACTATTTACATATATCTCCTGTTGGTTCTGTTTCCCTAGAGAAACCTGATTAATACACCTACATTTGAAAATTTTCATAAGAAAATCTTAGAAAATAAAAGAATTGAAACTCTGCCTTGGTTACACTTATAATAACTGTTTCAGGAAAATGTGCATATAAAGCAAGAAATTGTAGAAAAAAATAAACAATTGATTAGTCAGGGTGTGTTTTCTCTTTGCCTTTTAAGGAATGTGCAATGCAATTTCTTATTGCAAAGAGACGCCACATTGAGGGCTGTTTTAATAAAATTTGAAAATAACTAAGAATATTTTGGGGCTTAAACATTAATTTTGTACATGTAACTTATAGCCAAAAATATATTTAGCAACAAATACTAAATTTAGTATATTCATAAACATATAGAGAAACATCAAATTGCTCTTATGAACCAAGACCCTAATATCTGAATTTAATAATTTTTAAAATAGCAACAAATATGAGGAAAATCTAGGGGAAAAAATGGCAGCAGAAGATACTCATCATTTTCAAGGTTTTTTTTTTTTTTGTTCCCTAATTCAGTTTTTATTGTAGAAAAGACTCAAATTATATTAATTTAATAAACATTTATTGATATCAGTTTATTCCAGCCACTCTGCCTTTCTTCCTCTACAAGTAAATAAGGGAAGAATGAAATTATGCAATGAGGCTGAGCAGTGTAGGCTCCTTTGTCCATTATTATTTTTGTGTCTTTTCTAATATGAGGTGGATATCTAGCCAGTGTCAACTCTATTTAATTCTCTGTGGTTTATTTATTCACTGATGGCACATATAACTTTGCACCTAGGAGCCAAGTATAGAATTAACTGACACCTGAAAAGCAGATGTGTCTGGCTAATGAGGGCTTCCTTCTGCTGACCATGACTTCTCCCTTATGAAGGGTACGTTTCTGCAGCTGAGACTCACCTCAAAGGCTAAAGGAAGCCCCTTCTGTTAGAGCAAATGAGATGGATAATGGGAAAGTGATCCTACAATAGAATTAACACTGCAATTAACACATTAATGACAGTGATGTAGGATTTGGCTTACTGAGGAAACTCAGGGTAAGTTCACTAGGAATCAAGCCTGTCCCGAACACCAAAGGAAATACTTTCTATTTTATTTTGTAATTTAAATGTTTCTGTCTGTATATGTATGTTTTTGGTGCATGTGTTTGTTGAGATAAAAATAGTATTTACAAAAACATATACAGACACACAAATACATACATAAATGTATATATAAGGGGAGGGAGAGAAAGAAAGGGTTGTTGCTGCTGCTGCTAGTGATGATGATGATTAATTAGACGCCTGTTACTGCTGCAACAAATTTCCACAAACTTAGTGGTTTAAGACAATGCAAGTTTTTATTCTTAGTGTTCTAGAGGGCAAAAGTCCAAAATGGGTCTCACTGTCCTAAAAGTAAGGTATCGGCAGGGCTGTGATCCTTCTGAAGGCTGTGGGGGAGAATCAATCTCCTTGCATTGTCTGGCTTCCACATTCAAGGGCCCTTCCATCTTCAGAGCCAGCAAAGAGTGGCAGAGCCTTTCTCACATTGTATCACTCTGACTCTCACTCTTCTGCCATCCTCTTCCTCATTTAAAGGACCATTGCCGTAATTTGGTTCTACCCAGGTGACCTATGATAATCTTTCTATTTTAAAGTCAGCTGATTAGCAACTTTAATTCCATCTGCAACCTTCAATCCTCCTTGCCATGTAACATAATACATTCACAGTTTCCGGGAACTAGGACACCAGACATCTTGGGGGAGGTCATTATTCTGCCGACCTTTATGATTGATCCATATTATCCATTTGTATCTTACTTTTCTTTCTTTCCCTCCAGGGAATCGTAGTGGCTGAACAGCAATTATGTGTAAGGTATTTTACTAAATGTTGGCTCAATAGACACTTGTTTGCAATATTTTTCTTATTAGATAAATCATTTTTAAGAATAATTTTCCCATTTAACAGATAAGGAAACTGGAGTTCTGAGGACTGAAATAATTACCACAGGGGAGCTACGGTTTTTATCACTATCTGTCCAGCAATAAAACCATCCCTAGATTTGGATTGTTATACCACACTCTTGTCAGCCTAGAAATATATAATTGATGTCTCAAATCATTTGAACTTTGGAATTTAGGTGAATAAGGATGACATTGCAAAAAATTGGTACATCTTCAGCAGTCATGGAGAAATGAAAAAGGCAGTCTTTGATCAGTGAACAGTCAAGTTGTGAATGCTTTTGTTGCCTTAAATGAGGCAGGCAGAAGAAAATTGCTGCAATTGAGCTAGTATACAATTATTCATTCACTAATTCATCTAGTGATTTTTATTAAGCCTTAACAATGTGTCAAATAGAGCAGCAGTAGGAGGGCACACAATGGTGGGTCAAATGGTTCTGGTCTCTATCTTCATGGAACCTATGACTGAATTGGAAAAGCAAATATTAATCAAATAGCCAAATAAGTAGATATTGACTTGCAACTCTAATGACTGAAATAAAAAAGACACATAAAAGCAAAATAATGAGAGGATCAGGTTGATGGAGGGCCCTGCTTAAAGATTTTTCTGACATATTCTTGAAATGGGAAGGCTAGGTGGGAGTAAACCAGGCTAAAAGGAGTAAATAGAGATTTCCAGTTGAAAGAATAGACTGGGCAAAAGGCCTTCAAAAGTGAAGGAGTTTGATAGTCTTAATCTAGAAACCAGTGTGAATGAAGGATATGAAGAAGGGAAAAAACCCACGAAAACCATGGTGCAATATGATACTAGAAATGTAGGCACATGGTACATAATCATAGAGGGTACATGGGCTGTACCTCCCTAGAGAACAAAATTTGGCACTGGGAAGGTAGGTTTGTACACGGCACAAGGTTAGAAGGGTCAGAAACATCTCACTGCAGAGTGATTTCATTTCTAAGGCAGATTGTTTGAAGAAGGTCTATGTTACTCTCTGTGGCACGTGAGACCCATCCTTTCAATGGGAAGCATCTGGCAAATCAGAAACAAAGCAGAGCTCTCATAATTTCACATCATTTCATTAAGTTAGATCTTGCAAACATGTGCTCCCTTCCATGATATTGAGCTCAGTGTTTGACATCACTGCTCCCCAGGGAGAACGGGACTCCAGGGGCATCTGAAGAGGCCATATTAATCACTGAGGTAATTTACAGATGTTGTAACATAATGGAACCCCAGAGCCTTACAGAGTTAGCTTTCACCACATTTAAAGAGGGAAATGCTGGTAATTAAAAATGGCATTTCTAATTAGCAAGAGGTTAATTAGTGAGAGGCTGAAAGGACCGAGGAATGGAGATCTCCCTTTTCCCAATCCACTGCTCCCTTCCAACTGGTTATAGTGCTCTCTACTTTTCTCTTGCCTGCAGTGTACCTATGCGACTTGGGGCAAGTTTCTTCAAACCTTTGGACTGCAATATAAACTTTTGATAACAAGAGAAGCTGATGTAGTCTTAGACTCTGTCTCAGTGTTTGGTACAAAAAGGACACAAGAAAATGAATGAAATACATGGGCAACTGTGGTTCAATAAATACATTTGCAATATTCAGGAAGGTAAGAAAAATGGACTTGCAAGGATTCAACATTTCCCACACACTTTACTCTTAGAATTTTCCAGCCTCTGTTTCAGAGCCTGTTTATTTTTATTTTATAGATAATCAAAACAATTTTGATTATTTTGAGTAGCAACACAAAAATAAGTGACATTAGATTAACAGGGGATATAAATGACTACTGGCAGTTATAGTGACAACATGGAGAAGTGCGAGTTGCAAAACAAAAATAACAATAAGCATGCAAATTCAAAACAGAAGCTAAACAATAAACAAAAAATAATTAAATTAGAATTAGAACCAAATCCCATTCAAGAAAGCAGTAAATAGCTGTATATATCTCTTTTGGCACCTAGCTTATAATAATCTTCACTTATTTTGTCTTTTCAGGATGATTCATGATCATCATTATGTTTCTTTTCTCCTATTTAATTAGCTTAAAGGATTTTTCTGTAATGTTTCTCACACAACTATCTTTTTAATCAACAAAATTTCAATAGAGTAAATGACTGTATTTGTGTGTATGTTTCTGTGTGTGCAATGTAACATACTGTTGCTTATCCTCTTAATTATAAAAACTTGACATAATAAAAGACTAATCTCCCATAACCCCCTTTCTATGAAAAATGAGTAAAGTTTAGATAGCTTAAGTTGCTTCATAGTATACTAAGACATGTTTATATTCTCCAAAAAGTACACTTTGTAAATTTAAGAAGTCATAATATCAAAAGTCAATTAATGTTTCAATTATTTAGAAAAATAGTTTTTGTTTTAACTTTACATGGAAATACCTCAAGGACCAATATGTGAATTTGGTGAGAAGGAAAGAAAAACCTCATGTGACTGTGACCAACACAATTCAGTTTTTATCTGTTAATATAATGCCTCTCTGTATAAGGTAGAATTGGAAAAACAAATTCAGAAAATTATTTTACAAAGTATTTGACAACTGTTTACGAGAAGAAACAAATTGTCATAGATTAAGGACCCTTTTTGTGTAAGGTAATTTATACTCACTACCTTAGTTAACCATTACCAAAACCTTTGGCAGTAACAACAACATATTTTACAAAAGAAACGAAAAAAGAAAAAAAAAAAAAAAAACTGAGCCACTGTGATTAAATTTTCTGTTGAAGATCACACTGCTTTATCAGATGGAACCAAAATGAGAATCCATGATTTTTGTACCTTGAGTATAAAGCCATTATTAAGGGTTAAATTTATTAATGCCTTTATAAATGTTTAATAAAGATAAACCAGTTTGCCATAAGATCATAAGCCTTATTAATATTCAAGCCCAAAATTTCTTTGCTGACTGAAAATGCTATTTTTAAAACTGATCCTTTAATTGAGTCTTAAAACCTTTGAGTAGTTTTCAGAAATTGTTGTTCAAATGGTACTGATATCCCTTAAGAAGAAGAGTGATGGCTACATCTTCTACTTGGAAGACAGTCCTATGGCCATGTAGATTAAACTACCCTAGTACTCTCTGAGTACTAAATGTATTTTTCTAGGGAAAAATAATAAGTATTAATTCATGTATTCATTATCTATGCTATCATATTACCACAAATTTAGTGGCCTAAAAGAAAACAAATATATTATCATAGAATTCTGTAGCTCAGAAGTCCAACAACCAATGCATTTCACAGGACTAAAATCAAGGTGTTGGCAGAGGTGTGTTTCTTTCTGGAATCTCTAGGGCATAATTCATTTCCTTGCCTTTTCCTGCTTCTGAAGATGGCCCACATTCCTTTGTGTTAGCAGTAACATTACATCTCTTTAAAACCAGCAACTTTACATCTCTCTGAGCATTCTTCTGTAGTCACATCTCCCTCTGACCACAGCCCATGAAAAGTCTTCTGATTTTAAAGACTCATATTATTAGATTGGGCCAATCCTAATGATATACAAAAATCTCCCACGTCAAGGTCTTTAACCTTAATCACATCTGCAATATCCTTTTTTGCCATGTAAAGTTAGGTATTCACAGGTTTGGGGTATTAGGCCATGGCTCTCTTTGGAGTACTATTAGTCTGCTTTGCACGGTAAGAATGGTTATAGCGTGTACATCTTCAAGTAAGGGCATATTTGGTTAAGAATGATTAAATCCATAACAAATTAATTTTACCATAAAACAAGAAGGCTGGAATTAAGTGACTCCAAATTTCATGCAGTGACTTGATGATGCTATCAAGGACCTGGATCCTCATAGCATGCTACTGTGCCATGCTCAGGTGTGGGCTGTTGTGCCTGGGTCGGTTGCCTTGGAGTTACAAGAATGCTGCCTCACTTATAAACTCCACTTCCTCAAAAAAATGTTTTCAATAACAAACAGAAGAAAAGGCCTCATAAGAGGTCTTTTTTCATTCATGTCTTTTAATTCCAAGATGAAAAATCTCTCCCAGAAAATCCCATTGATGGGCACTTGTATTGGCTCAAATTGTGTTATTAGGCCACACCTATCTGCAAAAAAAAAAAAAAAATGGTAAAAGAGGCTAATATTACCATGATAGGCTTATACCAATCTTGATTCAGTCTTCTTTTCTAGAACATTTTGTTAACTATTGTCTTGTTCACATTGAGTTCTGTTGGCGAGAACTGAAGAGGGAAATGGCTACTGAGTGGGTAGCAACAGCATCTGCCACAGGGCCATGTTCTATATTAGCTCTATATTTTTCAATGTTGCTATGGCAGCAAAGTGAACATGTCTAAGTTACCAAATATCAGTTGCTACGCAAGATGTAGACATTCAATGAACAATTAATGCAATTCTAATTCACATGCTAATATGGTGTCCTGTTGTTCTGGAAGAGTTAGCTGCAATAACATAAAACATTCCAACATAATGTTTTATCATATGATATAGGATAATGCCATGTGTTACAATAATGATTATTATAAAACTTATTAAACCATTTTATCATGTAGACATATATATATATATATATATATATAGATGATATGCTGATATATACTTTTCACCTTGCCCTCAGTAGTCCAATAAAGATCTCCATTTCTTATATAACTGGTTCTCATATAATTGAACTAAAGCTTGAAATAAAACTGATATATTCACTACATCTTAATAGACTCTTAAATTTTCTTAGGTACTATAGAAAAGCTAGTTGCATTTAATGCTGCCCTAAATTAGAAAATTCTCAGCATTCTAGAAGGAGACAGTCTGGAGTAGTCATGAAGAGCATTGGTTGTGCAGTCAGAATGCCAGGCCCTAAGGCTTTGAGCCACCAACTATTGACTCTGTTAATATTCTGTCACCTATAGAGCAAGCTACTGCACAGCTCTGAGCCTTAGTTTTTCAGCTATACATCAACTTAACTTTCTCTGTTGAAATATTCTAATGAAATAATAGTCTCATTTTTATGGAGATTAAGATATACATGTAATGCTCTTAGTAAAAATTATGAAAAAAAATAGAATCTTATTATATATTTATTTTATTTCCTAAAGCATGAGCAAAACCTTGAGGTCAGATAGCTCTACATTTCATCAACTTCACTTCTATTTTATTAACTCATCAACCTTGATCAATTTACGCAAATTCACAAATTCTCAGTTTTTACATTTGTAGATTGGGTATAGTGACAAGACTTAGTTCATAAGATTACTGTGAGGATTAATTAGTCCTTTTATGTAATGCTGTCACTATATGCTTGGTATAGAAAAATCACTCAATAAATATTATCTGCTATTATTAATATTTATAAGAGAGTATAAATATTTCATTTGAGAAAGTTATCGGTGTGCTCTTACCTCTCCCAGGCCAATGAGGGCATTTTTAGATCATCTTAGAGAGTTGAAATATAGAGACATATGTGGCAAAAGTTCTGGTATCTCGAATGTTCCTGAAAGGAAAAAAAAAATACTAAAGGTGTGAATTTAGAAAACTACATATACAAAGAAAGGAAGGGGTCTATTGAGAGTGAGCTTCACTACAAAATCTTTGTGTCACTGTGAGTGGGTGTTGCATGGACAAGATCTCTCTCACCTTGCACTGGAGCCAGCTCAAGAGGACCGTCCAGATGACCATAGAGTCTGGGTAGGGGAGTCTTCTTGGGAGATTAGTAAACAGCCACCTGGGAATTTCAGTTGGGCTTCTGTGTATGGGTTAGGGAAGTTCTAAAGAATTCACATAATTCATCTGAGAGAGAACCGATGTCTCTATATTTGCCAAATTCAGAAGTTTCCACTATAAATTACAACAGTTACATATTCATCTATTTCAGCCCTTCCTCTTATCTCAACTCTAGCCTGGGAGTAACCAGCTGCCTGGGAGTAACCAGCTGCCTAAAAGTGGGAGTAGGAATGAGGTGTAGGGTGAAAGAGAAAAACAAGATGATCAAGCAATAAAACAAAACAAAACATAACAAAACAAAACAAAAGGGAAACATGTTGTACCACTCTAACCCTCCTCCTTAATTGTCTGACTGCAGATTTGTTGCAGGATTTTAAAAATTGCGGATAAGCTGGCAATTCAAATTCACATTCAAATGTGAAATCTTGATTTTTTTATTACGAAAAAATCATTTTTCATGTATTAAATATGCCAAAGGTGAGTAGGTCAACAAAGGAGGCCAATAAAGCACATCATTGGGGTCCATTGGGCAGCCAGGGTACAATCTCTGAATTAATAATTTAGGTTCTGTGTCTACTGTTAGTGCAAAGGTATACTGGCCTTGCTTTGTTTGCAAACTCTGTTGAACCAGCGCTTTTCAGATTATGGGGAATTCTAATAATTGTACAAAGAATAGAAGGTCACAAGGGTTATGCTCCCTACTCTGCTATATTCTCTTAGATATTCTGAATTATCTTCCAATTTGAAAACCAGTTCTAAAATTTAATAGGTCATAGAACTATTTGCTTGATTTATCATTTAAAAATTGCAATGGCATTTTTACTCTTTTATAGAACCATTTTACTTTGCCCTTGGGTGCCAACACAATGTGTCCTTTAGATATATAAATCTGATGTACTGGTTAAATAGAACATTTCTTTCTCCATAAAATAATGCCTTCTATATTAATCACATAAGCCTCCAGGCAGGTAACAGATACTCATTTCTTTATAAAAGTGGGGGTTTCCTATGGCAGATGGATGTCAAGTATCAAACATATTGTCAACAAACTTCTTCATTGTGGGGATGTCAGATGCCCAGTAGTGACATTGCCACCTTTCCCTCTTTGAACTACTTTGAAACCAGAACAATTTCACTTGGCAAGGGGAAAGACAAGGAAGAATATTTTCAATGGTCATATCTTTTCTTGAAGGTAGCACAGTGCAGGACAAACAGGAAAGCTAAAAAAATACACTTAGGAGTCTGTCACAGTCAGTTTTGAGCTTGAATATTGTATTGAAGAGCTATTTTACTCTTGGCAAGCCACTTCTTATCTTCTCTGTATTTGAAATTATTCATCAATATGAGGATGAATTTTTTAAAAATGATGTAGCCAGGTTTAGCCACTGACATATCAGATATATAATGAAATTGTGAGTTCTTCTTCATATTTAATTTTCATTTCAACAAAACAGACTTCAGATGCAAAGAATTAAAAACAATAAAAAGATAAATAAGCTGCAAATTTAAAATGTTGTTTAAAAGATCAGATTCCTTATTGCTTCTTCTAGAGTTTTCCCATTGCCATGGTCCCATCATTCCTACAAAGTTCAAGCAATATCTACTGAGCTAGTATTAGGGAGGGATCACAGCATGGCAGGGTGAATATGAGCTTTGTGTTTATATTCAGCTGTGTAAGCATGAGCACATAACTTTTATTTAGAACTCTTAGAGTCTCAATTCACATTATTGAAATAAATATACCACATAGTGTTTTTATAGGGATGGAGCACTATAATAAGAGCAAGGTGGCTGGAGTACAGAACAGACACTCAGTAAAACTAGTAACTTGTATTTATTAAGTGCTAGGCAGTGTACTACAAGTTGTATCATTATAAATTCTTATTCCTTTTGGCATCTGACAGGAGTTTAAAGTGAGAGGGCAATTAGGGCAAAGAATTACAGTGCAAAGAACTGAAAGCTTGACATCACAAGTTCTGAGTAATAACTGACCCCTAATTACTTATTGTCCATGTGACCACTGATTTTTCTGAGTCCTCATTTCCTCATCTATCAAAGAGAATGATAGAAGTCCACTACTTGGTAGGCATAAATATCTAATAGGATTCAATAGTAGATATTTATTAAAGCTATTTAAAATAATAATTGTTAATAATATGTATTAATTGTCCCATAAATTCGTGATATAGATTCATAATTTTTATATTTCTAATCAATTAATCAAACCCCTAATACTTTATAAGCAGGAAATCCAGTTTCCTTCTCTTGAGATTTCTCTCCTTTAGCATGTTCCAAAACCCCCGAGACTTACTCTGCTCAAAGTTAGAATTCATTCTCTTTCACCCACAAATTATAAAGAAAACTCAACTCTGTTCAGTTAATTACTGTCAACATTGTTTGCTATTACATAGGGTCACAATTTAAGGATGGTCCTGTACATTCTGATAGATGATACTTGTCTATTTACTGGCCCAGATTCCTGTGCAAGCCATGATGAATTCTCCAGAGAAGAGTATACCATGGCCTCAGTGTGAGGTTGAGCCAAATGTGTCCCAAGATAGTTAGCATGCCAAGGGGATAGATCTTAGCAATCCATTTTTGTTCATATAAATAGCCATTTCCCAGGACCAAAGGGTCAAATCAAGAGCTACTAACTCATCTTCTTTTTCCCAGTGACTTTCTCCTTCCAAGGACGAAGACAGATACTCAAAACATACCAGAATTTGCTATAGCCTCCTTCCAAGCAGGGGCAGCCTACTTGTTTAATCTTTGTCTAATAGAAAAATAAATAGATAGATAGATAAATAAAACATTTCAGGTGACATATTCTGTCTACTTCTATAAGAATGAGAAGCTGTCATTTTAAGCAGCCCAGCAAAGTGCATCTGGTTCAATCTTTACTTCGGCAGACACTCAATGAAATGGAAAAGCATTACAATAATACATGTATCTGATCAGAAACAACAGCCCTCTACTCCTTATCAGAATGGAGGACACTGGAAGAAGACTGTGTAGTCCTCACTTTCTGAAGGCCGTTTTCCACCCTGATTAAGAATATGTGCTTTGTAGGCATTCTTGTGTTTGAAACTCAGCTATACTAAATCAATTACTGGGTGATCAAGATGGAGGGATAAACAAAGTCCTGTATGTCATAGTCTGGAGAATAAATTATTCCCTATCTTTGTGGAGAACCAATGAAGATGTCAAGCCAGGAAAGAACATGACAGGATTTGTGATCTAGAAAGCACACTCTGGCAGTTGAATAGAAAATGAACGCTCAGGTAAGAGGCTGTTTTTTCAGGTGACCCTCACGAAAACTTTGAGTAAATAGAGAGACCTCATGTTTTTTCATAGGAAGATAAAGAAATTTGAAATAATTTTAGAAGAAAATGAAATATTTATAACCTTAACTTTCTCATCAAAATCATAAATGGAATTTGGGATTTTCTAAAATCATTCAAAAGTAAAAACAAATGGAATATACATTCAGTGAGAACTTATCATCCAGAATTCAAAACTCCAGAATTGGTTATCATATGTAAAGCAATGTGGCACTGAAAGAGGGAGATAGGAACAGACTATTGGAAAACAGTAGCATGTGCAACATGATAAGAAAAAATGATATTGCAGTATTCCAAACCTTTAAAGAGGGGAGCAATTCAATAAATCATTTTTGGAATTTGGCTAAGTATTTGAGAGAAGAATAAAGTTAGATTTTTATTTCACACAATATATTCAAAAGTGTCAATAAGCATTAAAACATTTTATTAAAATAAAAATGAAGCTATAATATTATTAGAAATAATGGGTGAGTTTATATTAACATTGTACAAAATGGGCTTTCTGAACAAGACACCAAAGATCAGGAGGAATATGGGAAAAATTGGTAATAGTTTTAAAATAATTATATAGATAAATGACTACATATATGTATGTATATATATGTGTACATGTATTGTGTCATATAGACAGACTGACAATAATGCACTTATGTAGAAAGCTCTTTTAAATCAGTGTAAACAGGATAAACAACCAAATAGCAAAACAGACTATAACAAATGAAAATTCACAAAAGAAGAAATGCAAATAGTCTATGAACATGTGAAAATAAACTGAATTTCCCTGGTAAACCCAGATATATTTAGAGCAGTGGTGAGGAATATAAAATTTCACTTTTTTTCTATCTCCTAAAATTATGTGGTTCATTGTTCAATTACTTGCAGAAGAATAAAGAGTCTTAGAAAAAACTGGTAGGAGTATGACTGGCATTTTTTCACAGAAGCCAATTTGGTCACACCTATGGAAAACATTTAGAAATACTCATCGACATTTAAATTGGGAGAATGAGAGCAAAAGAGGTGGCAGTTATACTATCAAGAAATAAAAAGGCAAGGAACTAAAATAGTGAACTTTGACATTAAGTAGAGGAGAGAGATTTGACACCTAATTTCAATTAAACGTTTAATAAGAGCATTGCTGTGAGCTCTTGGGGGCCACCGTTCTCATCTGTGTCCACCAAGAAGGACTTTCCACTTTTCATCTACCAAAAGAAAACCAATCCAACTCTACAACGTTAGCAAGGAATCTCAGGTTTACTTCAGTTTTCATGGAGAAATTAAGGGTAAAATCAGCTTCTCATTCATACAGCAGTAGACAGAATATGTCATCTGAAATGGTTATTTACTTATTATTTTACTATTTAGGCAAAAAAATAAGCCATGTTTTGGAGAATATTTCATGCAAACCAAATAAAAGAAGGGGAAACTTTGTAAAGGTTTTATTATCTGTTGCTGTTTTTTAATAAATTCTTGGTGACTGGAAGTTTCAACGCCAATTTTCTCTACCTAAGTATGTATGACACTATTAAGGATGGATGGATTATTTCCCCAAATCCCAACCGGAAAACAAAAACAAAACAAAACAAAAAAACTATTACATTAAAATTCTTCTTGACTTGAAAAATACTGACTTCTTGTATTCACATGTACATATTGTGAATATCTTGCTGCTGTCACTGCAAATTTCTCTCTATGGCCAGTTGTAAAAAATGCCCAGAGTGATCAATAATGCATTAACATTTAAGTAATTCAGACAGTGTTTTCTGTGTAAATTACACTGTTGCTTTCTTTCCAATGACACTTAACTAGTAGTTTGGTTTTTAGGAGGGGAAAAAAATAACACTCATATACAAACCACTATATCAGTTTCATGCTCTGATTTTGGAGGACCTTTGAAATATAGTTCAAAACAGGTAACTATTTTGCAGTTACATAAATCTAAATATCGATTTTATTCTCCCTGACTTATAATGACATCTAACTTTAAAGGAGATAAATGGTATCATTCAAAGACTGCAAACACATGTGAGTTTAAAGATTCATATTGTTCTCCTTATGTTGGAGTCCAAAAAGACCAAGTGAGTGGAAGGCTTGGGAGAAAATCCAGGGCCACTGATTTCCAGTCCAGGTCACCTTCTACCATATTCCCCAAATTTTCCTAAAACTCCCTCCTCATTTGCTGAAGAAGTAAGAGAAAAGAAAGCACATCAGAGGAGGTAATCCCTTTACCCCTATATCCATAAGCTCTATTTTCATAGGTCAGCTTCACACAGTTTATGGTCTCATTTCTATCTGAACATTATAGTCTCTCTATATTAGCTTCTCTGTGAAATTGCTTTTCAAGGCATTCAGATAAATTTTGTGGAATACATACACAAATGAGAATAACAAAAATAATGAAAAAGGAATAATGAGATTTCATTCTTGAACAATTAGATATTTATGTCTTGGTCTGCATATATTGTTTATTTGTAAGAATTCAATAACTCCTTAACCCCTAATGTATAAGGAAAAGAACAACATCATTTATTAAGGCAAGTAATCAAAGTAGTCACATTTTTAAAAATTTGATTTCGCTTGCCCATTTTATTTTCCAGATGAACTGTAGAATCATTTTGAAAAGAATGAAAAGAAAATTCACAATGTCATATTTTTAGAATTACATCAATATTTTAGATTTGTCTGGGAACACTTGGCATGTTTATGATATAGTATTTCACATTTAGAATCATACAATTTCTCTCCAATTAATAAATGGACATTTTTATATCTATATTGCTCCATAAAATCTTGTTTTATTCTTTAGAGCCAGATGATTAATTTTAATTAATCTTACAACTAAGCTTTTTATATTTTAAGCTTTATATTTTCTATGTCTGAGTGAAATAATTATTATATAGTCTAATTATTTTTAATGTGGAAATTTTTAAACAAACTTACTTATTAGTTGTAATAGTCTTTTCCCAGTAGAATATCTTGTGTTTATCTGTCAGACAATCAAATCATCAGCAAGCCATGTAAATATTGATTCTTCTTTTCTAATATTTACATTAATTCTCATCCAGTCACTCATGCAACATGCAGCTAATAAGCTCTACTTCTCCAAGGAAGCCAAACCTTATAATAGTCCCAAAGCAATGATTCTGGAATGAAGATTTCCTCTTTTTTTCATCCAAAGCCTCCTCAGTCAAGTAAATATTGATAGGACTTTTAGTGCATCAGGCTTGTTACGACTCACTCAAAATTTCACCCCAGTGCAGTACTTCTACCTACCAAGTCTCCAAGGAAGGCAGTTAAGTTTTCCAAATGATTTCCATTGCATTAAGAACACATGCGCTGGGTATATGTGTATAGTTCCAGAGCACATAAGCTAGCAAAAATGTATTTCTAGGAGCACTATCCTGTTTTCAACATGAAGCCATGCACATAGAGCTCAACATAAACTTCATTGCGCAAACTTACTGTAGTTAATTTTGTCACGAACTCTGAATTTATGGACTGAATCGAATGCTTCCAAAAACGTTTGCAAATATCAAACATTGTTAGGCAATAAATTATAAAATGAAGATTTATACAATTGTGGTTTAAGCTGTACTGAATTAAATCTGTGGAATGCATTGCGAACTGTAAAAGCAAAGTATCAATAAAGCTTATAGACTTAAAAAAAAAAAAAAAAGAACACATGCACTAATGAAGGATGTTGTTAATGTGGGAAGAGAAGGGAGTTGGGCATATGGGAATCCCCCATATTTTTTATGTAACATTTATGTAATCTAAGGTTTCTTTAAAATAAAATAAAAAAAGAACACATGCAACAGTATTAATTCATTTGCTAAACATAGCAGATGTAAACCAGGTACTGTGTGAGGTAGAATAGCAGGATTATGTCATACAAAGACAAAAATAAAATGCCTTACATAACTTCAAGTTGGTCATAAATGTGACCTGTTGAATTTTTCCCTGGAAAGATGTCTCTAACAGGAGTTCTCAAAATAGTTACACAAAGGAATAACCTAGGAGCTTTACAGTAATACTTATTGATTCTTGGGCCCCACCTCCAAATGTTATGGTTTTAATTGATCTGAATGGGAACCTAGATTTATCCTCAGGTTCATTACTTTTTAAAGGCAAGGCAGTCAAGATTAAACTTTTATTTCTTAATTTAAAACTAAACAGTCCAATAAGTTTATTTCATATGATAGTTGAACATCTAGCAAAAGGCATTATTATTCAATAACATTATCATGTTCTTACATGTGAAATATCTTTTGAAGCTAAAGGATGGGTTAATGAGACTCTAGAATTCTATTTCCTCCTTCCATGGCATACCAGGAAGAAAATATGTCAAGATTTAGAACATAAAAACAAGGTTGCTGGGTTTTTTGCTCTTTGGTTTCTAATTTTAAGAATCCTTATGTTGTTGAAAATACTTGTGGCACTTGGCACTTGTTAAAGAAAAACACTTATGTTAAAATAGCCAATAGCTGTAATTTAGCATGAAAGAAATATTGTTTAATCTGCTATTTTAAGCTACTTAACCAGAGTATCCATTTTAGAAAGAATATTTTTCACTTTAGATCCAATAACCATCATAAGAAAACAGAGAAAATGGTAGCTCTTGTATATGAATTGTAAAAATCACTCTAAGGATAAAGAAGTAAAGCTATAAAAAAAAAATAAGAATTGAAATTATAGCTGTATATTCTGTGGTCAAATGATCTTTATATTTTACCTCTATGCCACACCAAAATATTGACAAACATATTAAACTTAGAGGCAGAAGAAAATTCTCCACCCATTTTCTGCAATTGTGCCTTAGATAAATTACTTGAAGTTTTATATATTATCTACATTTTGTAAAAAAGAAAACAAGCCTACCTATCTTAAGGGTTGTTGGGTGATCCTGTGAAATAAACAACAACCACAACAAGTTTTCTAAACTGAATATACAAAAATATTGAGGAACTGTAAGTAGCTGTAAGGTATGTTCTAGGTGTCTAAAGATAACTAACAAAGGAACCATGAATTTGAAGTTGTTGAAGTTCAGAGCACATGACCTTCCTAAACCTTGGTTGTTTCATCTTGAAAAAGACACTATTAATTGCCCCAAAGAAAAGTAGTAAGCATTAAAAAGATAGTATATTACAAAATACCTGTCACATAGTAGGAATTTCATGAATGCTAATTCCTCCTTCCTCTTTAACAATAATACAAACATTAATGTAGATTTTTGCTTTGTATCTAGTTATTTTTTTCCATTCTATACCTGTTTAAATATCAAATGCAACATGTTTATGGTCTCATCTTGCATTTCAGATTTGTTTTCCCGTTTTATGGGCTTCAGTAGCTTCCCAGTGCTTACAGATTCAAGGTCCAAGTATTTATTCTGGCATTTAAGACACAATACTATCTAACCCCAGGGTAAATTTACACTTCATTTTTATAAACATTTTTTCTCTGGAAAACCTGAAACACTCCATGTGTTCCATCAGCATATCCCATGCCTTTTATCATGCTCTTTCCCCCTTCTGGAATTTCCACCCCTTGGTGAAATTAGTAACCTGTACTTCAGGATTCACCAATGAGCAAGACAACCCATTGTTCTTTCTGGGACTGTCAGGAAGCTCATATAATTAAACAAGAAATGACATATAATATCATGAGGCTAAGATAGGGGAACTGCATTATTCTGAGAGACAATTTAGGGCATCTAATCAAGGCTTCCTGAAGTCAATGATATTTGATCTTAAATCTGAAGAAGAAGGAAGTACTGGGAAGTATAGGGAAGAATGATATAGATATAGATAGAATGTTCTATACAAGGAGTAATGCATGCATGAAGCCTTACAGATGAAAGGACAGTTTGCCTTTTTTTCAAAGCCAAAAAAAAAAAAGAAAAAAATTTAGTCTTACTGCAGTGTACAGTTTGGGGGAGAAAAAAACAGAGTAGTCATGAGAGATGAGGCTGGAAATCAAGTAAGTGGCTTGATCATAAAAGGAACAGTGAGTCAAATTAAGGAGTTTATATTCTAGGTCAATTAGGAACTATTTTCATCTGACTGATTACTATATAATATAGCCAGGATCATCTTTATTGAAACTTTGACTATTTCATTCTCTTTCCCTCAATCTTCTGCTCTCATTGACATGCACACTTCTACATTACTCAATAAATGCTTGCTGAATGGTGTTTTGGTGTGAATGAATGACAGAGATATTCCAGAAAGGAACAACCAACTCCATTTTCCTTTAGTCAATCATTTTATGACAATTCTCCAAAGACTTAGATGATAAGAGCCCAAAATGAACACATTTTCTCTACAAAAAGTAAGCATGAACTTTAAAATAATTTGGCTAGTGATTTATCTGAATTGACCAATATATTTGTTTATCTTCTCATTAAGGTAAGGCAACTAAAAAGATGAAACCCTCAAACACCACCAAGCAATAATATGAGCCAGCTCTGATCATCCTTCAAACAAAATTCCCACTTGATAAATGGAAACATGTCTGACTTTCAGGAAAGAGAAACCAATAAAGATCTGTGATATGGATACAAGTGAGTCAACGCTGAGAAAACGGTATTTGTCAAAATAACTAGTGTCTAAATCAGGCCGCAAAAATATTTCAAATGGAAGCATGAACCTAAACAAGCAAAAATAGCTAAAAGATAATAAAATGTAATTTCACACTTCTCAGAGAAAAGGAAAAAAATGATAAACCAAATTAAAAAGGAGAATGTGATTGAGAGTTTGTGTTAGAATTAATAAAAGGAAAACACCAATATCCAAAGTTGTATATGCCATCATAAACTTCTTTATATCTGTGGTACTTAGATTTTATTTGCTCTCTATGCCTGCATTCTTTCTAAGATATTTTCTCTGAGTACAGTTATATTGGAAAGTAAGATTATATTGCTATTGAGTTCATTTTCCTAGTATATAATACCAAACTGGGTTGCAATATCTGACAGATTTATGACTATTTGCTGAGACATATTTTATAAAATGGCAGAATAGACGGCACTTTTTTCAGTCTGCTCTCTGTAGCAAACCTTCATAGAAAAAATAGTTTTTAAGGAGGCATATATTACAATTTTTTCAGTCTTTTTTTTTTTTTTTTTTTTTGCTGTGACAAGGGATATTTCTGAATAAAATGTTGCAAAATAATGTATTTCAGATGAAAAACACAATTCATTGCTTATCCTATAGAGAAAGACTTCTTCCTGTCACTGCTAAATGTGTGAGTTCATGGGTATATAAAAATAGAATGCACTTGGCAATGAAAGTTACAGGCTGATTGATGACACTCCATTGTCAAACAATTGATATCTAGTGAGGAATTATAGCGACCTTGTAGCAGAGCACAAGTAATTCACCAGCCCCTGAAATATGTTAAGTTACCAGCTTCCTTCTTAGGGGTACCTGGGTCATTTGAACTGTATCTCTTTCATTTCCTTGGGGAAAATTGTAATCACCTTCAGGCAGGTAAGCGAGTAGCTAATTTCAAGGCAGTTCTTTGAAATATAAGAATCAAGTGGGCATTTTAAAATTCTATGTTCCTAAACAAGAAACTGGCAATTTGGAATAATGGAATATATCAGCTATGGTGTTAGTCAGACTTCAGATCAAACTGTGAGTTTACTACTTACTAGCTGAAGGAACTTGACACACTTTAGTTTTCTCATTGATAAGGGAATAAAAATGTATCTTTCATAGATTTATTGAAGGGTTTACACATAAAAATGTGTATGTGCGAGTGAATAACAAAACTCATTGCACTGAAATATACTCAGGAGGTGGAATCAAATGACCCTGGGTCAAAAGGGAGAGGGGACCAAATGGGAAGGAGCTATCTAGGATCACTCAAAGACATATACTTTTTCTATTTGTTAGTGTCTTTAAAATATTTTTGAAATAAAATGAAAGGAGTCATTTTGACCAAGGTGGTCTTACTCCAGTTTGGTCAAATGATTAATTTGAAGATAGATTTTAGGCAGAGTCTAGTGTTCAGGAGACATGTGAGTCAGGACTGGTAGGAATATGATATGAATCATCAGCTTCCAGAATGGAATGGAAACCATAGGTGTCATTAAAATCTTCTGGTGAAGGGTGAGATGTTACCAGAGGTGTGCTCAGACAGAGGAGTCAGTGAAGGGAACTGAATCTGAAAGCAGGTAATTCTCTAGTTGAAGATGCCAGATACTGACTGGTGCTCAGTGGATCTTTGGAAATATGTCAGAAGCTACTGACATATGGAATATCACAACATGACTACTCCAGGGATGACAGAAAGAGAGGGGTGGAATGGTCAAGCCATGAAGTCTCACTCAAAGACAAAGCACTATAAGGGAAAGGGTAGGAGAACTGAAAACCAAAACAAATCAAACTTTCATCTTGTTTTTGGTGATATGTGCCTATAAATCAGCTGTCTCAGATATGTACTGAGAATTTTATGTTTTGAGTGTTAATTTTGGACATTGGGAGGTGAGTTTTACATTCTCAAGAAACTCACCTCCAATAAGTTGTCACTAAAATATACTTTGCAATTGGAAAGAATTGATTACACCCAGTTTGGCAGTCAGAAAGGGAAAGGGAAAGTCAATTGGGAGTTCAGTGCAGAACTTTCAGGGCCTTTAGACCACTATTGGCCCCATGAGTCATGACAAGGAATTTAAAGAAAACTATTTAACCTTGCCTTCCATTCTATTTAATGGAAGGCATTTATTAAGCACCTACAAAATGAGAACTCTGCTAGACCTCAAATAAACACAGAGATAATAAGATTCTCTAGAATCCAAATGAAAGCACACACACACACACATACACACAAACTCAAGGTATATGTAAGAGAAACTAAGGTGATTCCAACAAGCATTACAATTTTATCTTTTAAAGAATAATGCACAATCTGTCTGAACGTATCTGTATAGAAGACAGCTCTGTAAGACCTATGAGATTTCTATTATTCTCTGATGCCCACTCATTTAGCAAATGGTGTGTACAATGTATACATTCAATAAAACTAAGCAAAAATCAACACATACTCTGGCAGCACCTCTACCACTGAATACATTGAGAGGCAAAAGGCGTTTTTCCATAAAAGTATTTGCTAAAAAAATAAATCCAATTGATACCTCAAAAGTGCTCTTCAGAGGAAATAGTTTACATGTTGTAGCTTTTTTCCTAAGTAGTCTGCCAGTTCTGTCATGGAAAAATGATATTTTATCTTTTTTCTTTTAGACAGATAAAATTATTTTCAAGAATCCTGCCAAATATTTAGCATCTATAAGAACAAAGTCTAGCCACTGATTGTTTAATCAATGTCTGAAAGTTTATTGTACTTTCATTTTAATCCAAACATATGTTTTGCTAAAATAGCAGTAACTAGGATCTCAAATATATGTACAAATTAGTATAATATATATAATAATAGTTAGCATTTATAGAACACTTAGATGTTCCTGGATCTTTGCTCTATATTGCATGTGCAGTGTCTTATTGGTAGGTCTTGTATGGTTGGACAGGGAGTTAATTACTATTCTTATTTTACAGAGAAGAACATGGTGGCTAAGAATGAAGAGATGGCTTTCTCATGAATTTTTAGCTTGTAAATGTGATGTCTGAGACTCTCTCCAGGGAAAATTCTTTTCCACAATACCATAACAACACCCAACTGGGGAAAAAATACTTTATAAATGTAATTTATATTATCAGAAGTGTTTTTTTGTTTGTTTGTTCGTTTTATTTTGATAGCATTCATCTTCTTTTGGGCTGCATATGCTGAAATGCCAGTATTCATTGGAACACTTCTTCCAATGAAATATTTTCCAAACAGTTCACACACAATGAATAAGGAAGTATCCTTGGGTTTTTGGGAAACTTAACTACCCTGAACTGTCATTTCTTCATCTGTAAAAAGAAGGTGAAAATGAAACCTATCTCTTAGAACTGTAACTGGGATTGAGATGGTAATAGTAAAATACTTAGCATAGTAACCAGGACATGGTATATGCCCAATAATGTTGGATTCTTTATTTCTTCACATATAAGGAGATAAAATAAAGGAAGGAGCAATTAAGTAGTTTAATTGGTATCAACCAAAATTAATTGGTTATGAAGCCACAGATTGTTTGATGGGTATTTAATGCATATTATCCTGTCTCATTCTCACAGCATCTAATTTAAATAGAAATGCTGTCCCATTTAGAAAGAAGCTGAGACTCAGAAAGTTTAAGCCCAGATCCCAAGACTACTGTATACACCAGAGCTGGAGAATGAATTGCAGCTCCACAAACATATAAATTATAGGATGTTTTCTTTGTCCAGTAACTGGAAACCTAAATCAGTGGGCTTAAACAATAAGGAAATGCATTTGTACACATCACTGGGATTCTAGGGGTCATGATAGTTTCACTGCTCTCTTAATCCAGTTGCTTTGACTCCATTTCTCTGTACATTTATCATCTTGACTATCTTTCTGGCATGAGTACAATGTCTGGTCTGGAAGTCTGTGACTGAGCAGTTCAAGGCTCCATATCTGGATATGACAACAGGCAAAAAGAGACAACATGCATTTCCCAGACTTTCAAGCAACATTCATTAAAATTAGATATATCGTTCCTTCCTCGAATAATGACTGTATTCAGGAAAATGGAATTTGTGGTTCACTGAAAGCATCCACTGGACTTAGGAAGAAATCCGTGCTTAAAACACACAGAAACCTAAATGCACACACTAAATAGAAACAATCAAAAAAATTATGAGACATGGAAGTGTTTCTAAGGAGAGTTGATAATCTCCATTCTGAAATTTTAAAAAATAACAAACAACCAAATAATTTACCAAAAGTTTACCCTTTGTCAGTCCCTGTGATAGACTCTTCAAATAGAAAATGAATACAGGAAGGCTGCTCAGTATTTACAGAGAGAGCGGAGTACAACTTATCAACTCTCTTGACATTATTTCCATTTCTTACATGTTGCAAGACATTAATGAAATGCCTTAACTTCTTTGAGCCTTCTTTGACTTTCTTTACTTGTAAAATGAGTTTTCCTGAGGATTTATTTAGACAATAAAAGCTGCTTAACAAGTGTACATTATCACAGAGCAGAAGTAGAACTCAGTGGTAGAGAGGCTTTGAATCTGTTGGACTGGGTTTAAACCCAGGATCTAGCACATGCTGGCTACAGAAGTTTGCCCACATTCCTAAAATTCTCAATATTATTTGTAAAAAGACAAACAAACCAACAAATAAAAAGGAAAAAAAAAAAGGTCTCAAGTTTCTTGTGAGATGCAATGTGATAATGTAGAAAAGCATGCAGTCCAGTGTCTGAGAGTAAGCATTGAATAGATATATTTCTTCTTATTATTGATATTATTTCTACTACTGAGATGCAATTTCTGTCATCAAGGAGGAGAAACAGATTTAAGTAACAAATAAAATACATTGAAAGACTAGAATAGGCACCAAAAGAAGGTGAATTTTGCAGGTCCAAAAGAAGTAGTACAGTCTCCTTGGAGGTAAAAATAAATAAATAAATAAATAAATAAATAAATAAATAAATAAATAAATAAAGCTTCACAGAGTAGGCGAAAATAAGATATACAAGGATTTATATACAAGGTCTGCCTTGCAGAAGGAGCAACCTGCAAGAAGCCTCAGGGATGTAGAGAAACAAGACGATTAAGTTAGACAACTCATAAGCACGGATGAGAACACCGGCTTTCATAGCAAGTCTGCACCATCTTTTCCAAAGCAAAGATGTTCTGGTGCAGACCCAGCTTGAGAAAGGAAAAGTGACAGAGAAAACAGATTTCCTCCTTATAATGTGTCAGGGAACTTGGAGTAGATTAAATCCTTGTAGGAAGGCAATAGAGAGGCTCAGCAGCTATTTTGACAGAACTGAAATAGAGCCAGGAGCCCATTACTTTAATACTAAGGGAAACCAGACTGATCGGCATCAGAGCCATTCAGAAAGGTGGGTAGATTGATGGCATGGTCCCAGGTGACATCTTAGTGCAATAGCAGGCTTTCAATCCTGGGCAGACTTCCAGGTGACACGCAAATTATCTCACATACTGCAAACTCCTCAGACCCCTGCCTATATATATAGCACCAAGAAGTGGGTACATGGTAGGTTCTCAATTCATATTTGCTTACTAATTTATTTCCTAAACAATGATTCAAGATTTGTCATTAATATATGTTGGGGTTTGACGATGGATTATGTGTTTCATGTAGTGCAATATTTCCTTGGCATGCTTATATATTCTCTCCATATTATCAGGCCTCTATTCCAGTCTTTTTTTTGTTTAAACTCATCTCAGGTGTAATTGAACAAACAAGAATCCAGGAGACTCAATCTAAAAAGACAAGAATTGAGGGACAAGAAAGCCAGGTGGAATGTAAGCAATGATAAAGCTAAACAACATCCAAGAACCTACATGGAAAGTTAGTGAGAGAGCTGATGCTGAGCTCTGAAATTATATATATATATATATAAAATGTAACCACAATGAGCACAAAGAGCCTGCTATTAGCAACCAGCAGACACCTGGGTTGAAAAGTTGATTGCTTATCCATCCCATTAATATCCCAGGAGATGAGAAGCCCACTCAAAATAAAAATGTATTGGAAGAACCGGATTCTTCACAATGCAAATGTGCCAATGCCATTCCCAGTTAAAATACCCAGTGACTTCATAGCCTTCAGGTTAAAATCTGTATTCCTTAGCAAAATATATAAATCTCTTCAGCATTTTCTGCTTGTCTTTCTTCTTAGGAAACCAAGCCCCACCCACTATACCTCCAACACACACTGCATCCTTGCTGTAGTGATGCTGAATTATTTACAATTACTCAAAAGAATCATGGCATTTCACACCTCCCTAAGCTTGGACATGCTATTTTACCTTGAATACTGGTTACCCTTCCCGCCTGCCTATTATTTTTCTGCTTTTCTCAAAATCATTCTTTCTAACATCTTTCAGATGTCAACTTGCAAATCATTCCTGTGCTACCAAGGCTTGTAGGATGTGGGTGTGATAGTAACCCCTTGTCTTCTTTCACTCATTGACTGCCTTATTCATTGATTCATTGGTCCATTCATCAAGAGATATTTGCCTGTCCCTGTGGTAGGTGCCAGGTCAGAGAGCATTTAACAAGTTAAACATTGTCTTACAGTCTAGCATTCTTTTCATTTCTCCCACACAGCCCTTATCCTTTAGCATCTTAATCATCTATTGCCACTGGCGAAGCAGACAAATAATGGGAAATCCTTGAGAACAGTAGCCCTGTATTATACATCTTGGTATATACAAAACACTGTGCCTGAGATGGCAGAGTAGGAAGCTTCAGGGGTCAGTCACACCACCAGAACAACTATTAAACAGGCAAGAACTGGCTGAATCAACCATTTCAAAACTCTGAAGCCCAGTATAACACTATACAGTATCAAGGGAAGAGCAGGAGGAAGAAGCAGGTAAATTACTGTAAAAACAAGTAAACAGCTCTCTCCATGTGGCATTAACCAGCACCCATCCTCCACTCTCACAGCAGTCTATAATAAGGCCCAGCCCACAGTGCAGCTTGCTGGTATCGGAAAGGGACATAAAAATCCATTTCCTCAAGATGTAGGTTGGGCTGATGGCTGATCACAGCTTTTGATTAACAACTCTGGATCTTGGATCTCTGGGGGCCGAGCTCTGATTAAGGCCATAGTTCCATCCTACCCTGAACAAGGGCGGCAGAGGAGACTTAATGATTGTATGCTTCCTCAGAGCTGTGGAGGACAATTGGAGGGATGTATCTTCTGGGCAATTCAAGGAAGTGCAGCTTTGGGGAACCGAGGCAGAAGCTCCTGGTACCCTTCCTGGCCCCTCACTCATTTCCTCTCCAAGGAGTTTGGAGCTGGCTGACACTCCCATTAATGGGTCCCTGACTTTGTACCGGCTGGGAAAGACTGAATTGGGAAACTATTTTCCAGGGTGCCTTCCTTCCAAGAATTTGCCCTCCAGGCAAAAGAAGCTTGAGAAAACAAAGCAGTGTAAGAAATGATTGAGGCTGGTGGCCCAGGGCAAAGCTTTTTGGTTTAAGTCCTGCAGTGAAACACCCAGGAGAGTGAGAAGGGCTGTCTCCTGGGAAGCAGAGGGGGCATTCAAGTTATTATAAATAGGGGGACTCCTAAACCACTAGCAAGCACAAGCCCAGGACAAGACATGGGCTAGAAAAGATAGGGAAGACCTGCACATTGCATCTGCTTTGAGTGGACCTTCCTGATAGGAGGGCTGACACTCAGGAAAAGCTCTGTCATATCACCAGCTGGATACAAGCTCAAGAAACAGATATCTCAGAGAATAAATCCCAAACTTAACATTTTAAATAATTAAACTGTACCATGTGCAATGAAAGATCACAAAACAAACAAAGAAACAAGAAATGATGGCCCATCCAAAGGAAATGGATAAAAATCCAGAAAACACCAATGAAGAAGACCAGACTGTGAACATACCAAACATTTTTTAATTGAATCTTTTTTACATTTTTGTTTTATTAGAAAAGCTGTGAGCTTACAATACAATCATGCATAATGTGCAGAATTCCCATACATTACCCCTCCACCAAAACCTTACATTGTTGTGGAACATTTTTCACAGATTATAAAAGATCATGATCAGACTATTACCACTAACTATGGTTCATAGCATACCCTTGGTATATTTTTTCTATACACCCCCTATTATTAACACTATGCATTAGCATTGTATAATTGATATAGTCTACGGGAGAACACTCTCATATTTGTACTGTTAACCACAGTCCATATTCCACCACATCATTCACTGTGTTATACTGTCCCAGGCCTTGTACATTCTATCTGAAGCCACTCAGTGGCTCTCACTTTCATTACAGAGTTCTGCAGTCATCACCCCAGTAAACTCCAGACAAACACTTTTAAAAGATAATGTCCAATAGGCTCAAGGAAATCAAGGAAAATACAGAGAAAGAACTAAAGGATATCAGGAAAACAATTAATGCACAATATGGGAATCTCAATAAGAGAGAGAAATTTTAAAAAGGAACCAAACAGAAGTACTGGAGTTGAAGACCACAATAGCTGAAATGAAAAATTTTCAGGAGGATTTCAACAGGAGATTGGAGCTGGCCAAAAAAAAAAAAAAAAAAAAAAAAAAGAATCAGTGAATTCAAAGACAAGACAATTGAAATGATTGAGAATGAGGAGCAGAAAGAAAAAAGAATTATAAAAAGCAAATTAGCCTAAGAAACCAGTGGGACACCATCAAGCATACAAATATATGAATTGTGGTATTTCCATAATGAGAGGAAGGAGAAAGGAAGGCAGAAGGAATACTTAAAGAAATAATGACAGAAAACTTCCCAGACTTAGCAAGAGATGTGGATATGTATATACAAGAAACCCAGAGAACACCAAACAGGAAAAACTTGAAGAAAAATATGCCCTGCCCCATATTGATCAATTGTCAAATGTAAAAGACAAGGAGAGAATTCTGAAAGCTGCAAGGAAAAAAAAAAAATTTAGGTACAAGGATGTTCCAAACAAATTAAGGCCCAGTTTCTCTTCAGAAACTATGGATGCTGATGCAAATGAATAAAAAGTATTGATAAATCTATGGTTTTGGACATACAATGTACAAAGATATCATTTGTAATAAATACAATAAAGTGGGGGAGCAGAGAGGTATCGGAAGAAGGTATGTGTATGCTATTAAAGTTAAGTTGGTTTCAAATCAAATATTATTGGTATGTATTTAGGATGTTAAATTTTAACCCTTTGCTATGTGAAAATATACATATAAATATATCCAGGTAGAAATGAGAAGAGACTCAATAGGGTATGACACAAAAACAAATAAAAGTAGGCATTGATGAAAGAATTGAGGAGCAAAAAATGTATAAGACTTAAAAATACTAATAGCAAAATGGCAGAGGAAAGTCCTGTATTATCAGTAGTGACTTTCTAAATGTAAATAGATTAAACTCTCCATCAAAAGGCAATGATTGGAAGAATGGATAAAAAAAGCTTGACCCAACTATAAGAGACTCAGCTTAACTTCAAAGACATAAGTAAGTACAAAGTAAAAAGGATAGAAAAAAATATGTGAATGTCACAAGTAGTAACCAAAAGAGAGATATAGTCAACAGACTTCAAATATCTGACAAAATTAGAGGTAAAGGAATCAGGCTTCACCTTTTCTAGGATGAATAATTTCTTGCACTTTATGTGCCAATGTGATATTATTGATAGTAACAGCTTGGTATCGTTTAGTTGATATGAATCCTTTGATTGTACCCAATCTCAATGTATATCATTATTACCTAGTGATGTCTGCCATGTTTTCATCAGGATTTCCTGGGTGCAAGCAACAGGAACTAACTCTGGCTAAAGGAAATTTGTAGCTATCTCACAGAATGGAAGGGACTGCTGAGGAACCAGAGCAGTTATAAGAACCCAAGTAGCAGAAAATAAATGGCAGCATTGTGATGATCCAGCAACAAACGTTTTTTGTTTTTGCTTTTGCTTTTTTAATTTTTAATCTTCTGTCCTTGGATCAATCTGCTCAAGATTAAAAAGCCTAGGAGAGAGAAGCTGAAATGCTAGCTTCTGTTTTTTGCTCAATGCTTGTTCGAGGAGGGCATAAAACATTACCGGCAGCTCACAATGGGGGTAAACTGGATCCCCCAAAAGAAGTTAGATGCTATGAACAAAGACGAATGGATGCTTAGACAACATACTTTTTGTTATCTTCTCCCCAGCCACCTTACAACCAAGAAGTAAAGCCAAAATTAAGTGGAAGTGAGTTATAATTAGTGAAAGGAACTTAGAGTTGGGTCGGGTTTATGTTAAGGTCACTCAAATATAATTACAATTCCTCTCCAAAACACTGCAATGTCCTAAGAGACCTACTGCAACCAGGGAGTAACTGAGGTAATAGGAGAATCTGATTCAATATACTTAATTCAAGCATTTACAAGACAGGCCTTGAAATCAATAAGCATTTAGACTTTTCTATCAAATGTAAGTTTCTTTCAGTGATATTCTAGCTTACATGAGCTTATAGTGAAGAAGATGAAAGTGCATATTTAAGCTATGCTCAGCCTTCAGTTATATTGCTTAGAATTAGTATTAGGAATGAAAGTTCTGAAAATAACCCAAATAGAGATGATAGTATCCATTCTGAAGATAAGTAAGAACCAGAAATCATTTAGATGTCTCAGAACATCTAAAAAATTGTTCTTAAATTCAAGGGGTAAAACTTAGTAATTTTTGCCTTCCCTCTTACTGATTTGATATACAATAAAGACTCACTTTGGATTTTATGTGACAAACATAGGGAAGAAAGTTCTCTATGCCCATCATCAAAAGACAAATGCTGTATTTGATATGACAAAAACATGTCATATTAGACCGAAGCAATGGGCATTTAAAAAATCCCATGTCAATTTTTTTTTTTCAATTTTTGACTTCATGATTTTTGTCCAGAATTACAATTCTACTTCATTCAGATCCAATGTTCTCAAAATGTGGAATTCCATCTTTGAGTTATATTCCAGAAAGAATCACTGAAATTTGCCTAAATACTGGAAAGCAATAGTTTGTCTTATCATATCCACACCCCATTACCATGCTGAATTTCTTAGTTGCCTTGTTTTTCTCCTCATTCAATCACATTATTGTGGAATAAAGAGAAAACTTTGCTCCTACCAGTTGGCTTGAAATTTAAAAAAACAGATATAAAAGTACATTTTTTCAGTTCATAAAAACCTCTCTAATGAGACAGATGAAAATATGAATTGCTTCTAATGAGCTCAGAATTGCATATACTTGCCTTGGTTTAATTTTCTAAGTGTTCATAGATATTTTTTGTTGTGCTTATTATAAAACAAGAAGTGGCCACTAGGCTGTGATAAACCAATTTGTGAGATTAAAGTGCTGAACTCGAATGGTTTCATTAAATTCTAAGTCATGAGTTGAAATCGGAATTTTAAAAGCCTCTTTTCCTTATTTACACAAGACCCACAGTATTTGTGCAGTCAGAAACGAGCACCAATTAATGCCCACTCTGTGCTGACGAGGTCTAGAAGTACCCCTTAGGAATGTATCTTGTCACCATATCTCCCCTTCACCTTTGCCCACACTCCCACCCCCCCACCCCCAAAATGCAAATCTCAAGCCTTAATTGTATTAAAGCTAGATACTCCATAATATCCCAAGCCTATTTCCTGGCTAGTATTCATTTACATATGCTTAAAATAAGCTCTTATATGTCTTAACTAACATATTACACCTGGGGAGTTTTAGAAAACCAGTTTATCAAATTGAAAAGGAATTGATCATTGCAATATGCTCTGTTTGTTATATAAAGATGAACAGAATTACAGTAACTATTATTTGTATGCAAACAACAACATCTAGTTAATTAGTGGTGCTACATAGAAATTATGGGTTTCTCAAGAAACTGCAGGGTGTGATAAAGTAGAATAGGAGATCATTAGCTTCTGCAATGAAGTTCAAGGAAAATAAGCCCAACTTTGCCTCCCTTAACCCAGAAGAGTCAAATTAAAATACATAATCCAAATATAAGCATGCACCATTTAATAGATATTAAACGCAATATAAATTTTGATATTTACATATATAGATACTTCTATTTAAATTGTTCTGTCAAATATACCTTTAAAGCATCTTATCGTCAATTTCATCCATTATCAAACTTATCATTGGTGACCACCGAAATGTTAATGGAAAGATTATTTATATGACTTGAAATAATTAGAATGCTTTCATGTACTATTTATCAAGACTCCTATAAGCTTCTTTTATTCTAATACTTTCCACAGATATAATTATACATAGAGCAAACTCCTCTATTTCAAGTATACCCTCTTTCCCAGGAAAGAGGAAACATTATTCTGGGTTTTTCAAAGATTTTTCTTCATGATTTTGAGGTCTGTTCTGTTTCTATACTATCATTTAAAAGAAAAAAGTACTACACACAAGTATTTTTTAAGCCAATGCCTGTACTTAACAAGTCAAGAGTTCTGTTTTTGCCCTTTTTCAATCCCAATGTTGACACGCATAGGGTGTGTAGACCTGGATCATATGAGTTAATTTCTACATCACTCAGTTTTCTCATCTCCAAAATGAGATGGCTGCTGCACAGAGATGAAGTAATGGTTTAATTAGATGGGGAATATAAAGTAATTAGTGCGGTGCCTAGGCATCCCACCAGCTCTGGGAAAACGATAGTTACCTAACATCTCCTTCCTCAACCATGATGCCATCTGCAAACCACAGGCTCCGGCTTCATATGAAATGGCCAAGCATTCAGTGGTGAATGCGGTGAATGTGCATCAAATGTATCCCAGTGGATTGCTCATAGCTTAGAAAAAGTTAAAATAAGAATTATTCTTTGGGGGAACTTGAGCTACCCAAAGAGACACCCATGGAATTTTTATTTTTGTTTAGTTTTGAGTTTGAAAAGCTCATGTGGTTATTTGGGACCCCACGTATACTTAAAATACACACTGAAAACAAGCATACATTTTTAGAAAATGGTTTTGGAGGACACACAAAGGGTTCTAAATGGTAAGTGCACTCTCCTAACAGGGGACCACAATATTACACCCAGTGAGAAAGTATCTGCACGTCCTTCCTCTGGCTTCTGTCGATGGTGCTAAGTCAAAGTCCCTTCAGGTAATTTCAACACTTGAGGAATTACCCTCACACCTGGAGAACCACTGATAGGCAGGATAAAACACCAGAAAATGTATTTCCAATATCAATTCTGCAACTCCATCAGGTTATGTTATAAAAGGCTCCTGCTATTAAAACTGCTGCAGTGAGAAAACTCCTTCAGAGGGAAAAATCTGGACAGCATACAGTGGCGTGTGTGTGTGTGTGTGTGTGTGTGTAGAAGTAGACAAATCCTCAAGGGAAATAATTGAAAGAAAAAATAAACAAATATTTAGCTTAAAAGATAAATGGAAATGTAAGCCAAAAATAAAGTCTTCTTTTTCAGTAATCTCATAAAAGGCATAAATGTATCTCAGATGGGAAATAATGAGTCTTAAGACATTAACTGCATGTAAATCTATGGGGCAGAGCAAAGGGCTGGGGTGAGAAGTAGAAATAGGCCCTTGGCTTGTACTATTTTCAATTTGCTCTTACATATTTTACTGTAATCTAAGAAACTCTGATCCGAGATTTTCATTTGACTTCCTTTAGATTTTTATATTATGTTTTATTTGGAATATTCAATTAACAAATATATGTTTGCCTCTTGTGCTAAATACTATATGAGCATGACATTTTGTAAATGAAGACTGTGGCAGAACAATTAGCATTTAAAAGCTAAAATGACCTTCTCTCTGCTCATCATTGTGATTAGTTTGGACTCTGATAAGAGCTATATAACCAAGCTGCCTTAGTTGCCAAGATAAAAAGCTTCTAGCTCTAGCCAAAAGGACATTGGGTATTAGTGTGATACTTGGGCAGTGAAACATAAAGGACAACCTAGTGTGATTATGTTTGATTTGTGTTGACTTCGAAACTGAGAGAGGTCCCTCAGACCTGAGAGTATCAGCAAATGAGGATAGAAGTGGCCTGACGGTTTGTCTCCTTTGAAACTGGTATGCTATTTAAAAACCTAATTTCAGCAGTCTTTCTCCCCAGTGAGTTCTCTTAAATTTTGTCAGTTACAGGGATCATTTATTAACAATGACAACAAAATAGAATGCAAGGAAAGAAATATTTGCTTTTGTTATTAAATAGGCTATTGTTGGTTTTAATTTAAAACATACATCATGTAGTTCGTAAGTTTTGCCAGGCCCTCTGCTTATCACTGGGGATGCAAAGACCAAAAATACCCTCTGCCTTCTGTGTGTGTATAGACTCTACTGAATAAGAATATTCCATAATCAGCCATACCGTTAAACTGATGCTACATACTTGCATAGGCACAATAACAAATAGGCCAAAGCTTTACATGTTTTAAAATCTTATATAAATGGTATAATCTGAATATTTCTAGGTTTACCCAGCATTATACTTTGAGATTTAATCATGTTGCTGTCTGTGTTTCTCATTCATTTTAACTCTTAGACATGTACCTATTGTTCTTCATTTTATGTATATTTAATTCCTTTCCTTGTTATTTTATAGACAACATTTGAGTGGGCATCTCACGCATATCTCCTTGGGCATATTTTGGAGAGTGTTTTTAGAAACAAATCGCTAGATAATATCTGTGAATACATCTTTGGCTTTACTAGACATGGCTCAATGGCTCTTAAAATCGGTTGAAAAAAAGGAAAAAGTAAACAAAATTAAAATTGATTGTAAAAATTTACTCTTCCACCAACAGAGTATACAAGGTTTTCTTGTTCCACTTCCTTGCCAAAATTTAGAATTATTCAAATTCTTAAATTTTGCCAATACGAGATTTCAAAATGATGCCTCTGCTTTAGTTTATGTTCTTTAATGCAAGGGAAGACTTTTCTTATGTTTATTTACCAACCTTGTTTCTACTTCTCTGACTTGCCCATTCATACCTTCTGCCTATTTTCCTCTTAGGTCTGTGTTTCTTTGTTTTTTTATTGTTATTTATTTTTAGAATTTTTATTAAAATATTTTGAAATTCTGGATATTAAGCCTTTCTTGTTTTTTTAAATGTAAATTATGTAAATATTTTCTCTAACTCTATAGCTTGATACTTTTTCTATTTTGTTTATAAATTATTATGTTGGTCAGAATATATTTTTGTCTTTTCCTTTATTGTGTTTTTCTCAAGACTTCTTTAATTTACTGTTATATAAATATTCCCTCAGTTTTTCAAAATTAAGAGGTTTTGTTTTTTTGTATTTAGGTCTTTAGGTTTTTTTATTTAACTACAAGTGCTTTTGTGTGTGATGTGATCTCATTTTTCATTATGGAAGAAAGCCCTGTCCACAGCAGCACACATTAAGTCTTCTGTTCTTTCCCTCTAGTATATGGCAAGGGCTCATATATGTATGAATTGCTTTCAAATGGTCAATTCCATTCAACTGATGTATTTTCTATTACTATTCCAAATACCAACTTTATCACTTTTTGATAACACTTATAATTGGTAGAGTCTCCAACCTCATTCTTCTTAAAGATTATTCTGACTACTTTTGTGCCATGCAATTTGCCATAATGGACTCACATATTTTCTATTAAATTTATTTAGCGGTACCTAATAGTTGTGTTACTATTGGGTTTATGCTTTTCTACTGCATTTTTAAATATGTTATTTACTTATATAATTGGTAAGTAGAAATATTGTTGCTATTTTAAGGTTGATCTTGTAGCTAGTAAGTCTTAGAGCTAATAACCTATTTGTAGATTCTCTTGAATTTTCTTGGTAGAAAACTTTGCTGTTTGCTCATGAGATTACGTCTTTTCCTTTCTAATTCTTGTGTCCTTTTCTCTCTCTCCTTCTATTCTACCCTCTCATTTTTCTGTCCTCCACTTTCATATTATTATTCTCTTATTGCAGTAGCTAGAATATCTGATACAATGTTGAATAAGTTTTGTGAGAGGAAATCATTAATGTGGAAACCTAACTTAATAGGAATGTTGTTAATTGTTTACCACTGAGTATCAGGCTGTCTATAGATTACTATTATATACACTTAATCAGGTACAAGAAGTTCATTTGTATTTTCATTTTGCTAAATGTATTAGGATGAATTAGATACCCCAATTTAAACATGTTCTTAATCTTAATCTGTATTCCTATGGTGTGAACCTATTATAAATAGGATCACTTGAAGATGTTATTTTAAATAAAGGTGTGACCAAACTGAATAAGGTTGTGTTTTAGTCTGGAATACTGGAGGCCCTATAAAGAGAAAGAAACTGGAAGCTAAAGAGACAGAAAGCCATAGGCAAGAGTAGGAGCTAGAAGTCAATGGGACCCAGAAGAGAAAGGAGAGAGCATAGCTCTGTGATGGGAAAGCCAAGGAACCCATGGATTGCCGGTCAGCCAGAATGCTGCTGACCCTGGGAAGAAACAAATCTTCTAGCCAATGTCTTGTTTTGAATTTATGGACTCTGAAATAATATGCCAATAAATTCCTGTTGCTTAAACCAACCCATTGTCTGGTATTTCTCATAGCAGCCATGAAAACCAAGACAATAAGTCTTTTTTAAACAAATATTTCTTTTTTCTTGCACCTTCCATTTGGATTCATTTCTCCCAGTCCTTTGGTATTCTGAGTGCCTTATCAAAGTCAGAATTCATTTTTATCTTTAATTTGTGAACTTTCTCAGCCATTATAACTTCAAAAATTTCTTCTCCTACATTCTCTCTGTTCTTTCCTTCTGAAATGTCTTAGTCTCTCAATCTTTACTTCATTTCCCTTTATTTTTCTTTTATTTTTATATTCTTTCCAAATTCATTTAAATTCAGTAATTTCCATTTCTGTCTTTGCTCTGTCTAGAATTAGTATAATAAATGTAGTGTTTTTTTTTAATTTCAAAGACTTTTTAATAATTTTCAAGATTCATAGTTATTTATTTTGTTTCCTTTTTTCCACAGTTCTTTCATTTCTGCCCTATTCTGTTTCATAATTTTTTTCTCTCTTTAAATGGGAGTAATTCCTTCATTAATCACTTTCATTATTATAAATATGTATATATTTTTGAAGTTTATCAGTTAATTCAATGTAAAATTAATTTATCCAAAGTGTACTAATGTTCTGATTTGTGATTTTATTGACTATCAGTCTCAGCATATGACAATTTTCCTGCAATTTGAAATTTTCCACTAACTCATTTTGAGAAGAGTTTTTTCTTATTGTTTTTACTTTTGTTCTATTTTTTCCTTTTTACCCCCTCCCTCTTCACTCCTCCCTGCCCATTGTTTTTGCATGTCTGCCCAATAAACTTCATGCACAGAATTAGGTTTTGATAATGGTATTTCAAGACTTTCAGTGATATGAAGGATTCAGCAGACCCATCTTTGAACCGTGGGTAATCATAGTGCTCTGTGCTTACCTCATAAAACCTCTGTCCCATTTTGTATAAAAAATAGAGTCTTTCTATTTCTCTTTCCTTCAGTCAATGAGCATGATTCTCAAACCATGGCTAAGAAGGAATGATTTTAGTCTTGCTTTTCTGACATAAACAAACTCATATCTTCTACTGCCCTCTTAGAAACTCAATGTCTAGAGTCAGAGTCTTAGCACTCCTCACTGTTTTCATTTCTGAGTGTTCCTGGATCATAGAAGTTTTTAGTTTCCTTTCATGGTAACCAAATGTTTATTTTCTTTTTTCATTTAAAAAAAATTTATTTGTGGTATTTGGAGCACAAAAGGTGTGCCTGTGCAACTCGCTCAAACACTCATTTGTTTATTTGTTTTTTTACTCAGCAATATGATATAATGAATTAAAAAGACATAGTTCATTTTTCACACTAACAGCAAAATATCTTCACACTAATTGCAAACTATATTTTTAAATGAAAAATCCAGACTTTCTGATGGTCTTTTAAAAATTATTGAGAATGCTTCATTAATACAAAATGGAAGTGAATCAGAATCTGGGCCTATATATATTCAACATACATGACTCAACCATCAACTACTCAAGATATACGCAAAATAACTGAAAGCAGGGACTGGAACCAATACTTACACACTGATGTTCATAGCAGCATTATTCACAATTGCTAAAAGATGGAAGCAATCCAAATGTCCATCAACCAATGACTGGATAAACAAAATGTGGTATAGACATGCAATGGGAATTATTCAGCTATGAAAAGGAATTGAGTTCTGATACATGCCACAACATCGAAGAACGTTGAAGATATGTTGAGTGAAATAAACTAGAAACAAAAAAAGGACAAATATTGCTTGATCTCACTGATTTGAAACAATTAGAATAAGCAAACTCAGAGTCAGAAACTAGAATATAGGTAACCAAGAGATGGGTAGGAGATAGAATGGAAAGTTAAGGCTTAAAATATATTGTGTTCTTATTTAGAACGATGAGAAATGTTTTGGTAGTGGATGTTGCTGATGGTATAACAACATAGTGATCACAATTAATAGCATTGAAATATATATCTGGACGTGATTAAAAGGGGGAATTTAAGATTGTATATATAGTAACAGAATAAACTTTAAAAAAATAATCCATGGAACTACACTACACAAACAGTGAACACTAACTTAAACCATGGACTTCAGTTAATAGTATAATTATTAAAAATGTGATATCATAAATTATAAGTGTTCCACACCAATGCAATCTTGCATTGGTGGTGGGGTGCTATATAGGAATCCTGTATTTTATGCAAAATGAACAATTTCTCTAATAAAGAAAAAAAAATAGAGAGAGATACCTTAGTCCCATTATTTAGCAGATTAATGCTTTTACTTCATTAAGTGTATGTGAATAATTATGTTCAGCTCAAGAAAGCCCTATTGAAATCAAATAATTTCATGTGCTTGGAGTATTTCGTAAGTGGATTGACATAGGAAAATATATGATTTGAGCATAGTTGTGGTTATTGATGTTAATGTTACTATTATTGTTGCTATTATTATTATTATATTACTAGATAGCAGTTTTCAGTAACCTGCTAATAAAATGTGATTTCTTATTTTTTCTCCAAAATAATGAAAGATAGATAGATTTAGATAATTTTTAAAAAGCAATGAAGATGTCTCTGCCTCGAGAAGCCTACACCAAGTCTTGGTGTGTATTTCCATTTTCTCTCCCATTTCTCAGCAAGCTCTGTTCTTTCCCCCATTTCCCAAATAAATTGTTTTTCCTGGCCTAATTAAAAAAAATTTGCATTAAAGCACAAGCTTTTCCTCAAATTTCGAATGTAAATATAGCTAAATCATATGAATAATGAAAGCTGTTTTACACATTTACTAGATATGAAATTTTATTTACTTGTAAATAACTCTGAGGAATCTAAGAATTGCTTTATGGAAATTCACTTGATAGGAATTGTTTTAAGCTCCAAAGTAGGTGGTTTGTTTATCTACCCATAAACAGAGAGAAAGACAACTTATATGCCAGAAGAGTTCACTGACTAAATAAGTAGAGTTTTAATACAGTGTAAAAATACCATTGCAAAAAAACATCAGAAGGTGCTATGAGCACAAAGAAGAGGAGCATTTAACCCACAGGGTGGGGAGCACGCAAGGAAGACTGTTTTATTTGGTCTTTTGCAGCAGGTCCTATTGTATACTTGAAAATGAGTTTAAGCTTGATAAGATGATTTCAAAATTAAATCAACAATTAAAATAAACAACCATTGTCAGCACTATTCCAACGTTTAGCTTACAATGGTGAATAAAAGATCGAAATCCTTAAAAGTTTGCATTGTACATCAATAGTTATGGAATTCACTCGTATTTACTGAGGTTTTCTGAGATAATAGTGAGATATTAGTTAATACACCATACTTAAGTATTATTCCTAGTCAGTTTCCCCTAAGAAAAGGAATGCTTGATAGTTAAGACAAGGGGGCCATTAAATGGGAAAGTCACAGGTAGGTTCCTCCAAGGAACCCAAACTCTATTGACAACAATGGCAAAATGACCCTTTAACTTTTCTCTGGTTCAGGGACATCATTTGTTTGGCACTTGGTTAGAATTCCTGTCTGGCCACTAGAATTAACGGCACATGGACTACCATGGCTCTTTCTCTTCTCTTTTGTTTTGCTTTTGTTTTATGAGCTTTAATCTCTGAGAACTTAATATTGATTTAGAAATAAAGTTCTATGAATGAAAGTGAAATAAATAAACAAACAAACAAACAAACAGATAGACATAGGCCCTGACTGCATGCATTTGTTTCATGGCCAGACCTCTGCGACATGTGCTTTGACTTCTTGCATGCCTTTTTTCATTTCTTTCCCAGCCTTTGACTGAGTTCCTGGTGGATATGGTTACTAAGGAGATAAGAGCTGAATATGTAGGATTTTTCTGCTCTATAAAGCCTCCAGACTAGCAGTGCTCTTATAAAGACACGGTATAGGGAAGCAGATGTAGCTCAAGCAATTGGGCTCCCGACTGCCATATGGAGGGTCCCGGGTTCAGTTCCCAGGGCCTTCTGGTGAAAGCGAGCTAGCCTGGGAAGAGAGCTGAACCATGCAGAGAGCTGACCCACAAGGAGAGCTGGCCCGCAAGGAGAGATGGTGCAACGAGATGCTACAACAGAAAAGAGAGACAGTGAGAGGATTGTGGGAACATGGCCAATGGGTTGGGCAGATAAGGCTTAGCTCTCATTGAAACAACAAAGCAGTGGCCAGAGACTGCCATGGGGCACAGCAAACCAGAACACTGCTTATTAACTTCCAGAAGAGTGAGGGTCAGAGACACGAAGAAGCCAAAACAAGTAATTGTGAGTTACTAAACCTCCTGACTGCCGGGAGGGGCTCCCCTCCCCTATCCCCGAGATATTAAGCGAGGGTAAAACTCCTGGCAAATTATATCTAACTGAGAGTAGAGCAGATGTCTACCTCCACGGAGAGGTGCTCTGAGTCATCTAGGAGGGTACTGGACAGATAAGGAAACCAGGAATAATCGCAGGTTGCTTACCTCGGTGGCTGGAAGGGGCACACATACCCGGCCCTCAGGGCGGACAGACTAGGTGGAGACCCTTGCCCCTGCTCCAAAGGAGAGTGTGACGGCAGATTCCCTGCAAGGAAAAGGGGTCTGGGAGGGTGGAGAGAGATTTCTTTGCGGCCAGTTTGACTATTGGAAGGGACCCCGACTCGACAGAGAGAGGGGAGGGGGATCGTCTCAGGCTGGCAGTCATACCCAGCTACCTGGGTAAAGAGAGGAATTACATCAGAGAGGAGGTAAAGAAAGGCTGCAATCAGCACCACTCCAGGTGACTGCAGGGGATCTAACTTGCCTGAGGGAAAAAGGGCAGATAGCCTGCTGAAAGGCTTATTAATATGGGGAGGGAGAATAGCTGCCTAGGATATATGAGGTCCCTGGTTTGATTCCTGGCTCTTCTGTGAGAAGTGTTTCACCAGGTTATTAGGTATATAGCTAGAATATTATGACAGGGAACATGTAGACATTTTCTTTGTAATAGCTTTTCTTGGATCTCATGTTTTTTCAAAAAAAAAAAAAAAAACAAAAAAAACCCAAAAGCGTCCTTTTCTTTTATTTCCTGTATTTTGCTCACTAAAACCCAGTTCAAAACTGCAGAGGGCAGGCTGCAGGGTGAATGATTGAAGAACACCAGCTGCCTGAGATGATCCTTAGGGATCTAAGAGAAAAGGCTGCTTTTCCATGTTTATTTATATTTTCTTCTGTCTCTTTTTTTTAAAACAAACAAACAAACAAAACAAGTTGCAGCTTGTTTTGTATCCTCTTCTTTTTTTCTCTACTTGTTTATTTTTCTTTCTTTTTTTTTGTTTTTTTTCTTTTTCTTTATTTCTTTTGGTTACTGGTATAGTCTACCTACGCTATTTCTTTTCATACCTTCATCTTTATATCTTTTGTTTTCCGTTGTTCTTTCATTCCACCTTTTTATTTGGTCTCCAACTTATCTTGTTTGTATTTCTCCTTCTCTCCTTTTTTCTCTGTTTACTTGTGTTAATTCTTCAATTTCCTAAGTCTTGTATGGTTGCTCTCCTACCTTTTACTATTATCATTACTATTATTTTTTTTTGTCTTCCTACCTCTTTCCTTTTCTCTGGCCCTAATTTTTTTTTAATTCAAAGGAATGTAGACAGATCTATCTTGCAAAAAACAGCTGAGTGGGGAAAGATCCTGCCCAAGTGAGCTGTTTTGGGAACCCAAAGGACAGGAAGCTTCAGGGCATCAATCTGGAGGGAGCTGACCAAAGAGATAAATTCCTCAAGGGGCTGCTGGCTTGATTATTGGTTGCTGTGCTTCCACTTCCTTGATTTCCCCTTTTCTGTGTATATTGATTTTGTCTACAAACACTATCTCTTTTCCTCCCTTCATCTTTCTATCTTCCACTTTCTGTTGTTGTTCTTACATTCCATCTTTTTGTGTTTCATCCTCATTTTTTTTTTATTTCTATCTCATCTATCCCATTTTCTTTCTTTCATTAACTTTTTTCTTTTTATCTTTTCTTTTCTCTTTCCCTCTCCATCATTGTAGCTTTTTAATTCATTCTATATATTTTTCTCCATTTGGTTTCCCATTTCATTGTTGGTATTCTACTTTTTTATTCCTATTACTCTACACTGCTTACATGAGTTAAATATTCATTTTACTAAGTCTTATATGGTCCCTCTTTTAAGACTACTATTATTATTACTATTATCCTTTTATTTTTCTTACCTCTTTCATTTTCTCTTGCCCTGATTTTTTCCTTCAAGGGAACATAGACAATAGTAAAGAAATAGAATAAGAAGAACAAAGTGTCAAAGAGAGAACTTAACACACACACACAGACACACACACACAAAAAAAAAAAAACAGCAAAAAAATAAAACCTTAGAGTAAAGAGAGACGCTAATAAACTGAATAAACCAATCAAGATAAAAAGATGATGAGACAGCAACAAAAAAATACAAACCATGCTAAGAAACAGGAAGACATAGCTCAGTCCAAAGAAAAAAATAAAAACCAGGAAGAGATGCAGAACATTGAACAACTAATCAAAATTGTCCAAACAAATATCATGGACCAACTTTGTAAAGTGAAGGAAGAGATTAAGGACATTAAGACACTGGAAGAACATCCTGAAGAAATTGTAAACATATATAAAAAGATAGCAGATATGATGGTGAAGAATGGCACAATCCAGAAATCAAAAAGATACTGGAAGCACATAACAGCAGATCTGAAAAGACAGAGGAAAGAATTAGTAATGTGGAAGACAGTACATCTTAAATCAAACAGATAGTAGAACAGATAGATTAAAAGATAGAAAAAAATTCATCAGGGACTTAGGGATTTGAATGACAACACAAAATGCACAAACATATAGTTTATAGGCATCCCAGAGAAAGGAAAGGGGACAGAAGGAGTGTTGGAGGAAATAATGGCTGAAAATTTCCCAACCGTATTGAGGGAGATGGATATACATGTCCAGGAAGCACAATACACCCCAACAGGCCTTCTCTAAGATATATACTCGTCAAACTGTCCAAAGTTCAAGACAAAGAGAAAATACTGAAAGCAGCAAGAGAAAAGAGAACCATCACATACAAGGGAAGCTTAATAAGATTAAGTGTTGATTTCTCATCTGAAACCATGGAGGCAAGAAGGCAGTGGTATGACATAGTTAAGGTATTGAAAGGAAAAAACTTCCAGCCAAGAATTCTGTATCCAGCAAAGCTGGCATTCAAAATTGATAGAGAGTTCAAAATATTCACAGATAAACAGAAATAGAGTATGCCAATAAGAGACCTTCCCTTCAAGAAATACTAAAAGGAGTACTGCAGGTTGAAAGGAAAAAACAGGAGAAAGAGAGTTGGAAGAGAGTGTAAAAATAAATAAAGAGACAAAAAGAGAAATAAACACAACATATGACATATATAAATCCAAAGAAAATATGGCTAATGTAAATAATTCCTTGAGAGTAATTACACTGAATGTTAATGGATTAAACTAACCAATCAAGAGACACAAATTGGCAGAATGGATAAGGAAATATGACCCTTCTATATGTTGTCTACAAGAAACTCACCTTAGACCCAGGGATTCAAAAAGGCTGAAAGCGAATGGCTGGAAAACAATCTTACAAGCAAACAATAACCAAACAAAAGCAGGAGTACCTATACTAATATCGCAAAATAGACTTCAAATGCAAATCTATTGTAAGAGACAAAGACGGATACTATATATTAGTAAAAGGGGTAATCTTTCAAGAAGAAAGAACAATCATAAACATTTATGCATCTAATCAGGGCTCCTCAAATTACATGAGGCAAATGCTAGAAGAAATATGTGGAAAAACAGATGCCTCTACAATTATATTGAGGGACTTTAATACACTATTATCACAGAACATCTTGACAGAGAATCAATAAAGAAACAAAGACTTCAAATAATACATCAGAGAATCTGAATCTTATAGACATATATGGAACACTATACCCAAATATAGCGGTATATACAATCTTCTTGAGTGCACATGGATCATACTCCAAGACAGACAACATGCTAGGCCACAGAAAAGTTCTTAATGAATTCAGAAGATTGAGATTATACAAAGTAATTCCTCTGACCAAAATGGAATTAAGCTGGAAATCAGTAAGTGCCAGAGAACCAGATTAGGCACAAAGATATGGAAGTTAAACAACACACACTTGGCTGTATTGAGAGGGAAATTCATGGCCATAAATGCATATATCAAAAAAGAACAAAGAGCTAAAATCAAAGACCTAATTGCATACCTGGAGGAATTAGAAAAACAATAACAAACTAACCCCAAAGGAAGTAGAAAGACAGAAATTAAGATTAGTGCAGAACTAAATGAAATAAAAAATGAGAAAGCACTAAAAAAAATAAACAAAACCAAAAGCTGTTTCTTCAAGAAGATCAATAGATTTGACAAACCCTTAGCTAGACCAACAAAGAAAAAAAAGAAAGAAGATGCAAATACAGAAAATAAGAAATGAGGAAGGGGATATTACCACTGACCCCATAGAAATAAAGACTATTATAAGAGGATACTTTAAAATATTATTTGCCAATAAGAAGGATAATTTAGTGGAAATGGACAAATTCCTAGAAACTCACAAGCAGCCTACATTGATGAAAGAAGAAATTGGTGAACTGAAGAGACCAATTACAAGTAAAGAGATAGAATCAGTCATCAAAAACCTCCCAACTAAGAAGAGTCCAGGACCAGATGGCTGAATAGGTGAATTCTACTAAACATTCCAGAAAGAATTGACACCAATCCTGCATAAAGTCTTCCAAAAAATAGAAGTAGAAGGAACATTGCCTAACTCATTCTATGATGCCAACATTACCCTAATACCAAAGCCAAACAAAGATACCACAAGAAAGGCAAATTACAGACCAATCTCTCAATTGAAACTAGATGCTAAAGTCCTCAATAAAATACTTGCTAATCGTATTCAACAACACATCAAATGAATTATACACCATGACCAAGTGGATTTCATCCCAGGTATGCAAGGATGGTTCAAAATAAGAAAATCGATCAATGTAATACACCACATAAACAGATTGAAAGAAAAGAAATCACATGATCATCTCTATAGACTCAGAAAAAGCATTCAACAAAATAGAGCACTCTTTCCTGATTAAAAAAAAAAAAAAAACACCACTGCAAATATGATATAGGGTATATATGTAAAACCCACAGCTAACATCATATACTATAGTGAAATCCTAAAAGCTCTCCCTCTGAGATTGGGTAAAAGACAAGGATGTCCACTATCACTGCTCCTATTTAACATTGTCTTAAAAGTACTTGCTTGAGCACTGAGGCAAGAAAAATATATAAAAGGCATCCAAATTGGAAAGGAAGAAGTAAAAATTTCACTATTTGTAGATGACACCATCTTATACATAGAAAGCCCTGAGAAATCTACAACAAAGCTTCTAGAACTTATAAATGAGTTCAGTAAAGTTGCAGGCTATAAGATCAGTGCTCAAAAATCAGTAGCATTTCTGTACACCAATAATGAGCAATTTGAAGAGGAAATCAAGAAAAAAATTCAATTTGCAATAGTAACTAAAAGAATTTTTTAAAATGCCATTTACAATAGTAAATAAAAGAATCAAATACCTAGGAATAAATTTAACTGAAGATGTAAATGACTTATACACAGAAAACTACACAACACTGTTAAAGGGAATCAAAGAAGACCTAAATAAAGGGAGAATATTCCCTGTTCATGGATAGGAAGACTAAACATCATTAAGATGTCTATCCTACCCAAACTAAATTACAGATTTAATGAAATCCCAATAAAAATATGCACAGCACTTTTTACTGCATTGGAAAAACTAACTAAAAAATTTATTGGGAAGAGAAGGAAGCCCTGAATAGCCAAAGACATATTGGAAAATAAAAATGAAATTGGAGGAATCACATGACCTGACTTTAAAGCATACTGGTCAAAACTGAATGATATTGACACAAGGATAGACATACCAACCGATGGAACTGAATTGAGACTTCTGATATAGATCTTCGCATATACAGTTATCCGATATTTAACAAGGCCACCAAGCCCACTCAGCTGGGAGAGAATGGCCTCTTCAACAAATGATGCTAGGAGAACTGGATATCCATATCCAAAAGAATGAGAGAGCAACACCATCTGACACCTTATATAAAAATCAACTCAAGATGGATCAAAGATCTAAATATAAGAGCCAAGATCATAAAGACCTTGGAGGATAATGTAGGGAAGCATCTACAGGACCTTGTGATAGGAAATAGTTTCATGAACTTCACTCTCAAAGAAAAAACAGCAAAAGAAAAAAATAGATAAATGGGATCTCTTCAAAATTAAAAACGTTTGCACCTCAAAGGAGGCTATCAAGAAAGTAAAAAGGCAGCCTACCGAATGGGAGAAAATATTTGGCAACCATATATCTGATAGGAGCATAATATCCAGCATATATAAAGAAATTTTACACCTTGAAAATAAAAAGACAAACCATCCATTTAAAAAAGGGGCGAGTGACTTGAAAAGACACTTCTCCAAGGAAGACATACAAAATGGCTAAAAAGCACATGAAAAGATGCTCAACATCACTAGCTATTAGGGAAATGCAAATCAAAACCACAATGAGATACCATCTTGCACCCATTAGAATGGCAGCTATTAAAAAAAAGAGGACTATAGGTGTTGGAGAGGATGTGGAAGAATGAGAACCCTCATCCACTGCTGGTTGGAATGTAAAATGGTCCAGCCATTGTGGAGGACAAAAAACTAACTATAGAACTACCATATGATCCAGCAATTCCACCTCTGGGTATATACCCAGAAAAATTGTAAGGAAAGACACGAACAGATATATGCACACCAATTTTCATAGTGACATTATTCACTATTGCCAAAACTTGGAATCAACCCAAATGCCCATCAACAGATGAATGGATAAACAAAATGTGGTACATACATACAATGTAATATTATTCAGATGTAAGAAGGAATACAGTGTTATCATATGGGATAACATGGATGAATCTTGAGGACCTTATGTTTAGTAAAGCAAGCCAGGCATTGAAGGACGAATATTAGATGACCTCACTCATATGAATTAAGCAAATTGAGCAGACTCAGAGAGCTATTGTCTGGAAGATAGGTTTACAGGAAATAGAAAGGGAGAAGAAGGTTGTGATCCAATGCCCATAAGGGCACAATCTATGATAAGGTGAAAATGTGTAGTTGCACATTGAAAGGATATGACATGAGGGTAATGATATTATTGGGTTGGGTGGTGCAGGTTTGACAGGTGGATATATTTGGGAGGGTGGGTTGGAAGGTCTAGGGAACTGGAGGGAGGGTTGGGAGAGGGACCAGGTGAACACTGGGGATTGGCAGGTATGTAGTTGTATGTACAAAATTGGGAACACTTTTATGGCAATATGACAAGGAAGGGTTACTTGTCTAGGGTGTTGCATGGGGGAGGCATTCAGGACAGGGCGCATCTGAAGCAGGCTTCTAGGGAATGTGCTAGCGATCATTTTGTCATAATGTGTTTTATCAGTGGGTAGAGACCCACATAATGAGCAGGAAGGAGTTGGACTTCCATCCTGGGGAGGACTGATATGTTCACAAACAGAGGGATGATAGTCCATCAAGAGCTTTGGAGGTCCCTAATATGGGAGGAAAATCCAGTGTGTCAAGACCTCAATGTTGTTACAAGTAACTATGAATCTTGTCATCCAAGGAGTGAAGCATTGGCGTCACTGTGGGAATCAAAGGGAGGGGCAGGGATGAACAGAATAGATGGAACTGAGGGTATTTAGTGGGCAATGGAAGTGTTCTGCATGGTCTTGCAATGCTGGACACAGGCCATGTTAAATAACATCAAAATTTATAAAAGTGTATGGTATAAAAGGTAAACCATAGTGTAAACCATTAACCATGGTTAGCAGCTATGTTTCATTATTTGTATATCAGTTGTAAAAAAGGTACCATCCACATATAAAAAAGTATTAATTCGGGAAGGGGGAAAAGGGGGCGGATGTTGGGTATATAGGAGTCTCCTGTATTCTGTATGCGACTTTAATGTGACTTAATTTTTTTTTTTAAACAAAATGCAAAAAAGTAAGACACTGGGGAATAAATGGAGGAAAATGTCACTGTGTATACAGGACACCAGATATTACAGTGATAAAAGGCAAAATGTCAAAAAAAATATTTTTAATATTTTTCATTATTTTTTAATAACCCAATCTTTTAAGTTAATTTTATTTTTAATTTAAAAATTTTTAATGTATTTTGTTCCTTATATTTAAACCTATCATTATTATTTCATTTTCCTATTAATTGCATTTGGCTATTTTATTGGCTCCGTTTTTGAAGAAGCTTTATGTCACAGAAAGATTACAACTGGGCCAGGGGAGGATCATTGGTGTGGGGTGTCAGTGATGGGGGTTACATGGGAGGAAGTTCATCTGGGCATACATATAAGGTACATAAATGTGCTCAAATGTTCACAAGGCATTGTCACAGTGGTTGGAGACTCACACAATAACCGAAAGAATATTTAATTCCCATCCTGGATATCTCTGCCACATTCTCTAATGGAACAACAACAGTCCCCCAAGTGCAGGGGCAATGACTGACACAAGAGGATGATCCTTTGATGGATCATCAACCATTTGAATTGATGACTATACCCATGAGCCTTTGCTCTTGAAAATTGAAACTTAGCCTAGTGTTGTGGGGTGCCGAAGAGTTGCCTCCTGAGAGCTCCTTGTTGCTCAAATGTGGCCTCTCTCTAAGCCAAACTCAACATATATATGCATTACCTTCTCCCCAGGGTGGGACATGACTCCCAGGGATAAGCTTCCCTGGCACCGAAGGATTAATACCAAGCACCAACTAGCAATGCAACTGGAAAAAGACCTCAAATAAAAAGGGGAAAAGGTAAAGACAATTGAGTATATAAGGCTAAGAGACTTCAAAGTGAGTCAGAAAGTCATCCCAGAGGTAACACTTATGCACATCTCAACAGGATCTCATAGACTGCCAAAGTGGATACTACCCCAAATAGTGGGGCTCCTGAGGGCTCTGGAGACACCCAGGTCCTATGGTCAGGGAAGATAGCTCTGGAGTTTGGTGCCTTGCCAGTGCGCTCTCCTTTGGAGTTTGTGCTCCTGAGAGTGACAGAGTTGGACTTATATATGGCTTCCCTACACATGGCTCATCTGTCCCTTCTATTTAAACCTATACTTGGTGCTGGAGTTTGTAGGTGTACATAGAAGAGACTGGAATCTTTGCACTGTCCATGTGCCAGCTGGGCCCAGAGCCTCAGCGGAGTTGCAACACCACTCTCCAGTTCATTGGACTCATGCAGGACAACTAACAAGGAAGTGAGGATTGACAATCACCATACCAAGGAAATGAGAATTGGTTCCTGGTGCCTCCTAAAGAGAAGATGAGAAGAGAAGAAAGCAGATACAGAAGAACATATAGTGAATGGACACAGAGATCAGACAGCAATCATGAGCCGGTTGTGGGGTGGGGAACAAATAAAAAAATAAATCTTAAAAAAAGAGAGAGAGATGGTGTAGGTAAAAACAATAATAAATGAGGGCAAGGGTTTTCATCTGGTTCCTTGAACCCAGTAAATAATGATCATATAAGGCCTCGACCTATGACACCAAGGAAATGTTGCTGAACAGGGAAGGTGCAAATTCCTAAGGTCTCACGCACCAGAAATTTAACTATGATTTACTGATTGATTTTGTATTCAGAGATTAAAGTATATATACATACCTAATTAAATAAACCTCTATTCCAGTGATAAATGCTTATTTCAATTTTATGGTTACTTCAGTCACCCAATAAATTGTCCCAACCAAATGGAAAAATCTACTAATGATTTAACCAATGATTTTCATATCAAAGTATCATGGGGCCAAGAAGAAATGTTTATCATGCAAAAAAAGGGACTTTTATTTACTTTCATGAAAATTTCATGAATTTGGCAAATATTACTTAGGTTTATTTTCTCTCCTAATTCATGCAAAGCAAAGTCACGATTTCAGCCAGCTGTAAACCTAATGAACATTCTGCAAAATTCTAAATTAGCAATGAGACCAAATTGGCAACAATTCAATAGGAAGTCAAACTGATGAAGTCGGCACAAACGGGTATATTTTGTGACTGGTTTGTTTGGGGGACATTTCAGGGGATTATGTAGTTTTAATTTGTCTTACTGAAATCTATTTTCAGCTACTACTGAAAAAACTGAATGAAATATGACTTTAGATATTTTAAAAATTATCAAATTTTCCAACCACACAAATAATTTAACTTTATTAAGAAGTCTAAAAGCATATAATAGAGGGCGGTCATTTGGAGATCATGCACAGGGCTTTAATATATTTAGCTAGAACAAATCTGTATATTGAAACAAACACTTTCTTGAAACAACGAAAAATTGCCTTTGTAATGTTTTGTAAGGGTACTGGGGCATATGAGATAATTATTGCTGATTATTGGGGGAGCATTATGAAATGAAGTACAATTTGGTAAACATGTTCAGGCTTATAGAATTCTTAACAGCTAACTTTACTGCTCATCTAATATTTGCCACTTACATTGCAAGCTTTATTGTTTTCCTCATTTCAGAAATAAATCAACTGACACCCTTAGGGATTTAGAAACTTCTCCAAAATCACATAGCTAGCATTAATAGCTAGAACCCTGCAAATCTGACTTTGAGCCTATGAATGTGAGCACTATTCTGTACTATTCTTTTTTTAATACTGACCACATCAAGGAGAATCTTTCTGTTTAAAATGCTCTCCATCAGAAATGAGAGCCTTGCTTTGGAATTGAAAGAGAAGTAGCAAATGAATAAAATGGATGGGGACAAAGAATTTGCATAAATTTTAGAAAATGTGTATAAGAGGAAAGTAAAGAAAGAACAAAAGGTCTCTGAACTTCAGTGCCTCCTTGGACATTTTGAATATTAAATCTCTCTACCCATGCCCAGCACATCTGGAGCACTGTCCGAAACTAAATTCTTAACAATTCAAGTGAAACAATTTTTGTGAATATTTAAATAGAAAGCTTTTTTTGAAACAAAGAAATTCATAGAGAAACTGCAAGTTAAATTCTTTTCACAACTTCAGATGAAAAAGCAGTGAAGCTTACAAATGTAAATGGTTTCTAAACCATACTTTTGGGAAGAGGGCAGTTTCAGGGGAGAAAGAAGATAGAAAACATAAACGAACATTACTAACCCCAGGTGCTTCGTCCTCAAAAGCTGTATGTCTTGCTCAGTGATGATCCCATGGAGAATGCCCTGCAAGCTGGAGATTTTCTGTAGCTGCCCTCTGGCTGCTTGTTGCAGGGTCAGGACACAAGATTAGCAGGACTCTCACATCTTTTGGAATCTTTGGTAAACTCTGAATAGAATACATGTAGAGAGAAGGGAATTTGGTGAAAGTGCAGAAGTACTATATTTCTTGGGAAGAAAATTATTTGGAAGAAATGGTAGAGAGAGCAGAGTAAAGAAAATATTGGAGTGAGGCAACCCACAGTTTTAAACGTGACCAGGCTCACTTAATATTTGTGTGATATCGACAATGAAATTCATCCCTATGAAACTTGGTGTAGCAGAGGCAATCAGTGCCTTATTCCCTTGGCCCTCACCATTATGTGATCACTAGCTATTTTCTGGCTGAGGACTTTTTCTGGGACCATCTTGCAGTGCTTGGGATTTAATGCCCTGAAAGCAACCTATGACCAATGGCAGATAAAATTTGGTACATAATTACCAAGCTTCTTGCCTCTACGTTTTACATAACTTTCTAAATGTCCCAGTGGGACCTGCAAGATAAGTACTACTGGTGGCAGTAGAAATTGCTCATCAACATGCTATGTTTTGGTTTCCTTCCTTTTCCTGTCTCATGTTTCTCCCCTATAGCTGTACTTTCTGAAATCTACTGCCTTGCCACATAAATTACTCAAAAAAGAATTCTTTTCTTTGGGCCAAACTGAACTTATCACTTAGTTCCGTCCTGTCTAAAAAAAACTCACTAATGGGAGAGTTCCTGGTTTCAGCTCCAATATGTATAAAACAATAGAAGTTGTCAATCCCAAACTTAAAACAAACTGAATTTCAACTACTTTTCTTAGACACTTCAGAAAAACTGTCTCTAGCTTATAGTTTGTCAGTGGATAAATCGCATATCTTCTTTTACATTTAGAAAAAAGTGTTAATTTATTTTATGTGCAAAAGTTCTATCTGTTTTATATTAAGAATGTCATTTAATATGGCTGGATATAGCTAAAGGACTAGATTATCTAAGCCAGATGGATTGATTTCCTCAGTCTAGTGCATTGCTCACTAGTAAAGTTTATTTTTGTCTGTTCTGCATGAGAATTAATTATTCACTTTTAAAGGGGCTTCAGATACTAGCTCTTTGGATGAGGTCTGAGAGTAAAGTAATTCTCCACACAAAAAAAGTGGGACGGGTGGGTGTTATGATTTATATCAATTAAATAACAGGATTATCAAGGGATATCTAAGTATTTACTATTATTCCATCCATATTCACACTCTACTTTTACTCTTCTTGGATAGGAAGTATAGAGTGCATTCAGAACAAACTGTACAAAGGTCTGGTTAAGCCATTCTTTTCTGAGATTTTGGTTGGAAGACCTCAATGGAGGTAGGTTGGTTAATATAAAATGGTCTTGGGGTTTGTGGGAAGATGGTGATGGGCTAACAGACAGAGCTCAATGCTCACACAAAAACAATGGAGAAAGAGCCAAAAGCTGTCTGAGGGACCTGCTTTGTGGGTCAACAGACCAGGACAGTGCTACACAACTCCCTGGAGGGCGAGGGACAGAAAGACAAAGTAGTCGAAATGACAAATGGTAGTTACCAAGCCCCCATGGTGGCCAGAAGGGGTTGCTCTCCCTCACTCCCAAGATATTAAGCTGAGGTAAAACCCCTGGCTCACTGCAGCCAACTGAGAGAGGAGCAGACATCTTTGTCCCTGTCTGCTGTTTCAAGGGAAAAGGGAGGGGAGGTCAGGGTGCTTTTCTTCAGTGAATTTGGCCAGCAGAGCCTGCTTTGTAACTCTGATCTGGAGATTCCACACAGAAACAAAGGAAAGCTGAGACTGAAACACCTCCATGGAAAGGTGCTCTGACTAGCTTCATCTGCTGGCCGTTCTTGAAATTGCGCTGGAAAAAAAATTGTTCACACTCGCTGGGAGAAAATCTATGCCCTACTAGCGAGTCCCTGGCCCAATTTTGAAAACTTAAACTGGGAAATTTTAAAGACCGGGAGTAAGTTGGACCAAATATCAAAGAAGAGCTGTGAAAAAAAAAAAAAAAAAAAGAATAGGCAGTAGAGAGAAATTAGCCATCAGAGTAAATTCAACAACATATTCGGATACCGAGATATCAGCAAAAAATTATAAGCCATATTAGGAAATAGGAATAAATGGCCTGGGCAAAAGAACAAACCAAACAACCTGAAGAGATACAGAATTTAAAACAGTTAATCAATGATAATCACACAACTCTCCTAAATCACTTCAAAGAATTTAAAGAAAATATGACTAAAGAAATAAAGGATATTAAGAAGACACTGGGTGAGCATAAAGAAGAATTTGAAAACCTGCAAAGAAAAGTAACAGACTTTATGGGAATGAAAGACATGATGGATGAGATTAAAAATACTTTAGAGGCACATAAGAGCAGATTTGCATTGCTTGAAGACAGAATTAGTGATTTTGAAGACAGAACACCTGAACTGGAAAAGACAGGAGAAGAGAAAGAGAACAGAATGGAAAAAATGGAGCAGAGTTTCAGGGAATTGAATGACAATACAAAACGTACAAACATTCACACTATTGCTGTCTTAGAAGGAGAAGAGAATGGAAAGGAGGCAGAAAGAATATTTGAGGAAATGATGTCCAAAAACTTCTCAACCCTTATGAAGGACACAAAAATCAATTTCCAAGAATGACAATGCACCCCAAACAGAATAAATCCGAATAGGCCTACCCTGAGTCACCTACTATTCAGAATGACAAATATCAGAGATAAAGAGAAGATTCTGAAAGCAGCAAGAAAAAAGCAAAGCATCACATTCAAGGGAAATGCCATAAGAGTAAGTGCCAACCTCTCATCAGAAACCATGGAGGAGAGAAGAAAGTGGTATGGTATATTTAAGGTACTGAAAGAGAAAAACTGTAGGCTAAGAATTATGTATCTGGCAAAACTGTCCTTCAAAAATGAGGGTGAGTTCAAAGTCTTCACAGAGAAACAAAAACTGATAGAATATGTTACCAAAAGATGAGATTTGCAAGAGATACTAAGGGGATGCTGCAGCCTGAAAGGTAAAAACAAGGGCAAGTGATTTGGAGAAGGGTTTAGAAATGAAGATTATTAGGAAGGTTAAACTAAAGGATAAAAAGACAGACAAAAGAATGATATGATGAGAGAGAGCCAAAGGACAAAATGGATGAAGTACTTACTGCTTTTACAGTAGTAACACTGAATGTTAATGGATTGAACTCCTCAATCAAAAGACATAGATTGATAAAATGGATTAAAAAATATGAGTCATCTATAAGTTGTCTACAAGAGACCCACCTCAGATGTAAGGACACAACCAGGTTAAAAGTGAAAGTTTGGAAAAAGGTATTCCATGCAAATAGTAACCAAATAAGAGCCCGAGTAGACCAGATGGGTGTAAAATAACAACATTATAATATATAATCAATAATTACCCAGTGCAATGGGAAAACTGTTCCTGTGATCAGTATTCTGTAATTTTTTTCATACAAAATAAACACTTACTTTTAATTGAGGAGGACTGGAGAAGAGATATGTTTTTGTATACTTCATTTTTCTTTAACCCTTTCTTATTCATTCTCATTAAGGACTTTTTATTCATTATTCTTTAAGGACTTTTTAACAGCTTAAAAAAAGTCATTGATCATATACTTTTGATAGATCATATGGTATGTGAATATATCTCAATAAAACTTCTTAACAAGCAAGTAAATAATTGTGTAAGAATAGCCAGAAATAGCAGCTTTGTATAGCAGGGGAAATGGAGAGATTGAGAGGGGAGGAATTTTCTTGTTTGTTTGTCTGTTTCTTGTTTATTATTATTATTATTGAATAATGAAAATGCTTTAATAATGATTGAAGTGATGAACACACAACTATATGATTATACCAAAAACCATTGATTGTATACTTTGTATAAATTGTAAGTTTTATCAATATGTATCAATAAAATTTGTTTTTAAAAAAGTGGTCTTTAGTTCTTTGTGCAAGTCCTCTCTCTCTCTCCCTCTCACACTCCCCCCCTCACCACCATTATAAAGGTGCCCTTCCCTCAAAGATAATCCATCATGGAAATTATCTATGCAACTCTTAACCAGTGTCTATTACAAAAGAGTTCCAACCTAAGATGTGTATAAGATAGGTAAACAATGCCTCTGGGTTTGCCCAAGACTTTCCTGTTTTTTGCACTGAAAGTCCTGCACCCTGGGAAACCCCTCAGTCTTGGGTAAAACAGGACAGTTGGTCACCCTAGTACAAAATATACCTACTGCATGGGAAATGAATTTAGAATTCTAAGTGGAAGAAAGAGTGGCACCAAGGAAATGAAAGCAAAGGCTAGCTGTTCAGTTTGGGCTTTAAGGGAAATGTGTGAAAAGAATTGCTGGGAATTCATATGTTCCCTAGTAGTAAGTTGGATTCAGATACAGAACCGAAGCTCTAAGCTGGAATTAAAATTTTCTTAGTTCTGTAGAACCCCCTTCTCATCTCTTGCATAAGTTCTTCCATCAATGTGCTGCTAAATAGGAATAAGAAAATCACCCAGGGATTGAAGGTAAAATCTTTGGTTCAGTGAGAAGTAATGTACTTATGTGCATAGGTAAATAGATTATCCACTAATACTGGACAGAACTGTACAATGATCGCTTTATCATACTAGATAAAATCCAAGGATCTCTTTATCAAACTTGATGACGCCTCTGAGTTGCTGAGGAGCACACTGGGGTCTGGCTCCCTGGCACTAGAGGAAGTGTGAGCAGCGATAGTGCTGGTCAGAGCACTGTCTCTTTAGTAAGTGTGAACAGCCAACAGAAACCTAGGAACCAGGCATGAAAGTACCTCCGTTTGCTTTGTTGGGATTTCAAAGAAAGAGAAATGTTCCATGAAAAATCTTAAAACAAATGGAGGAGAAGGTTAATTGACCATTAGATAATTAGCATATGATAGAGCACTTGACACATAACAATAGCTAATGTTTTACTATGTACTTTACCTGCAGTAAGTTATTTAAACTCCCAAATATTCTCAGTATGTTGGTGCAATTAGTATATCTTGGTTTTAAAAATACTCTTATTTTTACCCATGACTTTAAGAGTGATTAAGTTACTTCTCCAATATCATATAGCTTAAGAAACGACAGAGCCAGGGCTTAATTTCAGGCTTGTGAAATTCCATAAGGTCCAAAAACACCTGTTCCTAACCACTATTCATATAACCTTTCTCTAGATTTTGAGCTCTATTGGGCCTAGGGCACAATCTTTAATTTCATTCTCATTGTTTGTTCATTGATCTTTCATTTATTCAACTAATATATGTCACAAGAGTTTTGTGTGCTTTTGACTATATATATCAAGTAAAGTCCTCTGTGAACTACAGTATAAAAAAAGGAGATGCTTCTTCAATGTCAAAGAATAAAACTTGGTATTGAAATAATAATAATGACTGACATGTATGGAGTGTTTGACTTATATAGACATCATTTAAATTTCAGGGCCTTCATGGCATTATCTATAAAATACTTATGTCAATATCCACATGGCTTATTTCATAATGCTATTGGGAGTATCTGTTTTAAAGAAGAATTTGAAACATCTTTAAAAAATAATAGATACAATACAAAGGGGTGGTGAAAACTTTTGCTATTCCTAGTATCAGTAAGTAAACAAATAGCCTGGAAATATTAACAAGCAAAATATTTATAAATAAGATGGAGGTTAGTTATGTCAATTTTTTACTGAGGGGAATTAACAAATTTAGTTTAAGCTGATTATTATATTATAATATAACCTAAATTTGTAAATGTATTATTAATATTAGCAAATTTCAAAGAATATATTCTGGTTATATAATTAGCATTTTTCAAAATCATGTAATGTTAAATATAATATCATTGAACAGTACAAGAGAAAAATATCAGGCACAACAAAAGTCTTAAAATTACAGCACCCTAAGAAAATTTCCCTTTAAAAAAGATTACAGAAAATTTAACTTTTTAGTTTTTCTGAGTAAACAATATTATGCATATTCACTTGTTTATGAAGCATATATACTGCTTGACTTTAGGAAACTGATGAAAATTAAGCTCATAAAAATTTAATGCTGTGAAACCTGAGTGTAGAAAACATAGTTAGGTGTAGTTTTTCAGAAATACTACACAAAGTCTGGAAAAAGAAATTACATTTAGCTCTACTCACTCATTTTGAAAGGTTTCCTTTAAGCCAACATGTATCCACTCTGCTCTCAGAACTTAGTGAAAATAATTGTGTCATTAAAATATCAGGACAGGCTTAAGGTCACCAGGAAGGGTAAGGTGAAAGTTCTTGACAGAATTGAGATAACTAAGCAGACTCCTCCATGGCAATGCCTTTATGTAACCTCATTTTGTATGTTCAATGTGGAGTCGTGCAGAACAGCTAGAAAAACTGATAGGATTTGGGGAATAGGATCTTTTGTGATGAAGTAGGCCTGGGCAGTTTAGTTTTACAAAGGTATATGTTTTCCATGCAAAATGCACGGGAAGTAAAATTCTTACTATGCATGCTATTTGGCTGTAAGATGTGCGTGGGTAACTTTGTGGTTCTGCAGCCTAAAGCTCCCAATTGTGAGGAGCTACCCACAGGATTAAGTAATTTTGTACGGCCCTTCCTTTCCACTTGGAATTGGGTTGAAATGATAAAATTGCCAGAGAAAATATACAATAATAGTAATAACAATTAAAAAACTGCTATATAATAATAAGGCCTATGAGGTTTTGAGAAAGGAGATATTGTGCTAAGAGAAGAAGGAATAAAAATGACCAATAAAGCCAAAATATACCTCTTTGCCACAGGAAGATTTTTAATAATTAAAGCTGCCAAAATCCTCCTTTCTTGTCAGAGTACCAGGGCTCTCATTTATTCATTTTACCTCATAGATCAGACCCCAGGCTAAACATATTATACCTGTGAGCTTACAAAACATTCACAATTACACTTTGATAAAAATATTAATATTCCCATTTCAAAGATTAGAAGAGAGGTTTGGGAGGATTTTCATTTCCCAAAAGTTGCACACTAGTAAAGGGCAGATAAGGGATTTGAAATAAGGTTTATTTTTCCACTGCATACAGTTTTAACAATTATACTTGTCTCCTTCACTGGTTCAGTTGAGGCAATGCACAATCACGAATGTCAAATAAACAATTATTTTCCTTTGGATAGAAAGTAAATTTTGCTGAGCTCCCCAGCACCCTTAACACTAATTCTATTATATTCAGTGGATAAGACATTGGATGGATGGATTCTAAAAAGATTTATTAAGACTTACTGTAGTGCTTTCTCAATTTGTTTCCTTCGCCTTGGTGTCTTTCCCACTAACTCTGATCTTCTGAGAACTGGACGACGTCTTGTTTAAGTTTATATACACAAAGTCTAGTACAATACTAGGCACAAAGGAAATGCTCAAGACAAATTTTTGGAAAATCTGAAACAACAGACTAGGTAATCTAAGACTTCTATTGCTTTCTATATTCTCTGCCAGTATTTCCTTTTCTCATCTTGTCCATATTATTTCTTTTTAAATGAAGATTTCTTTGAGAAATCCCAACTTTCTATAATATTTATATAATTTGCAAACACAATTATCTCCTATGCCACACTTTATTTAATATATGGGAAGTATTACCCAGAAATAGAGAAGCTGGGCTCAGGAGTCAGCCATACATTCATTTCAATACAGACTTCATCGCTTATTAGTTCTGTAACTTTGAGTAAATTATTCTACTACTCTGAACCTCAGTCTATTCCACTATACATTTTTCTTTGTATTGATAATTTTGAAGATAAAACAAGCTAGAATATGCTGATCCACAGTTTGCTGGAAGCATTACAGGCAGTAATGGAAATAACTTCATAACTTAAACCTGATCCAATTCCAAACTAGGAGCCTCCAGAACAGGACTGTCCAATAGAATGTTCTAAGAATGATGGACATGTTCTATACCTACTCTGTCCAATACACTCAACACTATCCACTTGTGGCTATTGTGCACTTTAAATGATGAATGAGACTGAGGAACTAAAGGGATAATTTTCTCTAATTTAGACTAATTTACCTTTAAAAAGCTAGAAATGTCCACTGCCTACCGTGTTGGACAGCACATGTCTAGAAGATAAGAGTATATGTATATATATATATCCTTTTATTCTTGGCATCTAGTTCCATATTACTTGGTTCAGAATTGATTCTTTAGAACCCTCCGTGGAAAGAAAAAGTATTTGTGATGATGAATAAAACATAGTATTGTCTACAATAAACTGCATTTTTTCATCCTTTCTATATGTAATCCTTTTGATAGCTACCAATCTTCAATGAGTTTAAATTGCACTCATCATTAACACCTTTCCTTGCTGTCTGTATGGCATAAGTATCTTGCTTTAGAAACTCTTCACTTGCTTGCAAACAAATTTCATAGGCTATTCTGGTCACATTGTTTTAATCTAAAAACTAGAAGACCCAACACAGTTATCTTCCTAAGAGTGAGGCAGTGTGGTGTAATGGCAGGTTTGCAGTTAGCTGGACATGGGTTGGAATCCAACTCAGGCACTTTCTAGCTTAGTGGTCTTGGACAAATTACTTACTAAATGGGTCTAAACTCAACCATAAAGTATACATGTTACCTTACCTACCATAAAGAGTCAAGTAGTCTTAAGGATCATGAAATCAGCTAAATCCTCTGATTTGAACGCAGCACAGAGGATAACTCACGGGGGATCCCTTTCCTCTAACTTTTGTTATTTCCACGTCACAGATGCTTGAAATATTTCATATCTCATCATCACTTTCTCTGTTTGGCATCTCTATTTCAATTCTTGCCATAGTCTATTTCCCAAGTGTACTTCCTCCACCTTATGACTGTACACTTTTGATATCTTGTTTCCCACAGCACCTGATGAGAAATGCAAGGCCATCCTCTGCTGTGTTCTTTGACTCCAGACTAGCATGTTTACTTTGGTCCACAAAAATTGATTCTCATGGGTAAAATTTTCCTTTATTTAAACGAACTTTCCTGAATTTTTTTCAATGCCAGTTACCTTTTCCATGTTCTGTCTTTGCTCCTTTTTCTGAGGTGTATCACATCGTGTTGGACAGAGGAATCAGAGAAAGTAGAAGTTAATATTTTGGGTTAGAATGGAAGATGTGCATCTTTAAAAGATCAATTAAACTTTCGACAACCTAAAAATTCCCATTTTATATCACAGGGACCTGTACCTTAAAGAAGTAGGGAGTAATTTCCCCAGTGTACCTTAGTCAGTGGGAAAGTGGAGCTTGGACTTAAACCACATCATTGTCACTCTTGAGTCCACATTCTTTCCTCCTGGGTATAAGGTCTTTTTACCTAAATATCCCTGGATTGGAGCCACTGGGTCAAGCCCTCATCCAGAGTGATGCAGCTGTAGCAGTCAGGGGAAAAAGAAGGAAGCAAAGCCAAGTAACTTAGTAGGAAGAATGATAATAACCTGACTTAGATTTAAATAATGATAACCTCTCAGGGACCGGTTCTAGCCTGGAGAGTGATTATGCAAATGAAGTCTGTGTGTATTCCTGAAAGTAACATTTTGAATGGAAACCAAACACTTTCAGTGACTTCAGTGTTGATAACTATTTTAAGCTGGCTTTACGAAAATGCATTCCACGCCTCTGCCTTTTTTCAAAAACACACAGCCAAGGGGAAAGGGCAAGTTAAGCTAGCATTTAATGAGTCCTAATGTGCCAAGCACTGCCTTAGGCACTTTTACATAATGCTATTTTATTTAATCGTAGAAAACATTCTGAGCAGTAGGTTTTGCTAGCCCCATTTTTATTTAGATTAAGAAACTATATAAGAAAAAAGCATAAAGGTAAATTATTGAGTGCCTAGTATGTATCAGACACCAGGAATTTTATGTTAACTATATTTATTTATTTTTAATGAAAAGGTAACATAAATGTAGCATCACCTTAATACTAAAACCAAGAAAAAGACAGTAGGAGCAAGGAACTTTACACACTAACCTCATGTAGAAATGTACACACAAAATTCTTTTAAACTATCAAGCCAAATCTATAGATTTAACAGAAGTAATTCTAAAATCAGTAATTTTTATTCCAGAAAATGCAAACCTGTTTTAATTCAAAGATAACGTACATATGTGAGTCACATATTGTTCTATTAATGAGAAAATAATAATCTTCATAGATTCGGAAAGAATATTTGATAATTTTCAATACGTCTTTATCATTCTAAGAATTGGAATAGAATAACATCTTTAAGATGAAAAATTTATAACAGAAATTTTCCTTATTGGATGATAGAAAGATTTTCTTTATAATTCATAACAGATCAAGGATAACCACTTCATTGCATGTATTCAACATTGTACTGGATCTCCACGGCAATAAGTTGAGACAAGACAAAGGAAGGTAGTATTAAGATTGGAAAGGAACAAATAAAAGTTCCCTAAGCATCACGCGCACGCGCACACACACACACACACACAGTTTCCCACAACTCATTAAGTTTTCTCTAGCCTTGAAAGTGGTATCTTTTCAAATGTCTATCACTTGATCAGCTTTCTACTTATACATCTACATAGAAATCTAAGAAATTCTAAATTATTGGAACTAATGAGAAAATTCAGAAAGACTACTGGGTACATCAACCTAAAATAATTATCTGCATCTTTTATTTTAAAATAAAAATGTTAAAAATATATCATTTAAAAAGTCAACAATTGCAACACAATCTAAGACTAAATCTCAAAAGATGATGATATCTTTGTGCAGAAAATAAAGCCTTGCAATAAAATAATAACAACAACAAAGACAAATGAATAATATATACCATGTTTATTGGATGGAGAGGCTGTTATAAAGATGGCAAAGCTCCCCAAATTAATCTATTCTTTTGATTGCAATGCCAATCAATATCTCAAAACAGATTTTTATGTGGAGCCTGACAGGTGTTCCCAAGTGGTCATGAATACCCAACGTACTTTAAAGGAATAAAATAGGGCAATTATGTTAACAGATATCAATGATTTCTGTTGAGCTATAGTTTCAAACATTACAATTTTGACACAATAGATGAGAGAAAAGAATACCTAGACACAGATCCAAATACATTTGAGTTACATTAAATGTCACAGAGAAAGAATGAGACACTCACTAAATGGAAATTGGGGCATAAGTATAGGACTCTAAGAACAAAAACTGAGTGATGAAGACTTAAGCAAAGAAGGAGGGGAAATAAAGTAGGAGGAAGAAGAGTAGAAGAAAAAGAATCACTATCACCATCACCACCACCAAAACCAAAACCAAAACCAAAACGAATCTCCTAAAGCCATAGGGGACTTTAGCAGTTATCTATCCCAAACTGCCCCTTTTATAGTTTAAGACCGCTGGCCCGAGAGGCTGGAAGTTTCTTGTCTAAGTTGAGTTGGTAGCACAGGCAGGTTTTAAACGTAGGACTCCAGATTCTTATCCACTGCTCCTTAAGTAGCAGCATTTAATCCAGCCACAAGAACCTAGAGGTGTAATTTGACATACTGGAAAGAGTAAGCTCTATGGGGTTTAAATACAGTTCTTCCATTTTTCAGCTGTGTGTAAATTACTTAATTTCTCTTATTCTCCATTTTCTCATTGAGGTAGAATAAGTGCATATCTCACAGTGCAGTTGAGGGAATTAAACAAGAATATAAATAAAATTTATTCCATGTTCTAGACATTTTAATGTTGATTTCCTTTTGGAACAATAAGAAAAAACTATTTTGCCTTTACCCTTTATTACAGATTACAGAAGAAAGAAAGATTTAGTTTAGGGATAATTTACGGTATATCACTGTATTGGGATCTTTGGCTCCACCAAAATTCCTGCCAATAGAAGCATATTCTATGGCCCCAATGACATCACTTTGAAACTTCTCATTCCCCATCCCATAAATAAGAAGCTTTATTAATCCTCCTCACCTTCCTCTGTACAGAGAAAGACTCCTATTAAAACATACAGGCTCTCAAAAACAATGAATTATCCTAGTCTCCTGTAATTTTTCCAAAGGAAATCCAAAATCTTAATTGAGATACATCTCATCAGAGTTCTACTTGGTTTTTTTCTTTTTAAGGTTAAATGTACCATAGACTTGGCAGCTGAGAAATATATAAATATACACCATGTCCTTGTGAATGCCTCAGTTCCTTGAATAGTCTTCCTCCTTCCCAGACCTTATCTTCCCCTCACTAAGTTTAATATGGTACAATCATAAAACCTTTGGAGAGCCTGAGTGAAGGAAAATAGCCTGATCTGTTGTCAATTGTTTAGCCTCATATTGTCACAGTCATACCCAGGGCTCAGGAAATATGTTTTGGAAGGGCAGATTCTTCATCTTTTTATCTTTTAAATTCATGATATGTTGATATATATTCTGTCTATTTTATACTAATTTTTCCCTTATGGGAGAAGTCCGTATGAACCATTTCTTTTATTTTTATATTTTTAATATATCTACTGTCCTACAACTTCTCTGTTCTAACTTCCTAAAACGTAAGCAAAGTTCTATATATGAAAAACACCTAGAAGCCCAGTTCATTTAGTTCTCTAAAGACAGTGATTGCAAGAGAGGTTCTCTTTGTTGGAGCATCCAGTCTGTTTAGAAGGGTTAATTTTACAAATCCCTTTAAGAGGAAAGTTGATACTTAGAGAGCCTGGATTATGTATCACCAAAAGAATTTTATTAGTTGCATGAGACAATAAAAGGATTTTGTTAGTTGCACTGGAGAAATAGGAGGGAGGCAGAGCCTCAAACCTGAAGAAAGAAGCATCTTCTTATGGTACATGAGATTCCTCTAGCATGTAACATCTTGCTTCAAACTTCAGGAAACTTTAGTAGTAAAACTGCTAAAAAGCATGATTTGCTTAGCAGCAAATGTATTGCAGGGGAAATCAGAAGATAGATGTGGCTTTACATCAGATATATAGTAGGTAATACTCAGGAAAAAGAGTCTGGCAAGAGAGATACGGGAGAGGGAGAGAAGCAGGAAATTTTAAAGGTCATGAGGAGGAAACTGGTTTCTCACAAGGCCATTGAATTCGGGTTTGAAGACTCAGGTTTATACTTAATCAGATCTCTACTTGTGGAGATGAGAATCCAACCAACGTGCATGTCACATAACATATAGCCCAAATGTAAGGAAATTTAAAAATAGAAAAGAAACTTTACCTTTGTAAAAGAATCATTGTTGGAATTTGTATGAATTGTGTTTTTTTCTGTTCTCTGTATAAGCCTATTTACCTTATTGTAATCATAGCATGGATTTAAAAAAATGGGTTTCTTCCTCCATCAACTGACATTTTGTTGTTTTTCACTGTTTTATCATTTTTATAACATAATTTAATTAATCTATAGAAATCCATTGAGTGACTATACTATGGTTTATTAGCCAAAATGAGCAACTTGGAAAATTATTTACATCCCATTTATTTAGCCTATTTTATTTTAAATAATTCCAAGATGAACTTCTCTGTATGTTAATCCAAATTCAAAATTATTTTATTCTGATGGAATCGGTGACTGCATTTCTGAAATTATAACACTGTAAATATTTTTAGGCAAATGGAAATTTTAGGATTGCAAAAATCATCAAATAGGTCTCTGCTATTTTCTTATACTCATATTTTTGGAAAAAAAAAAAAAACTATTTGTTTTGATATCTCAATTGTCTCTACCAAAACGTTTAGGTGGATGGATTTATAATACAGGGTTTTATTTAATTGAGATCTGGGTGATTTTTTTTTCCTTCTTAAAGACTTTAAACATGAAAAAACTGAAATTAGGAGAGAACAGGACCTCTATCCTCATGGGTAAGGTGAAAATACATATATAGAGATAGACAGAAAAGATAGAGATTGATGTATAATACAAAGCTCAAGAGAAATTATTTACATACATGCATATTTATATGTGTATACATACCTATATATATACCCACACTTATTATTTGTGCAAGAGCTGTTATTGGCAGAGATAGTGAAGAACACAAGTAGAGTTTGGTGTAGCAAGACATTTGGAGTAAATTAACAACACTGGTTCTAATTTCGAGTTAATTATTAGCCCTGATGTTACAACAATAATAAATACAGCATTGTAGCTGAGTAAAAACTTATGATGTCTCCCCACCCTGATCAAGATGGAGGAATGAGGAGCTTCAGGGCTATATGAGCTTTGAACTACAAGGAAGAACTAGCAGAAACATCTTCCTCAAAGTGCTAGAAAACAGTTAAAGGATTGCGGTAACAGGACAAATGCCAAATCAAGAAAAAGGTAACTTAAAAGTGATAGGTCCTTAAGGTGCCCTTGTTGGCCCCTTCCCCATCCCTTCAATGGCTTAGCTTGGAGACAGCCATGCTCCAGAGCAGGTCCCTGATCCTGGTTTTAGTAGGAGCAAACTAGCCTTCACATACATCCTGGAAACAGGTATGTCTGGCCCGATCTGAGCCAGGACACTCCTCATATGCTTGCCATTTCAGAACTTGCTCTGCATGTAACATCAGCTCACAGAGCAGCCCTAGAGAATGCTATGGGAGAAGAGTCAAAGCATGACTGCCTGTGCCAAGGGATTGCTGGCTATAGAACATACAGTGCAGTGCCCAAGACCCCGAGGAAACTGTTTCCTAAGGAGAATGGTGAATTTTAAATGAGGAAATTCCTGGGACTACATGCACATGTAGAAAATAAGACTCTGTACATAAAGGATCAGGGAGGCCTTGACCTCAAGCTATTCCCTAAAATCATTGCATGGGTAAATTATGATGGAGAACACTCACACAGATCAATCTGCAAAGACTGGGAAAGGTGTATGTTTATTTGTTTTAGTTAACTCTAGACATTCAAAGAAACTCTGTTATAACAGTAGCTGAAAAAAAGCTTAAGAAACAGACACTTCAGAATCTACATTCCAGTCATAAAACATCAAAATGTCAAAATGACCATGTTTTAACAAAGATTACAATACATGCAAAGAAACACGAAGTGATGGATGGACCAAGCAAAGGAGAAGATTAAAGCATTAGTAGCTATCAATGATGAGGACCAGAGTTAGAGTATACCAGATAAAGACTTAAAAAATGAAAAGAAAGAAAGAAAGAAAGAAAGAAAGAAAGAAAGAAAGAAAGAAA
>JAKSZT010034297.1:2348541-2495745 GCA_026826555.1 Tolypeutes matacus | reverse complement strand
AAGAAAGAAAGAAAGAAAGAAAGAAAGAAAGAAAGAAAGAAAGAAAGGTCCTTTTATTCTCAAAGAGCTAAAGAAAAACTTGGACAAAGCACTAAAAGAAATCAGGAAAATGATAGATGGACACAAAGAAAATATCAATAGAGAAACGTAAATTATGAAAAGGAACCAAACATAATTGAAGAACACAGCAACAGAAATTAAAGACTCCATAGAGGGATTCACCAGGAGATTGGAGCTGGCAGAAGAAATAATTAGTTAACTTGAAGAGAAGACTGTTGAAATTATACAGTCTATGGAGCAGAAAAAGAAAGAATGAAGAAAAGAGCCTGAGGTACCTCTGAGACATCATCAAGCTTAACAATATACACATTGTGGGAATCACAGAAGAAGAGAGAACAGAGCAGAGAGAATATTCGAAGAAATAATGGCTGAACATATCCTAAATTTAATGAAGACAAATATACACATCCAAGATGCTCAATGAATTCCAAACAAGATAAACCCAAATAGATCCATACTACATGATAATCAAACTGTTGAAAGCCAAGGAGAAAAGCAAGTACAATAATGTTAAGTACAGATTTCTCATTAGAAGCCACAGAGGCAAGAAGATAATGGGATGACATATTTAAAGTGCTGAAAGCAAAAATTGCCAACCAAGAATTATATATATGTCTAAACTCTCTTTCAAAAATGAGGAGATTGACGCTACCAGATAAAGAAAACCTGAGGTAGTTTGTTACCACTAGACAGGCCCTACATGAGGTGCTAAAGAGATTTCTGAAGGTAGAAAGTAAAGGCAAGGATGAGAGACAATAGATTGAAACTGCATGAAGAAATACATATCTCTGGTAAGGATAACAACATGCATAATTACAAATGCTAGTGCTTTTGTACTCTGCTTTTAACTTCCTGCAGGATCTAAAAGGCAAATGCTAGAATTCAATGATAAAACAAAGGTTTGGGGCTCATAATGTATACACATTTAACTTATGATAAGAAGTACATAAAAGTGTGGGGGGCGGGACAAAGGGCTATAGGAATATAATGTTTGTTTACTATTATACTTAAATTGGTATCAAAGTGAATAAGATTGTTATAGATTTAGGATGTTAACTAAAAATAAAACATCTATGTACACTCATAGAGACAGAAAGTTGAGTACAGGTTGCCAGGGGTGGAGGACAGGGGAGATGGCGAGTTAATGCAAAATGGGTATAGGGTTTCTGTTTGGAGAAATGGAAAAGTTTTAGTAATCGAAGATAGAAAAGGAACCACAACATTGTGCATGTGACGAATCCCACTTAATGACATAGTTGGGGGTGGTTGAAATGAGAAAGTTTACATTATTTATATGTTCCCGCAATTTAAAAAATAAAGAAGAAAGAAGGAACAACTAAAGAGCCAATGACAATTATATGAAATATGTGATCCTGGGTGGGGTTTAACAAGGGAGGAGAAGCAGCTCAAAAGGGCCTTACTGGAACATGAAGAAACAGAAATACAGACTGTAAGCTTTCTATCAGTGTGAAATTTCTTGAACTTGATAACTTCACTAAAGTTAGCTATATAAGTGAATACCCTTGTTCTTAGGAAATGCATCTGCCAGTATTAAGTGTTCAAGGCATTATTCAGATATTGGATAGACAGAATAAAAATAGATATAGATTAGATAAATAGATAAATATATGGACAAATGGATACATAGATCGATTGATGATTATCTAAGTTAATAGATAGAATGATGTGGCAAAAGGTTAATAGTAGTAGATCTGGTTATCTGGAGGGATAGGGCATGTTGAAATTCACTGTATGGGGTTTGTATTATTTTTGTAACTTTAAGTTTAAAAGTGTTTCAAAATAAAAAATTTTTAAAACCTATTACATATTAAGTCCTTTGTTAAAGGCTTTATATATATTATATCAAACAATATTCACAAAAATCTTATGAGATGAATTAAATTATCATCATTTTACAAATGAGAGATTTAACCTTGAAAATTACTTAAGGTAATAAGCTAGTTTAGTGGCACCTTCTGGATTCAAAACTGTCTAGACTGCACTTATCCACTTATTAAATGCCTAAGGATGCTTAAAGGTAATAATGGAGGTTTCAGGTAATTAAAATATTTCACCATTCTACCAGAAATTAAATATTCGCCTCAATTTGGCCACACAGATTAATGAATACAGCAGATTGCTTGCTTTGGGCTAGAATAATAACTCTATATGAAACATCAATAAATTAAGCTAATCATAAACTGATTGTCAAACATAACTTTGTGAATAAAAATTGTAACATGCTAATTTTTTAAAGAGACAAGTTAATGAGCCCCAACTTTGACCACCAGGGACCCTTTTATTAATTTCCTCATCCCAGATATCACATTTGTGGGTTATTTTTCACTTAAAGAATATGTTACTTTCCTAATGCAGATATTTTGCATTAAAGAATAAGCCACAAAAATGCTCTCTTTTAAAAAGCATGTAACCTTGAATCCCAAGCTTGCACAGATTAAATAGACTCCAATGTTCTCTCTTTGAAGCCAAGTAGCTCTGGGCACTTTTCTACCCTTTGGCCTGTCTCTCTCCAACTTCATTGCATATCACCTTTTTAAACCCCCAGGTCTGTTTTAACACCACTGTTTTCCAACTATCCCATTTCCACTGAACTTTTAGTTCAGTTACCAGTGTCACTGGTTCAGATGCTTTCAGATTGATCCCCATGTTGCACCATCTGCAAATTTGATTAATAGGATGTTTACCCAGATCCACCAGATCATTAATAAAGGAAGAGAAGAAAACAAACAGACCTACATTGATCCTGTGGTGTCTCCACCAGTTTCCCTCAGGACTAGACACCATCATTTATCATCAACCCATGTTTACATCCCAACAGCCAACGCTTGTGTTGGACAGGGCTGATATCCAAGTGTCCCTGTATTTGTCTTATGAGCAAGGTCATGGGAAGATCTATACTGAGTACTTGAGTTAATCCAGCACTCACAATCCCTCAGAATTTTGTTGTGTTTAAATTCAAGACTGATATTATTTCATAGGCATTGTCTCAATGTTCAAATGTCTAGAATCTATGATAGGTACCAAACTAAGTTTCCTGAAGGTAGAAGGTATGTGGATAAGCATGAATATCCATGAACCGCCAGTGATCTGCCCAGGACCTGGCACATAGCTTTATTTAACATCTACTTTGTTAAATGACTGTTGCATATTAGGTCCTTGCCCTTCAATGTCTAACAGTCTAGTGGTAAAATTGAGCTTGGTATAAACTGTTTTTTGTTCGTGAAAATAAATATTTGCTTAATGAGCAATTAATACTTTTCCTGGCATAAGGTAAGACATTCCTTGACTTTCCCATCTGTAGAATGGCTATAAAATGACTTGTTCCCAGGATATCATATTCCTGAACCAATTCTTCCCCAATGGCTTTGGTAATTTCCTGGTCTGATCTCATAGTATCTTGTATGCATTTCTATTTCAGAACATATGAAAAACATGCATGCACAAATGTGAAGTAGTATGTAATATTCCTTCCTCTAGCTTGTGAATGTGAACACAGAGTCCATATCTTGTTAATTGGTTTGATCTCAGTGCCTGGTACACCACCATGAATGGGATTAATCACCCAATAAATCGAGTGATTGTCTTTATGTAGAGGGCTTTTCCCACCACATCATAACTGTCATCTCATTCCAACTTTACTAGACTACAGTAAACGTTTAGGCATAGCCTTCTATGAATTTATTCCTATTTCATTAGTGTCTGTCTTAGGAATTAAACAATTTGTGAAACATGTTTATTTTTAACTGTCTTATATCTCAGAATAGCTATTTTGAGATTAATCAGCACGTTTGGTAAGCATTGTGTACTTTGAATTCCTAGCTGCTCAATGATTTAAATAAACTCCCCTTGTGAGAGCATGCATGTTAATTAATCCCATGTGCTAAGTGCTGACCTAGACTTAACCCAATGCTCCAAACATTTGGTCCCTAGTTCCTTCATTTTGTCATCTAGCCACAGAACAAAAGAGAGGATGTAGCTGATAAATAAATTCACCTTGCAAAATTTGTTTATTAAATTATTGACAAGACTTAACTATTTAACACATGACATATTTGGACACAGGCTACATTTATAAAATGTTTTAGGACTGAATTACAGACACATCAGGCAAAGATAATTTTTATCTGCACAGGTATATTCTCTCAGAGAGTGATTACATCATTCAACACATACCATCATTTGTCAATCATTTGTTACCCGGATTTTCTTCATTCACTGTATAGGTTAGCTCAGTTGGTCAGATATTCATGATAAGGAGTCCATGATTATATATATATATATATATATATTAATTGTGGGTAAAAATCAAAATTCTCACAATACATACAAACATTTGCAAAATGATATATAAATATATATGCATATATGTGTATTTGCTTACAAAAATGTTATTTACATATATATATAGACATATATTTTAAGAGGTGCTTAGATTACCCAAAATATTACACGGAACCCACTGGGATTCCCATGTTGCCCACCTCCCACACCTCCCACCACATCCCACACAAACATCTCCCACAAGTGTGGCCCACCACCCTCAATGAACTCACACATCCTGGAGCCTTGCCACCAACCATAGACCACAGTTCACACTGTAGACCACACTCTCTCCCACTCAGTTCTGAGTGGTGTGTGCTGATTTAAAATGGCCTACATCCATTGCCACAACGGTACTCAGAACAACCTCCAACTCCCAAAGAAACCCCTGTATTTCAACTGCTCATCCCCTCCCTACCCCAAAAATGTCAAGTGGCCACTGGCTCCACCTCATTGTTATAATTTTTTGCATTGCTAGAATCACCATATGTGAACAAGAGAATACCATCAAGTCCACTCTAGTCCATTGTTCTTCCCCCAATCCTGAGAGGACTGGGATGGTGATGTCCACTCCAACTCCAAGTGAGTGAGGGCTTATATCCCATGGATATGGTGGGTGGGATGATCCTGCCTGCAGATGCAGGCCCTTTCCATTCCCTGGGATGGCCGTTGCCCATCGTTGTCTCCTTGCCAGGTGACTTGGATGAGTCCATTGAGCTGTAGGGTAGGAGTTGCAGCTCCACCGAGATTTCATGCACACCTGGCACATAGGTAGGCAGGAGGCTCCAGTCTCTGGAAGTATACCTAAAAACTCCAGCATCACATATAGGTTTGAATAGAAGGGACTGGTGAACCATGTGCAGGGAGGACTTATTTGAGTCTAATTCTGTCACTCTCAGGAGCACAGATTCCAAAATAGAACCCACTGATAAGGCATCAGTCTCTGGGGCTATCCCCCCTTATATAGGACCTGGGTGTCTCCGGAGCTCTCAGGAACCCCTCTGTGTGGGGTGATAGGCACTTCGGTGTTCTCTGAGCTCCTACTGAGGTGTGTGTAAGAGTTACCTCTGGGATGACCTCCCGACTGTCTTTGAAGTCTCTTAGCCACTTGAACTCATTTGTCTTTACCATTTCCCCCTTTTATTCAAGGTCTTTTTCCAGTTGTGTTGCCAGTTGGCACTTGGCATTAATCCCTCGTTGCCAGGGAGGCTCATCCCCGGGAGTCATGTCCCATGTTGGGGGGAAGGTAATGCAATCATATGCTGAGTTTGGCTTAGAGAGAGGCCACATTTGAGCAACAAGGAGGCTCTCAGGTGGCAACCCTTAGGCACCCCACAACTGCAGGCTAAGTCTCATTTACAAGAGCAAAGACTCACAAGGGTAGTCAATGATTATATATTACACTCAAAGTTATCCTACTATAAATCTAGGCAGAAACCAGAAAATATTATCTCTGATCCTAAATACTTGAGATTCTGCATTTTGAAAACACTTTCCACATGTTTCTAATACTGAGTAATGTCTGGGAGCCCCTAATCTGCTCCAAAGTCCTTCAACTGGACAAAGAGGGCAGGGAAATCCATTCAAGGACAAACTCTGAGTTGGAGGCAGAGCTGAAACTAGATCAGTAGCTCTCTACCATGAATTAACTGCAAAGCTTTTTAAAAAATGCCAAAGCTAGAATCCCAGTAAGATCAATTGACTCAGAATTTCTGGGGGGTCAGAATGGGACAGTTATATCTTTCAGAAGTTCTCTACATGATCCTATTTCTCAGTGAGAGTTGAGACATCTTGAACAAGACCTAAATCTACTGATTTCCATTCTAGTGTGTTCTGCATAAGTAATATATCCCTTCTACCCTCAACTACTTCTTAAAATTTTATGTCACCAAACATTACAGATAAAAATATCAATAGTAGGTTCTATATGTTTTACAAATCAAAAAGATGTGCATCCCTCCCCTGGTAGATTGTGAGATGATTTTGATGAGACCCAAACTGAAAATCAATTAACATTAATTTAAAAAGTGAGAAAGTCAGTCTCATTTCAATTCTTTTATATTTATTTTTTATTGTTTCAAAGATAAAGTTTATTTGAAGCTTATATGGTTTTAAGTAACTTACTTGCCAATTTCTTTTTTGACAAGGAAGAAGGAGGAAGAGGAGAAAGAGAAAGAGGAAGAGAAGAATGAGTAGAAACAGATAAGCATCAGGCTTATTACCATTGGCAGACACCAATCTCATAGCAGAATTATGTGTTGGTATGTGTGTATATTTTGCTTGTATCAATGTGTGTGCGTGTGTGTATAATCATACATTTTATTTATTGTCATTGCTACTTTCTATTTATAGGAAGTAACATGGTATCAATAACAAATTTTCTTTTAAAACTACTTATTAGGGACCTGCCTTTATCAAGATGGCAGAATGAGATGCTTCAGGGCCATATCCCTTCACAGATGCTTTGAAGAACCAGCAAGATTTGATAGAGACACCTTTTTCAGAGCTTAAGAGAATAAAGTACTGCAGTAACAAGGCAAACACAAAATCAAGAAAAAGGCATCTGAAAAGCCATAGGATTTCATGATCTGTACCCTTCACGGGCTCAGCATGGAGCTGGCCTGCACTCCCGATATGGGGATACCTGGTTCTGGTTCCAGAGGGAACAGAGTAAACCTCATGCACATATTCGGTGCTTGTATGTCTGGCCCAATCTGTCTGGTGGAGGTGAAGCATGCTAGTAAAATAGGGAATCAATAGATGTATCTGGAACCTGGCAAAAAGTCCACATGGATATCAATACCCAAGATGACTGCTGAAAGACCCTCATAAGATTCTGCCATCCAGAATGAGATTTCCTCTGGAAGCCAGGAGAAGCCCCAGATATTCTCCAGGGGCCTTATAATTGGGCCCTCCTGAGGAATTGATGGGTGGGGTAATCAAGCAAAACAGCAAACAGCTGGGACTCCTATGCCATTAGCAAAGGGGCATAATAATTAATGGTTCAAAAAGCAGGTGCAAAGGCTGAATAGCTCTTGCCTTTGGACCCCTGTTCTGGCCTTTGCCCCTGCATGGATCAAGATGCAATTAAAACCTGGGCATTTATAATCTGTAATGGGAAATTGTAGCCTGTAAACCTCTTTATCACTTTTCAGCCCCTTCCTCTCTACCTGGGACCCATGATCTGTTATTTTCTCCCATCTCACTTTTCTCCCCACCTTAATAAATTACTGGCCTAATCAATATGGCATGCTCTTGAAATTCATTTCTGCAGCCTAGTCAAGAACCTAGACAAAATCTGGTAACAGTGGGCTGAAGAAATCATCATAACAGAACTTGCCTTTCTTACAGAAGGCAGGTCAGTGAGCTCTCCTACAGAGTGTTGTTGCAGTGCAGTCAAATTGTGCTGCCTAGGGCAAGGGATTGCTAGCTCTAGTATGTGCAGTGCATTGCCTTGGACTTTAAGGAACAGTTTTCTAGGGAAGAGGGGACATTTATAACCATATAAAGGATGAGGGGGGAGAGGAATTCCTTGGGGCACATGTGCATGCCTAAAACAAGAGGCATGTACAGATAAATCAGGGAGAAACTTTTGCTTTATCCTGGAGCTATTCTTTAAACCCATTGTATGGATAAATTCTGAAGGAGAGGGCTTGAATGGGTCAATCTGCAAAGACTGGGAAAGGTGCTTTCTGTTTTCCTTTTGTTTTTGTTTTTCTCAGCTCCTGACATTCAATGAAAGCTCTCTCATAATACTAGCTGAGCAGAAGCTTAATAAACAGATGCCTCAGAGTCTAAATACCATCGATAACATACTGAAATATCAAAATGCCTAGGTTTCAACAGAGTATTAGAAAACATTTAAAGAAACAGGAAGTGATGGTGCAGGCAAAGGAGATTAAAGCATTAGAAACCATCAATGACAAGGACCAGTCCTGCAGCACATAAGACAAAGACTTTAAAAAGAAAGTCTTTATTATGCTCAAAGAGCTAAAGAAAAGCATGAACAAAGAACTAAAGGAAAACAAGAGAATGATAAATGAACAAAAAGAGAATGTTGAAAGAGAGATTAAAATTATGAAAATTGTGTAAAGTAACCAAACACCTGAAGACCACAGTAACAGAAATTAAAGATTCCATTGAAGTTTTCAACAGCAGATTGGAGCTGGCAGAAGAAATAATCAGTGACTCTGAAGATAATACCATTGAAATCAACCAGTCTGAGGAGTAGAAGAAGAAAGAACGAAGGAAATTGTCTGAGGAACCTCTGAAACACCATCAAGTGTAACTGAGGATGGATAAAATGGAGGAGGGGCAGAAAACCTAATAAATTTCCACACAAACACCACCCAGTAGAAAAAACTACAGCAGATTCCTGCTGGACTCATATAGGCAGGCAATCAGAAGGCAGCTAGTGCCTGCTGACATGCACAAATATGTTCTGCTGACATGATGGGAATGCAGTTTATAGCATTCACCCATCAGTGGAGGAAACAACACTGGCAACGTGTGACCACTGACTGCATAAAGAAATCATGGGAATGCAGCTTACAATGTCCACCCAGCAGAAGAAAAGGGGAAAAGCAGTATATTTCCACCTTACCCACATATTTTCACAATCCCCTCATGGGAGTAATAGCCAGGAGCCAATCACCACCGGACAGCATCCCTTAATCCCCTAGAGAATCAAATCACCCAATAAAACTCATGAGGTCATGAAAGGATACTATGAACAACTGTATGCCAAAAAACTAGATTAAGTATATGAGATGGACAAATTCCTAGAAATACACAAACCACCTACACTGACCAAAGAAGAAATAGAAAACCTCAACAAATTAATCACAAGTGAAGAGATTGAAACAGTCATCAAAACTTTCCCAAAGATGAAAGGCCCGGGACCAGATGGCTTCATAGGTGAATTCTACCAATCAAAGAGTACCCAATACCAATCTTGCTCAAGATCTTCCAAAAATATTGAACAGGAAAGAACATTACCATAATAGCAAAACCAGAAAAAGATACTATGAAAAAAGAAATTTACAAACAAATACCTCTAATGAATATAGATGTGAAAGTCCTCAACAAAATAATTGTGAACCAAATCCAACAGCACATTTAAAGAATGATACACCACAATCAAGTGGGTTTTATCCCAGGTACACAACAGTGGTCCAACACAAGAAAATCAATTAATGTAATAAACCACATTGTTAAATGGAAGAATAACAATCACAGGATCCTCTCAATTGATGCAGAAAAATCATTTGACAAAATACAGCACTCTTTCTTGATAAAAAAAAAAAAAAAAAAACATCCTGAAAGACAGGAATAGAAGGAAGGTTTCACAATATGGAAAAGTGCATATATGAAAAACCTACAGCTAGCATTGTACTCAATGTTCAAAGACTGAAAGCTTTCCTGCTGAAACCATGAACAAGACAAGGATGCCCATTGTCACCATTATTATTCAATATAGTGCTAGAGGTCTTAACGAGAGCAATTAGGTTAGAAAAAGAAACAAAGTGCACCCAAACAGGAAAGGAAAAATTAAAACTTTTACTATACACTGATGATATGATCCTGTATCTAGAAAATCCTGAAAAATCCACAACATAGCTACCAGAATTAATAAACAAGTTCAGAAAAGTGGTGGGATACAAGATTAATACACAAAAACCAGTAGCGATTCTATACACTACAGATGTGCAATCTGAGGAGGAAATCAGAAAAAAAATTATATTATAATAGTGACTAAAACAAACAATATTTAGGAATAAACTTAACCAAGGACATAAAAGACCTGTATTCAGAAAACTACAAAACATTGCTAAAAAAAACCAAAGAACACTTAAATAAATGGAAGGATATTCCATGTTCACGGATTGAAAGACTAATATCATTAAGATGTCAATTCTACCCAAACTGATTTACAGATTCAATGCAATCCCAATAAAATTCCTAATAGCCTTTTTTTGCAGAAATCAAAAGACCAATAATCAAATTTATCTGGAAGGGTAATGGGTCCCCAAGTAGCCAAAAATATCTTTAAAAAGACAACATTGGAGGATTCCAACTTTGTGACTTTAAAGCATATTACTTAGAAAGTGGTAAAAACAGCATGGTACTGTCATGAAGACAGACAGATTGACCAATGGAACTGAATAGAGAACTCAGAAATAGACACTCACATCTATGTCAAGTCATTTTTGACAAGGCTGTTAATGTTAAGCCTACCCAGCTGGGCCTAAACAGTCTATTCAATAAATGGTCCTGGGAGAACTGGATTCCCATATCCAAAAGAAAGAAGACCCTTATCTCACACATTTACACAAAAAATTAACTCAAAATTGATCAAGGACCTAAATATAAAAGCAACAACCATAAAATGCATAGAAAAAATATATAGGAAACATCTTCAAGATCTTGTGGTAGGCAGTAGTTTCTTAAACCTTACACCCAAAGCACAAGTAAAAAAGGAAAAAATAGATAAATGGAACCTCCTCAAGATTAAACACTTTTGCACCTCAAAGGAGTTTGTCAAAAGAGTGAAAAGGCAGCCGACTCAATGGGAGAAAATATTTGGCAATCACATATCCAATAGGGGTTTAATAGCCATGATATATAAAGAGATCATACAACTCAACAATAAAAAGACAAACTATCCAATCAAAATATAGACAAAATACTTGAAAAGACAATTGTCCAGAGAATAAATACAAATGGCAAAGAAACACATGGAAAAAATGTTAAATATCACTAGAGATTAGGGAAATGCAAATAAAAATTACAATGAGATATCATTTCACACCTATCAGACTGGCCACTATTAAAAAGTAGAAATATTGTAAATGTTGGCGAGAATGTAGAGAGATAGAAATGCTTCTTCATTGTTGGTGGGGATGTAGAATGGTACAGTCACTATGGAGGACTGTTTGGCATTTCCTAAGGAAGTTGAATACAGACTTGTCATGAGACCCGGCAATACTATATATCTAGATGAACTGAGAGCAGTTACATGAATAGACATCTGCACACAGATGTTCATAGTGGCGTTATTCATGATAGCCAAATTTGGAAACAACCCAGTTGTCCATCAACTGATGAATGGATAAACAAATTGTGGGGTATACCCAGAATGGAATATTATGCAGCAGTAAGAAGAAATGAAGTTGTGAAGCACATGACAACATGGATGAACCAGGATGACATTATGTTGAGTGAACCAAGCCAGATACAAAAGGATAAATACTATATGATTGCGCCATTATGAACTAAATATATTGTGTAAACTCATGGAGTAAACATTTAAAATATGTCAGCAGAAAATGAAAGGAGGGTACAGAACAGAAAGCTGAGGGCTAATCTGTGCAGAATTGGTTAAAAGATTGTTTGTAAACCTTTGGAAATGAATAGAAATCATAAAAGCGCATCATAGTGTTTGTAACTATCAGAGCTACTCTATGGGTATGATAGTGGTTGAAAGGATAAATCTAAGGTCATGTATATTACTAGAAGGAAAACTAAAAAATGTAACATGGCACTGTATAACATAGTGAAACCTCATGCAAAATTAAAATATGTGTGATTTTGCATATATAAGATTGATTTTACAAAATATAAATACAAATATACTAGAGAGAAAGAAACAGAATATCAGCTATGTATGGCAGGGGAAGCATAGAGAGATTGAGTGGTGATTAGATTTGTTTGCTTGATTGGTTAGCTTTTGTTTATTATTATTATTATTACTGGAATATTGAAAATGCTCAAAAATTATTAGAGTGATATATACACAACCATATGATTATACAGAATACCATTGATTGTACACTTTGGATGGATTTATGCTTTATTAATATGTATCAATAAAACTGATAGGTAAAACAAAAAGAGGAGTAGATTCAGATGCTCCCAGATAAACAAAAGCTGAGGGAGTTCATCACCACTAAACCAGCCCTATAAAAGATGCTAAGGAAGTTCTGTAGGTTGAAAGGAAAGGAAACTAAACAATAGATCAAAGTCACATGAAAAAAAATAAGGGTCTTCAGTAAGGGTTATGACATGGGTAAATATAAAAACCAATATATTACATTTTTTTACTGTAACTCTACTTTTTACTTCCTACAGGTTCTAAAAATGCAAATGCATAAGTGTAATGAGAAATCAGTGATTTTGGATTCCTAATGTATAAATCTGTAATTTGTTGACAAGAAGTACATAAGTGGGTAGGCAGAGGATTATAAGAACAAAGTTTGTATAGGCCATTGAAGTTAAGTTTGTATCTAAGCAAACAAAAGAATTATTGATTTGGGATGTTAGATTTATGCCCTTGGTAACTACAAAGAAATTACAAAGAAAATATCAGAGAAATTGCAAGCTCACAACGTCAGAATTTTGAACACAGGCAGAAAAGGGCATGGGGCAGCAGTCCTGGGGAGTTCATGCATAATGGGTGTGGGATTTCTGTTTTAGGAGATGGGAATTTCAGTTTGGGGAGATGGGAAGTTTTGATAAAGGTACTACAACCATGGAAATATGATCCCACTGAATGGTGTGCTTAGGAGTGGTTGAGATGGGAAGTTTATGTTGTGCATATGTTCCTACAATTTAAAAAAAAAAACAATGTGCAACTAAAAAGTCAATGACAATTAAATGCAATTTGTGATCCTGGATAAGAACTAAGAAGGTAGTAAAGGGGTACCAAAGGACAGTTATGGGACATATGAACTAGTTGGAATATAGATTGTAAGCTTTATATCAAAGTCAAATTTCTTGAACTTGATGGCTGCACTTAAGGTGTTTTTGTAAGTGAATATCCTTGTTCTTAGATATGCATGGCAGTATCAACTGTTCAAGGAGCATGATGTGTACAACCTACACTTAAGTGTTCATAAAATGGATTGCTAAACGGAAACACAGAAAGACAGATAGATGGATAGATAGTGGATTGGAAGAATGATGGAAATATAGAATGATATGGCAAATGTGGCAAAAGGTTAAAATTTGTGTATCTGGGTAGCTAGTGGGATAGGTGTATGTTGGAGTTCTTTGCATAGGGATTGTATTATTTTAAAAACTGTAAGTTTGATATTATTTCAAAATTAAAACTTTAGAATTTTTTTTTAAAGTAGATATTACCAGTGAACTTAGGGAAATATATTTTAATGATATAAAATAATAATTGTCTTCCACAGGTTTCTAAAATTAAGGAATTATAGCGAGAATAATAAAAAGTGTTATTAGTGGCAGACTTGTCCAAACAATCAAACCTTTGACACTTCATTCGAGGACTGTCTTGTCTGTTATACCAATGAGCATGTGAAAGGCTCTTAAAGGGAGTCTTCTGTTCCAGTGATTTTTGTGATAATCCTACCATATGTTACTATTTTGGAAAACTCAGTAAAGGAATGAAAATATCAAAGTAGGCATATGTTTTTTTTATGAAAGTTTCAGAAAAGTATGTTTATTTTGACTTATGTCTAAATTAGATTCCTAACAGCTGAATGAAATGTAAATTAGTTGTTTTTGTTGCAGAAGATAGACATTCCATAAAACATGGTATCAATCATCTCAGAAGTGCCAATTTTTATTTCAAGCAGTGGTGTGATTACCAGCATGATCATTTTTACAATTGAAAAGAGTGGACACCAATAAATGTTCACACAGCCAGGAAGAGCATAGGATTAGTCATGCCTCTTCCCACTTCAGGGTCTTTGTCCCTGAGAATTCTCTGAGTAGAATTCTTTCCCCTTTTTATGTCTCCTTTGCTCCCAAAAGCATTTCTAAAAAGCTCTTCAGGTCATTTGGTCATCAGGTGGATGGGAGCTGTTCATTTCGTCCAAACTTCCCCATCAGTAAAAGAGCAATTAACTTCCACTCATTGTTCACACTTCAGAGTTAAAGCCTTCCTTCCTCTGATGCCTCTGGGTAGGATCTCTCCATATAGGCCTTTAGAGAAAACACCCTGTCTTATGTTACTTTCATAGGACTGATAAAACTGATAATAAATCACAAAACAACAAATACTTAAATACCTATTTAAGAGTATTTATATCACTATTCTCTATTGAATTGTAAGTTCCTTGAGGGCAAGAACCATGTCTGTCCAGAACATCTCTTAATCCCCACTGTCTTCCTAGTACAGTGTGTGAGATATCATAGATGCACAATAAATGTTTCCTGAATGAGTTTGTAAAATTCCTTCTGATTCTACAGGAACCTGTGAAAATAAAATACAATATTATATTGGATGGTGGTCTGGGTTTTTTTTAAAATGTTGGAAGAACGCAAAGGTAATATGAAGCTTTAGGATAGTTGTCATCATCATTGTCTTCTCACTGATTGTATGGTAAGAGGTTTACTTGGGATTGCAGAAGTAACCTGACCCTTGGGCTTTCAGCATTAGAAGACTTACAGAACTACTTCTTAACAATATAAAAAATGGAATAGATATTTAAATACATGGTTCCTAGCATGGACTACCAGTTATTATGTAAAATTGCAAGCCAATTCAGCAGTTGAAGAATGCTAGTGCTGGAAGAAGTAGAAAGGGAGACAGCATGGGATGGCACCATGATATGTTTTCTGGATTTAGCACATGGAAAAACAAGTTAGCTATTTGTATTAGTCAACGTTCTCTATTGGAAACAGAAATGACAAGATATATCTCTAAATAGTATGAGATTTTATAAAATGTCTCACACAACTGGGGGAATACGTATGTCCAAATTCCATAGGGCAGGCTGCAAACCAGGGGCTCCAATGAAGGTCCTCGATGAATTCCCCAGGAGAGGCTGGCTATCTGAAATAGAGATGGGAGTTCTCTCCCTGAATGCTGAAATCACTTCTTTTAAGGCCTTCAACAGATTAGATGAGATGCCATTCATTGCTGATGGCAATCTCCTCATTTGATTGTCGATGTATTCAGCCATCTATGCAATCAACTCACTGATGACTAAAGGTCATGAAACACCCTTGTATTACAATTAGCCAAGTGCTTTCTTGACCAAGAAAATGGGCACCATTACCTGGCCAAGTTGACACATTAGCCTAACCATCACAGTCCACCCATTGTCAACTTGGCAGCCATAAACATCACCTTAAATCATACTTAGCCTTTAAATAAAAACAAAAACATATAAATATTATATATTTCCACCTAATAATATTCAACTGTCCTGCATACACTGGAAATGCACTAAATTCCTCTACAATAGGGTGTAAGTCCTTGGGTAATATTCACTGTTAATCTTGACATCCTTAAATACTATGACATGAAACTAGTACAACTTATGTCATATGATAAGGGGAAAGGATAGGTAAGAAAACAAAGATATTCGTTTTGTGTACTTATACAAACATACTCATAAGAAAAAAAAGTAAGATATTTTCATGACCATTATAGTCCTCATTTATGTAACTGGTCATAAGGTCAGAGTTCATATTTATCACTACCTTCTTCTACTACCCATTCCATGTTTCCTTTACCCTCAGCAAGCACGTCAGCTTGTCCAGTTCTTTGCCTGTTGAGGTAACCCAAACCTACATTCCTGAAGATCCTAGGCCATTGTTAGTCTTGCCTGGACTGGATTGTTGTAATTTCCCATTGGTTTTAATCACAGGTCATGATAGTACTAAGAGTGCCCTCGGGTGTCTCCTGTATTCCAGGAAAACTCTTCTTTACCTCCATTTTGTAAGTGCAGTCCTGTTTCCTCTTGGTAGTCAGGATCAATCACCCCAGCCAGTAAAGTAATCCCTTCCTTTGCCTCTTGATTCAGAGGCATGAGGATCACAAGTAGCCAGGTGGCAGTCTTAACTTTCAGTTCAATGGAATTGTTGTTGTGTTCCCTGGTTGAAGCACTCCTTGTTTGTAACTAACACCTGTAGACCAGCATAGGTTAAGGTTGCAGGGATAGGAAGCAAAAATTTTCCTAGTGTATCACTAAGGGTTATAGTGAATGGTGTCACTCCCATTTCCACCCCTTAATTCCTAAACCCATGAATCCTGGCTATGGGAGAAACAGCACCATAGAGTGGATGCTAAATTAAAGCATGCACAGCCTCCTGGAGAACATTGCCCCAGCTCTGCAAGATATTGACACCTAGTTGGTATCAAAATTGAATCTTCAAAAGGGCATTCCACTATTCTATCAATCTAGCTGCTTTAGGATGATGGGGAACATGGTAAGACCAGTGAATTTCATGAGCATGTGGCCATTCCCACACATCATTTGCTGTAAAGTGGGTTCCTTTATCAGAAGCAATGATGTGTGGAATAACTTTGGGACATTTGGGAAGTCCATGGATGGTAGTTTTGGAAGAAGGATTATGCACAGGGAAGGCATATTCATATCTGGAGTATGTGTCTATTCCAGTTAGAACAAATCACTTTCCCTTCCATGATGGCAGTGGTCCAATGAAATCAAACTGCCACCAGGGAGCAGGCTGATTCCCTCTGGGAATGGTGCCATATCAGGGGCTGAGTGTAGGTCTCTGCTTCTGACAGATTGGGCACTCAGCAATGGCTATAGCCAGGTCAGCTATGGTAAGGGGAAGTCCATGTTGATGTTCCCATGCATAATCTCCATCCCTACCGCATAACCACATTGTTCATGAGCCCATTGGGCAATGACAGGAGTGGCTAGAGAAAGAGTTGACTGCTATCCACTGAACAGGTCATCTTATCCACTTGATCATTAAAATCTTCCCCTGCTGAAGTCACCCTCTGGTGAGCATTCACATGGGACACAAATATTTTCATGTTTTTTTGCCCACTCAGAAAGGTCTAACCACATACCTCTTTCCCTAACGTCTTTGTCACCAATTTTCCATTCATGTTCCTTCCAAGCCCCTGAACCATCCAGCCAAACCATTGGCAAAAGCCCATGAATCACTGTACAAATGCACCTCTGGCTATTTCTCCTTCTAAGCAAAATGAACAACTAGGTGCACTGCTCAAAGTTCTATCCACTGGAAGGATTTCCCCTCACCACTGTCCTTCAGGGATATCCCAGAAGGGGGCTTCTGTGCTGCAGCTATCCACATTTGGGTGGTACCTGCATGTCATACAGAACCATCTGTAAACAGGCCAGACTTTTTTCTTCCTCAGTCAACTGATTGTAAGGGACTCCCCAAGAGGCCAAAGCTGTGGGCTGGGAAAGAGTAGGTAATAAGGCTGGAGTGGTGACCATGGGGCATTTGGACCTCTTCCTCATGTAACTTATTTGTGCCTTCAGGACCTGTCCGAGCCTTATCTTGTATATACCACTTCCACTTTAAGATGGAATGCTGCTGGGAATACTCACATTTATAGTTTGGTGGGTCAGACAACACCAAACTCATGAGAGACAACTCAGGTCTCATGGTAACTTGGTGGCCCATGGTTAAGTGTGCAGTCTCTACGAAGGCCCAGTAACAGGCCAAAAGCTGTTCTCAAAAGGAAAGTAGCAATCTGCAGAGGATGGAAGGGTATTGCTCCAAAATTCTTTAGAGTCTGCATTGTGATTGTCCTATGGGAATCTGCCAAATGCTCCAGTTGGCATCTCTATTTGCCACTGACACTTCCAGCACCATTGGACCTTCTGGATTATATGGCCCAAGAGGCAATTCAGCTTGCACAGCAGCCTGGACTAGTTACAGAACATCCTCTTGTTCTGGTCTCCACTCAAAACAAGCAGCTTTTCTGTTCGCTTGGTATATGGGCTGGAGTAGCAAACCCAAATGAGGAATATGTTGTCTCCAAAATATGAAGAGGCCAACTAAGCATTGGGCATCTTTTTTTTTTTTGGTCATAGGAGGGGCCAGATGCAACAACTGATTCTTCACTTTAGAAGGGATATTTTGACATGCCCACACCACTGGGCAGGTAGAAATTACACCAAGGTGGAAGGCCTCTGTACATTTTTGGATTTATCTCCCATCCTTTCTTATGCAAATGCCTTACCAATAAGTCTAGAGTAGGTACTACTCCTTGCTCACTAGGTCCAATCAGCATGATATCATTAATATAATGGACCAGTGTAATGTCTTGTGGAGGGAGAGATAAGCAAGTTCCCTGCAGACAATATTATGACATAGGACTGGATAGTTGATATACCCCTGAGATATGACAGTGAATGTATCTTGCTGGGCTTGCCAGTTGACGGAAAACTGTTTTTCCTGGTCCTTACTAATGGCAATTGAGAAAACAGCATATGTCAGATCAATGGCTACATATCAGGTACAGGGGATATGTTGAGTTGTTTAATCAATGATACCACATATGGAACAGCAGCTGTAATTGGGCTCACTACCTGGTTAAATTTATGATAATTCACTGTCATCCTCCAAGATCCTTCTGTTTTCTGCACAGGGCAATAGGAGAGTTGAATGGGGATGTGGTGGGAATGACCACCCCTGCATCCTTCAGATCCTTTATGGATTGCACTGATCTCTGCAATACCTTCAGGAAACCAGTATTGCTTTTGATTTACTAGGGACAGTTTAGTGGCTTCCACTTGACCTTTCCTATCAAAATAGCCCTCACTCCACAAGACAGAGATCCAGTGTGGGGATTCTGCTAATACTTGGTGTGTCTATATGAATTATGGATTCTGGAACTGGAGAAATAATGACAGAATGGGTCTAGGGACCCACTGGAACCCCTGTGTAATGGACCTGAGCTAAAACTCCATCGACAACTTGATCTCCATAAACTCCTACTCTGACTGTTGGACCATAGTGAAGTTTTGGGTCACCTTGAATTAATGTCACTTCTGGTTTGCAAAATGTCTGATCATTTCCTTTTCCCCAATGGTCACCCTGGTAAAAAGCCATAGGTCTTTTTAGAGAAAGCTGGGAAGAAGACTAACAGTATATAATTTTGGCAGTATAACAGGGTCTTTTGCAAATTGCAAAAATCCTAGCACCAATTCAGAAATCCCATTTTTAAGATTCTATTTCTCAAGAACCACACTCAGTACCAAGTTGTATTAATCAGAGTTCTCTAGGCAAACAGAACCAACAGGCAATATCTTTAAATAGTATGAGATTTTATAAAATTGTCTCACATGACCAGGGGCACGCAAAGGTCCATATTCTGTAAGGCAGGCTCCATGTCAAGGATTCCAGTGAAGGTCCTTGTTGAGTCCCCCAGGAGACACTGGCTATCTGAAGCAGAGGTGGGAATTCTTTCTCTGAAAGCTTAAATCATTTCTCCTTTTAAGGCCTTCAACTGATTGGATGCAATGTCACTCATTGCTGATGGCAATCTCATTTGATTGTAGATGTAACCAGCCATCTATGCAATCAACTCACAGATGACTAAAGGTCATGAAATGCCCTTGTATTACAATCAGCCCAGTGCTTGCTTGACCAAACAACTGGTCACCATTACGTGGCTGAGTTGACACATTAGCCTAACCATCACACTAGTTAAATCTGAATTTTAAACAGCTAGCAGTGTGTGTGTGTGTAATGTATATATTTATTATTTCAATGCTTATTCTAATGCCTGACATGTTCCCAGAGTGAGAGTCTATTTTCATGGCATCCTTATGGAGAAGTTATATTGTTTTCACCATTTTACAGATCAGTAAACTAAGATGCAGGTAGGGTAGATAATTTAACTAGCCTCTAAGTGACTGAGACAGTATTTAAACCAGGCACAGGCTCCACAGATCTTTACAGAAAACAGTCATACTCATTTTTCTGGAGTCACGTGGTCCTATAAAACTACATTTATTTTTCACCTTTTATTGCAACCTGGATAAAACAGACACTTCATATTCTTTCTAATGCTACATGAGAAAAAAAAAAAATACCCAAAAGATAGTTATAAATGGCAACCAACATTGCCTTATGTGGGGAGAAATAAACTTTGGTGAGAATTATAGTAAAGTGGAGAGTTCCTGCCTGTCTAGAAAGGGGCAATTGCTACTTCCCTCCAGGATATTATATCCATGGTGACAGATACTGATACTTTGAGGGATAAAAGAAATCTAGGTTTACATCTGAAATCCCCTGCATTTTAAAAATGGACATAATCATAATTGGTTCTGGTTTTGTTTGTTTTGTTTTGAATACTGTGAGGACTAAAATGTGTGACAGCAAAACCAGAGAATACATGAGCTGGCTTTGCCCCAAGAACTACAGTGTGAGACCTTAGTACCACATGGTGCTGAGCAGACCTAAGCCACATTTTTTTTCCCAGCCTGCAGAGAAAGCCTGGATGACATCACACCTCTTCTGGAAATTCCGTTCTGGGATGTGGCTGGTACAGAGCCACATTTCACTAAGGGCAGATGAGCTAGTCAGACTAAAGAGTTACATTTATCTCCAGCCCCTGTTATGGTAGAGCCTTGATCTGCAATTGTTTTTCTAGGAACCTAGATCAATGTAGCCAATCTGAATAGGCATTTTGGTCAATGGACTTTTAATGTAATGGTAGTTGGCTTAACCAAGTAGTCAAGTTATTCAAAAGGGCCTATTTATCGGAAATAGCAACTATTCAGAGGAAATACTTTCTAAGAAAATGATGCATTTCTATTTAAAATTATATTATTTGGTTTTCTCCCATTTTTATAGACACCAAGTACAGAGATTCTGTGATCCCTTTCTCTCATTTAGAAAATACTGTCCAGGTAACAAGGCACAGTCATTAGTTTAATCATTCCTAGTATCTACTATAACAGATTCTAATGTGCTTCATCTGGAGAACAATGCCAACTATTTTCAGGGGAGAAAAGGTTCAAATATTCTTTTCAGTGGAAATAACAACAAAAGAAAGGTCATGTAACAACAATAAGTTCTATTATCTTTTATTTAATGCTTACGATTCTTAATACAGTGAAGTAGGTGAAATAATCTATTGGTTTCAGGTTGAAAAAAATCAAGGTTTAGAGTGATTTAGCAATTTGCCTGATGTTACACATCAAGTAAGGATAGAAGAGCAAACTCCCTCTTCTGTCCTGGCATGCTTCCATTCCTTTCTGAACCACAATATGAAATTCATTGATCCTTAAAGAGTGATCTTAAAGATTCAAGTGCCCCACAAATACAGAATTAGGGACAAAAGTGATTTGTTTGCAAACAGAGAAGTAATCATGACAAAAGACAAAAAAAAAAAAAAAAAAAAAAAAAAGGCTGACAAAAATTACAAAAGTCACAAAATTCAGGGAAAAAGAATATAATATTTATAACAAGTAATAACTGCCTGGCACACCTCTTTTCAACTTTTTTTTCCATACTATTTTTTACTACTTAATCTTTTACTGTCTATTTTTTGACAATGATTTTTGTGGGGGAGGGGGATAATTTTAATTGGACTGATTAAATTAGACTTTTCTAGAATGGTTGATAAAAATCTATTTTTATTGTTGATGACTTAGAACATTTCCTTCAGCATTACAGCCAGTATCAGTAACATCATGTAACTATTTATTACTGTTGTCAAACTATCAGATTCCTTTCGTATGTAAACTGTAAACTTTAGGGCACTTTTATCTTTTCCTGTGCAGTAACTAATCTAAAATACTCTGAATTGAAACTGCATGGCACATATGCAGATCTATAGGTTATGCTCTTAAGTCTATTTCTGAAAAGACAGAACTTCCATTTTGATTAGATATTAATGAGGACTAAAACCTTTTGTTTTCAATTTTACACGTCAGATGGTTGGAAAATGTTTTCACAGAATAGAATTTGCATTAGAATCTTTCAACATTGCTCCTTTCCACTACCCAGATACTTTTGGTGTCTGCCACTATTCTGTAGGGCACATACATGTGGTGATACAACCTCTGAACTTACTTGTTTCTGTCATAACACTGACTGAATTAGCACAGCAGAAAGAAAGAGAATTCCTGGAAGCTACTCCAAGGCAGTCAACAATAACTGAACTAGAAACAGAAGTAACTGCAAACCTCTTAAATATAGCCTACTATACCAAAATTGTGCATTCCAACTCAACTTCCATGTTGAATCTAGCTATCTGAAAATACCACCACAGTAACCTGTTAATAAGGCTGAGTTTATTGCATATCATTGTAAGGGAATCTCTCCCTTGACAGAATATTAGTAGCATCTCAGGGAGGAGAGCAAAATTGGGATAAAGATTTTGGAGTTTAAGTTAAGGCAGATTTTTCAATATAGGGCTTAAGATGCAATAAGAATCACTATGTGATGGTTTAGGATTGGTGGATATGGCAAGGAGAGAAATTTGAGGCCAAGGTTTCTAAACGTCTTTGGAAGTAAACTGTACTGTAAGTGTTTTTTCCCAGGATGCTCCTGAAACTAACAACAAAGTAATTTGCAACTTTTTTCTACCTGGGCAAGAGTTTCCTAGAAATCACGTTAATATAGACAGTAAGCCATAAGGATGTCAATGGTTTGTGTTCTTTTCCCGAGTATTATCCATTACCTCTCCAAGTACACCTGCAGGAAAGATGAAAGTCTGGAAAGAGAAAGCACCCTTAACCATTGTGGGTAAATAGTTTGTTTTTTCGTATTGTACACAAATATATGGCAATATGAACACATTGCATGGGTGTCTGTAAGGGTCTTGGAAGGGGTCGAAAAAAGTGAGGAGCGCTGAGGCTTAAGCGTCGTTAGCATCATGATAATTTCTCCTTTCTCAGGAAGACCAAATACCTGGACCACTGCATCCTCTCCCCCACCCTCATCCATCCTGATTAAAATCTCGAGATGTCACCCTAGTCTAATGGAGGTAGATGGCAGAGCACACTTGGGAAAACCACATTAAACAATGGAAGGATCCTCAGGGAGGGTCCATTCAAAGAGCTGCAAGGCTAATGCAGAACCATCACTACTCCCTTTTCATCCCCTCCCCAGAACCCCCCCCCACACACACACACTTAATGCATATTCTATTTTTCTGGTAACGTAAGCACTTCAGTAATCAATGCCATTTAGCATGGTGGATAGATATGAGTAATTCCATTATTTATTAATGATGAGAAAGTGCTGGGATGAAACATGTTTTCCAGAATTTTTCTGACTGCTTGTGGAGCCTTTTTGGCTGCTTAGACACATTCATTTCCTCTGCTGCAAAAAGAAGGGATATTTATGAAGAATAATATAAGCATTATGTGCCTGTATGTATATATATGTGTGTGTATATGTGTGCATATTATATAGATCTTTTTGCTTTTGTAATTCTTTATACTTGACCAAATAGTACAAATATAACAAATAAAAACAACTGCTTGGGCTGTGCAATGTGCTGAAGTATTTTTAATATAAACTTACTTAATTTAATATTCACAACATTCTTATAACATTGTTCTCATTATTTTCCACATTGTATAAAAGAAGACATTGACGTTTAGATAGTTTAAGTATTTCACACAAAGTGGATATAGAACTTAAAACATGTGATTTCAAACCCCAAAGCTAAATAGACTGAGTTTCCCACCATGCCATGATTCCTTTAGAGAAAAATATGTTTATTACATATTTTGTAAAATTAAAAAAATGAAAGCCAAGTGATTTTATAATTTATTCATATGTATTTTTATTTCATTGGAAAGTACAATCATTTGTGTCTCTGAGTAAGAATCACAAGCAAATGTGTATTAAATCCAAACTATAACTGCCTGGAATGCTTTAAATCAACCAGCTTTCTGGGGTCACTTTATCTTTTAAGATTTAAGTAAAACTTGCTTAAATCCCCATCTATCCCATAGCAGAAATATGTCCAGGGATTCTTAGAGAGCTGATATTTTTCCTAAGTCACCTCCTGTTCCATTTTCCAGTTTTTGTTAAATTCTTAAATTTAGTCATACCTTAACTCCTGCTACCTCTTTCTAGCCTTCCAGTGGCTTTTCAAAGGCACAATTCAAAACTTTTCATCTTAAAAAAAAAAAAAAAAACCCAAACCACAGCACTACTTCAAGGCAGTTTGGTGTACAACTAAATGTTTAGTAATATTTTAATAATGTCATTGATGACAATGTGTACTCTGTGTGTGTGTGTGCAGGGTTGGGGGTGGTGGGAGTGAGGGTTATAGTTTGGTATTGCAGATAAATTTAAGCAATTAGGCAACCCTATCTAAAATTTTAAGGTTTATAGGCATTTTGAATATTCTCTCCCCTAGAACTAATTCACCTATCATGTTACTAAATTTTCCTCTTTTCCTTGCCCATTTCCATGTCACAATAGTTGCCTCCCACCAAACTGGAACTCTGGTTACTTTATAGAACAGTTTAGTTTCTTTTGTGTACTGTTCCTTTACCCTAAGAGATGGGATGGGGTGTGAAGGGATACCTTTAAAAGGCAATATATTAAAGGAGTTTCCTAGACAAAGTTCAGTTTGCCTCAAAGAGAAATTATGTCATTACATTTGGAAGAAAGCAACAAAGATTGGTTGCTATTTAAAGGAATGTTGCACACACGTGCACACACAGACACTTGCATTCTACTACAGGAAGGTGGAGATCAATCCAGTTCTCCAGACTTCCTGCCTATGGTTCTAAAACTACCAGTGAATTGACCTTGAGCAAGTCAACGCTATGCTTCTTTCTATAACATCTTAGACTCTTTTTTCTAAAACACTACTTAAAAATACTTTCAGTATTAAAATTTATGTAATAACACTTGAAACACATTCATAAATGTTTTTTTCTTCTTCTTCTATTAGCCATCTATTAATTATTGTTAGAATATCTGCATCCTCTTTAAGACTTCAGTATTTAACTGCAATTCTCTGGTTTTATGTGTATATTTATTTTTTCAGCACCATAATTTATATTGGCTACATGGAAACATATGGTAATCCAGGTGTAAGCTTCCCTGGAAGACAGCCCGAGCAGCTGAATCCCCACCTGGCACTCTGCTCTTGACCTGTAATCAAACTCTTCCCAAACTGGACCACTTTTGAAGCTCTAGAATGTATAAATGTGATAAGGTTCTTAGTGCTTCTCATGACCTGGGTGATGATAAGAATCACTTGAGCTGAGAAGGAAAGGACTTTAAAAACAAAATAGAAAAATGGATTATTGTATCCACCTATAAAGACACTGAATCAGAATCTCAATTTCAAAACAAGTGTCCAGGTGATTTGACAACTACTTACCAACCACTTACCATGCACCCATACTTTGCTAGTCACCTGGAATAACATTTGTTTCTAATCCCTGAGTACCTTTCAGGTAAACAATGTCCTGTCTAAATTTTAAACCAGGGGTATTCTACATTATTTAATCACTGATTCTTCTCCCCAGGTTTTCATGTAAAATTCTTTAATCCTTTGCATTGCATTCTGCTCTTCATTTTATAGCAAGTAAAAGAAAGAGCATAGTTTTTGGAGTCAGATTAGTCCAACCTCAGGAACCTCTTTCATTAATTTTTATTCTCATTGTTCTCAACTATAAAATGAGGCAATGACAATTCTTTCACAAGGGATATATTTGAGATTTAAATGGAAATGCATAACCCCATATTTAATCTACATCAGACATTCACTAGATAATAGGCTCCTTCTGTTTGCAGCCAGGTTTTTGAGGTATTGGACAAATCAATTATCCTTTCTTGGGAATATAATAAAAGGGTCAGTTAGTATAATACCTGAGCTCCCTTTGATCTCAGAATTATAGAATATTAAACTTAAAGAATGCTGAAATATCCTATGCTATTAGAATAAGGACCTGTTCCCTACTCCCTAAATATTGTAAGTTTTAAAAAAAATGATAGTTTCATAACTATTTATCATTCTTATGTTCCTAAATTAAATTTACCAGTTACAGAAGGAGTTGTATTATCTCAGCTACAGAAAGACATCAAGGGTAAGGGCCAAAATTTCTCAGAAAGGAGAGTTCTGTTTCACCTAAGGCATTACAGTGGAATGAGAGCACACTCTCACTCACAACCATCATCAACAACAAAGAATAATGGCTTAGAGGGCACAAGTAGAATCCTTAAAATAAGTTGATCTCTCCCAAAATTGAATAACACCAAGTGGGTAGATTCATTGTTTATGACACCATTCAAATATGAAACATTGAGTAAGGTACAATTAATTTCCATTTGTTATCATTTGATCACTAGAAATTTCTTAGAATCTTAATATTGGTAGAATGGCTGGGGAAATATTGGGTTAATTTTGCTTTCTTGAAAATTATAGCAAAGCTAAGAGAGTTTGTTGTTGAAGAATTAGTCAAGTGATTTTTGGACTTGGATTCTCTATAGCTCCTGGCCTCTGAATATTTTTTAATATGTGACCCCATAGTTACTCTAGAAGAATCCATTCCCAGAAACAAAATAAACAGTCTCCAAAACTGGGAACATACAAGGAGTACAGAGGACTTTTTCTCGACTCTTTCAGCAATGGGTATTTTCTGGTGTCTGGTAGGCCCAGCTCTCCTTGATTGCTCTTCTCTCTTCCCTCTGCAGCTCCTAGGGCATTTTGTATACTCTGCCAGCTCTCTCCCAGAGTCCTAGCTGTATAATAGCAGTGGATCTCGATCTCCCTATAGGTTATTCCCAGCTCACTTAAAAGTAACTTATTTTTATTCCTAGAGAATTCATGAGTTTTTCTGCATTTTTCAGAGTGACTAATACACAGGATGAATGGACCTTTCTCTCACTAATAGTTTATACTTCTCAGGTAATTACTTCTATATATATATATGATAATAACTCCTTAGTCCCTTATTTCTATTTTATTAATGGTCCCCATTAGGGGCAGGAGGTGGAAGAGGAGAAGATGGATTAAGGAATAGAGTATTTTCATTTTTGCCATTACTTTGAAATTCTCATAGCATAGAAATTTCTCATAAATTCCACTCACTATTATGGGGAAGATTGCACGTGCACACACACACAGTGTAAAATATTTTAAAAGTGTCCTCTTCCAAACATTTGGTTTAGGGGACACCTAAAGACTCTGCCACAAGGTTGGTAGAAAGCAAAATTGTAGAAGAGGTGAAAGAAGTATATGGGAGCAATATTTTTGTTTCCTACTTATAATACAAACCTCCTAAATATTTTATTTGACTCTTTTTCTTTCTGATATATAATACCCTCATTTGGATTCACATCTTCTGTCAGGTCTTCAAGCATTTGCCTGAGTCCCAATTTCTGCCCCCATTGAGTAAAGAAATAGCTCCAAGATTTGTGGACCTATTTGCAGGACAAAAAAGTCCTCCTTCAGCCTGGAACACTCCCAGGGGCTTTGACTGGCAGAGGAGGTGATTCATTCACAAACTTCAGAGGCTGGTGAGTACAAAGGAAATGCTAAGTACCCTAATAGGGTAGTTCTGAAAGTTCATCAGCTCCCTGTATTTAATAGACTCTGTCACCATTGCCAGCACAGCTGTTGGAGAAAGCTGCCAAATAGGAGTAGAATGAAAGAGGATGAAACTGCAGTTGGGGGAAAATACTTTACACATCTTAGCCCCATCTGCTATTCTTTTAATCTGTGTTCAGCAAGGAGGGTCTTGAATGTGAATGTCAATAATGGCTCCAAAGACAGCCACCTTTTTACCTTTTAAAAAAATCAGTATAATCATTAAAACATACTAATCATGTTTTATGAAAAGATGAGAAGGTAAAGAACATTACATTCCAATAGATGTTTTTAAATAAGGTTGCCTTGGGAGGGGTGGAGTGATTTGCGGGGGGATTTAAAAGGCAAATCAATCCAAACAAATAACTGACTTCTTTTATTTCCAGTTATGCTGCTACAATTGACTTAGCTATGGGATTCTGCCAAGATATTAGATGTTTTGGGGACTTCTTGGTGGGCAAAAGAGTGTGGATCATGTGACTGATTCTATGAATGGACCTTCTGTGCATACATGTGTGCGCATTTGTGCATGTGTAAGGGGTAGTAAGAAAGGGGGTGGAGAAAGAGAGAGAGGGAGAGGCAAGGAGGCAGGGTGGGAGACTACCAAATTAGGACATATTTTTGGCTTCCCATTTATCTTTAATTGTATTGATAAAGATTGGTCCCAAATACAATTGTTTTATCTAGGTTATATGTTTCTTTATATAAGAACATTCTTCCCACCTCCTGTCCATCAGGTAAAGTGAGTGCGGCTAAGTAAAACAAGTTGTTAGGGTTTATGTATAATTGAAATTAGGGTAGATTTGAGGTTGGGGTGAGGGCTAAGTGCTGGCATCTACAGATTTAGAAAGAAGAAAGGATCATCTGTCTACCCTTAATTCCCAGAGGAAGCATGTGTTTGAATCTTGGTACTAGACTTCATAGCTAGAGGAAGGAGCTGGTGGGTTGGTCTTTTCTGTCCTCTCTCCCAATCTCTGAAAGGGTGCACTGAGGCCTAACGTTAGGATTCTGCAAGCTTGTATTTACTGCCTCTCGTCTGTTCTGCCGCCCCCAACATTGCTCTTGTCCTGGTCCCAAGGATCTCAAAGAATTGCATCTACTGTTTTGGCCTTACTTTGCCCTAAACGTCCTTATACCCAAATATGAGGAAGAAGCCATGTTCAGTGGCTAAGTCTTTGGAGGGAGACAAACCTAGATTTGAACCCCATCTTTACATCTTCCTAAAATATAACCTTGAACAAGTCAAAGTGAACACATGACTCTGATTTCTCATCTGAAAAATTGAACTAATAATAACGTATACTTTTCAGGAATTTGTGTGTGTGAGTGTACATGTATGTTGAATTTAAAACAATGCTGAGTTTTAAAAAGATCTAATTTGGTACTAACTATGTACTAAAGGAGTAAATAAAGAATATTTTACTTATATATTCTTATTCTCTCTATGGCAATAATTTAAATCTACCAACAAGTTCATCCAAAGCAGGCTCCTTTTTAGAGACTAATTTTCAGCATTTTTGAAAGTTACCACAACATCTGCACTGAACAACACAGTTTAATTCTGTGGTTCCTATGTTTGTCTTGATGAATTAGAACTGATGTAGTTTAAGGGAAATAATTTGGGCTTTTTAGTCAAAGCTAAGATTTTAAAACCCTGAAAGATCTGTGGACCTACTGGGGAAAAGAGCTAACTAAAATATTTTCCTTAGTTTTCTCATTCCTTCCTTCCTTCTGTGAACGTTTACTGAGCATTTATATTGTTGCATACTCAGACTAATGCTGAAGTAGACACCGATTCTTCCAAGGAAATTATAGTCCAGCTCCATGTGGGAATTAAAGGTGTTCCAAACTTTGTGGCCATTTTCTGATTCAGCCTGGGCTGTGTGTGTGTTTGTGTGTGTGTGTGTGTGTGAAAGAGAGCAAACAATGTATTTAATCAGCTTTCCACTAGAACTGCTTAATAGGCACAAGTATTCCTTCATCTGGGCACTGAAAAATAGTTTCATGTATTCCTTTTAAACGTCCTGATAAAAATATGCAAAGACTGACTGACTAACTTCCCTCATTTCCTTCCACCTTCCTTCTTCCCTCCCTTCCTTCCTCTCTTCCTCCTTCCCTTCCTTCCTTCCTTTTTCAAAAGAGTATTACCCTATAATCATTTTAAAGAGAAATTTTATCAATTTTGTAAAAAAAATTGATATTATAGAATTACACCAATTCTGATTTTTGTGTAGTAGTTGCTCTGAATTTTTAGCAATAAATCAGAAATACACAAATGAAATTCAGCAACAGCATGAGTCTAAATAGTTTCCAATAAGCTTTTCTTGAACTCTAACATTGGAGCATTCAATCATTTTGCTTTGATTACAAAATAATTCCGAAGCAATATCATTGGCATGCTTACATAACCTAAAATGAAATTTATTTTCCTTCTTTAACTATTAAATTTTTAATTGATATATTCATAATATTTAAGTGCATTTTCAAGCTCTTTAACTTCTCATTTTTAACAATTCTAATACATTTTAAAATTTAATGTCATGAAATCAGGGCTAAACTTAACTCATTTTTAGTTTATTTCTTTTCTAGTTTACTGTTGAAATTCATAGTATGGTAAAAATGAATAGACCACAACATCACCTTTTGTTTGTTGATAAAATTATTTTACCTAAAACACTAAATGTTGTTCTGAATAGTTAATTGGTTATGTCATCAGCTGTCAAATTAGTACATTTTATGGAGCTTTTATCTTGATTAAAAGTTTCTTCTGAAGATAATTAAATCCTCATTCACTAGTCTTTGTTGTAATGAATTATCCAACAGCCAAATTTACAAAAACATCTCTAAACATGTCTGGTCTGATTGGCTTTCTTTATTTATTAAATGCTACAGCAACTCAATTTAAAGTGTGCTGAATCCAAATTCTGTGCTTTGTTACTAAAAAAAATACACAGAATAGTCCAGGTGAAGAATTGTAGAAAAAAATCCTTTCTTCTTTTTTTCTCCTTGTTTCATGTTACCAACTTATAAATTTCATTTGGCATGGAAGCAAATATGGTCATTATCAGCATTTCCATTTTTGCTAGATTTTGAAGGCATATACACAAAAATATTACAATCTTTCAAAAGCTTTATCAGTGGGATTCATTTTGTTTACATGTACATCATGATAAAATGCTTTCTCCATGTTTTCATGGCTCCCACATCCTTTGGCAAAAAAGAACTATTACCTAACATGATGCGATCATTACACAAGTTGGTTATGCTACTGATCACAGTAAATATGGGCATCAACTATGTCTTAATAGTGTGTTTATAAAGTAATACATGTATTTTGTGGAGCGATTTGCTACATGGTGTATTGTGTTGACACTGGCCCAGACATAACAGAAACTTACAGCAAATGGCCACTTTATTATACAACATTAAGGGTTCAAAGAGCTAGGGGAAGTCATCCCATAGGGCCCGTCTCCTGCAGAGGTCAACTGCTAGGGTTAGGGTCAGTGCATGGAGGCTCTGCTAGTCCCACTTTGCATCAGACAGGAGAGACCTTGTGCTGTTAGAGTTGAGTATTTATACATCTCAGTGGGAAGGACACTGCCACTGAAAGATCCTGCCCTGACATGCAGCTGAGGTTCCATGTTCCAGGCTTCCAGGTTTCCAGGTTTCAGCTAAGGTCAGGCCTATTAGATCTAATAACCCCTCACCTCCATGCCCCAAGCCCAGAGCTGCAGAATGTAAACATATGAAACATTTGCACACAATAGAAAAGGAGATAGGGGATAAGGGAGAGCTGGGCAATGGCCACTATGTGTGTCCATGACTTCCTTAGCATATTTCATCCATTATCTCATTTCATTTTATCTTAATGAAACTTTTGTAGGATGTGTAGTTTTATTATTTCCAATTTGTACATACTGAAACTGAAGCTAAAAAAAAGTTTGGTGAATTACCTAAAGCCACATTAACTGACATAGCTAAGATTCAAACACAACCATTGCAGTACTAAAGTCTGTCCCCTAAACTAGAGCTCTGGGCACCGATTCTCTCTATTCTGCTGTGTGCTAGCCATAGGGTAGGTACCTTTTCAATGCTTTTCTTTCCTTTCTCATCCTTGGGCAATTTATCCACAGTTCATTTCCATTGTTGTCAGATTCACACAAGCCGCAAAGAGCCTTTCTCCTTCTAGGATTATGGCTTTACTTCTAGTTTCCCAGGACTAAGCGCTAGCCAGAGCCAGATTGCTCCAGTTAAGGCTATTTTAGAATATGTGAGGTTCTTTCCCTCACACCCCACCCCCTCGTGCCTGCCCCTTTCCTACCATTTCTCCCTAATAAGCAGGTTTTATTTTCTCTGCAATAGCTATCACTCTGATTGAATGTGAAGTTCAGCTTCTCCTCTTCAATTTGGGGCTCATTGACAAACTCCTTTGCTGAAGCACTCAAAATTTCCCATCTATCAAAGGACTGCACTGTGCCACATTTCAAGATTACCTTCGAATGAGTTTCTTAATGTAGGGAATAAGCATAGTTTTTTCAGGGCCCATGAGAAATTTATTCTCAGTCCTTAGATAAAGACATTAGGAAAAGCAACGTGGTAATTCATTTCTCTCTGAATAGAAATGGTGTGTGTATTGAGACTGGGAGATACAAAAAGAAATCATGACTGTTAGAGGTTCCTTATTGCAAAGTTCAGAGTATGTGATTAACAGACTGTGACATAAACCATAGCCTACGTGCGTGAATGCAACCAAGCATCTCCTCACAAGAACACAGGAACCACATGGTGATGGAGCAGAGTGAGAGCAGGATCTCCACTCCCTGCTGACCAAGGCTGCATCAGCCCCTCTTGCATTCCAAGAATACCCTATCTCCTAGCCCACTGCCCCCTAGCCATACAATGGAAGGAATTTGCTTTTACAGCCCCTTATTGGCCTCAAGCTGTACTCCGACATTAACCCTCTCCCCACAAACTGTTTGCCCGCCTATCGGCCTATTGATGTACAGGCCTGGCTGAAGTCTCTCCTGACTCGAGCCATGCCCGCTGGAGGGCTGAAGTTTATTCTTCAGACCCCCTCCATTGGGAGAGCTCGCTCCTTTTCTCCAACAATGACCTACTTGCTGATGACCATAAATCCCTAAATCCTTTAAGTGAAGAATAGGATAATAAAACTTAGAAAAATGCAACACTTTCAGCAAATTTTCTGACTATTCTAACAGAAATCTCTTAATCCTTTTAATAGTTTTATTGAGATTTAATTCATATAACATACATTTGACTCATTTTGTGTTCAATTCCATGTTTTTAAGTATATTTACAGAGTTTTGCAACCAACATTAAAATCAGTTTTAGAACATTTCCATCATTCCCAAAAGAAACTGCTATATCCCAAAGCAGCTGATTCCCATTTATCCTCCATCCCTCCCCTGTCCCCAGGCCCTGGAAAACAATAATCTATTTTATCTCCACAGATATGCATACCCTGGACATTTCACATGAATGAATTCATTCAGTAGGCAGTGTTTTGTCACTGGCTTTTAATTAGCGTTTATTTTCAAGGTTCATACGAGTAACATGATCCAGATTTTATTCTTTTTTATGGAGGCATAATAAGCAACTGTATGACTATAAGTCATTTTTATCTATTCCTAAATTGATGAACATTTGAATTGTTTCAACCTCTTGGTTATTGTTAATTGTGCTGCTATGCACATTTTAGAAAACAATTTTTGCTTCAAAACTTGTTTTCAACTCTTTTGTATATATACCTATGAGTTCAATTCTGGGTGATTTGGTAATTGTGTATTTAACTTTTTGGAACACTGACAAACTGTTTTCCACAGTGGTTGTACCTTTTTTCATTGCTATCAGCAATTTATGAGGCTTCCAAATTCTCTACATCTCCCTGATACTCCTTAGTTCCGTTCCCTTCCCTTCCCTTCCTTTCCCTTCCTTTCCCTTCTTTTAAAAAATTATAATCATCCTATTGGGTGTAAAATAACACCTCATGAGTTTGATTTGCATTTCCATAATGGTTGATGAAGTTGAATATCTTTTCATGTACTTGTTGGCCATTTGTACATATTTCCTTGAAGAAACGTCTATTCAAGTCCTTTGCCCATATTTTAATTGGGTTGAATTTTTGTGGTTGAACTATAAGGATCTTTATATAATATAGATATCAAACACTTATCAGATATGTGATGTGCAAATATTTTCTCCAATTATGTGGGTTGCCTTCACTTTCTTTTTTTTATTTTTATTTTTTTAAACAATTTATTGAAGTATATCATTCATACGTGAACATACATAAACTATAAGTGTTCAGTAAACATGGTGAATTTACAAAACAAACATGCATAACATCATACAGGGCTCCCACACACCACCCTCCCACAAACACCCTGCATTGTTGTGAAACATTTGTTAACAAATCATGAAAGAGCATTGTCAAAGTATTACTACTAAATATAGTCCGTATCTTCCTCTCCTATACATTTTTTAAAAGACTTATTTAGTTAATTAGTTAGTTTTATCCATTTTTACCCCCCTCCCCATTTTTGCTGTTTCTGTGTCCATTTCCTGGGCAACTCTGTATCCGTTTCCTGGCTCTCTTCTCATCCTTCTTCTCCTGTCTTGACTAGGATTCGATCCTGGGAATCCCCAATGTGGGAGAGAGGCATCCTACAGCCTGTGCCATCTTAGGTTCTGGTTTTTCAGTGAATCTCATCTTGGCTATCCCTTGTGTCACTCTCTGGTTAAGGTCATCATCTTGTTGCGTGGTTCACGGGGCCTGACGGCATACCGATACACGGGGCCTGGCGGTACACCCATGCACCGGGCCTGGTGGCCCACGTGCCTTCTATATTTTTCTTTTTTAATTATTACCAGGAGGTCCTGGGGATCAAACCCAAGTCCCTCCATATGGGAGACAGACGCCCAACCACCCAAGCCACATCCGTCCCTCTGCTATATCTCTTAAAGTTGTCCAAAGATACCCAAAGTTACAGTCTTTTCCCATACAGGATGTTCATATAATAAATCAGGCTTAGTTTATCACCAGCATTTTAAAAACCAGACCTAGGGAGAAAAACAAGGTATGGGGACACATGCATGATTTCTAATATAGCGAATGTTTAGCCTACCCTGATTCTTACAAAATCAGGACAGCAAGAATATTCTCATACCTTCACTTTCTTGATAGTGTCTTCTTTATAATTAGAGAAGTTTTAGCTTTACAGAAAAATCAAGTAGAAAATACAGAGTTCCCATATACCTCCCTATCATAAACACTTTGCATTAGTGTGGTACATTTGTTACAATTGATGAAAGAACATTATAACTGTACTATTAACTATAGTCCATAGTTTACATTATGGTGTATTTGATTCCTTATATACCACCCTAGTATTTACACCTTGCATTAGTGTGGTACGTTTTTCACAATTCATGAAAGAACAGTTTTATAACTGTACTAATAATTGCAGTCCATCATTTATAATAAGACTCACTGTGTTGTACAGTCAATTTTTATCTTTTAACTTTTGTGCTAATAACATATGTATGACCTAAAATCCCCACCCCACTTTTAACCTCCATCACATATATAATTCAGTGGTGTTAATTATACTTACAATGTTGTGCTACCATCACCACCATCCATTTCCAAAACAGTACAATCACTCCAAATGGAAATTCTGTACAACTTAACATTATCTCCCCATTACCTATTTCCAACCCAGCTCCTGGTAAAACATAGTCTGGATTCTAACTCTATGAATTTGCTTATTATAATTATTTCTTAGCACTGAGATCACACAATATTTGTCCTTTTGTGCCTTGTTTATTTCACTTAACATAATGTCTTCAAGGTCCATCCATATTGTTGCGAGAATCAGACCTACATTCCTTTTTAATTCTGAACAATATTTCATTGTATGAATATACCACCTTTTGTTCACCCATTCATTGGTCAATGGGCATTTGGGTTGCTTCCATCTTTTTGCAATTGTGAATAATGCTGCTGCTAACACTGGTGTGCAGGTATTTGCATCCCTGCTTTCAATTTTTTTGGACGTATACCTAGAAGAGGGATTGCTGTGTCATATGGTAATGTCATACTAAAATTTCTGAGGAACCACCAAACTGTCTTCACAGTGGCTGCCCCATTTTACATTCCCTCCAAAAATGAATGAGTGTTCCAATTTCACCACATCCTCTCCAACACTTCTAACTTTCTATTTTTTTTTTCTTTTTAAATAGTAGCCATTCTAGTGGATGTGAAATTGTATTGCAGTGTGGTTTTGATTTGTATTTCCCTAATAGCTAATGAAAGTGAGAATCTTTTCATATGCTTTTTAGCCATTTGTATATACTCTGGAGAAATATGTATTCAAGTCTTTTGCCTGTTTTTTAAATTAGGTTACTTCTCTTTCTATTGTTGAGTTGTGAGATTTCTTTATATAATCTAAATATTAAACCCTTATCATATATTTGGTTTACAGATATTTTCTTTCATTGAGGAGATTGTTTCTTCACTTTCATGGTGAAGTCCTTTGATACACAAAAGTTATAATTCTGATGAGGTCCCATTTATTTCTTTTTTCTTTTGTTGCTTGTGCTTTGGGTTAAAGATTAAGAAATCATTGCCAAAAGCAGGATCCTGGAGATGCTACCCTACATTTTCTTCCAGGAGTTTTATTGTCCTGGTTCTTATATTTAGGTCTTTGATCCATTTTGAGTTAAATTTTGTGTATGGTGTGAGAGACAGTACTCATTCATTCTTTTGCATATAGGTATCCAGTTCTCCAAGTACCACTTTTTGAAGAGATTATCCTTTCCCAATTGATTGGACTTGGCAGGTATGTCAAAAATCAATTGGCAATTGGCCATAGTTCTGCCTGGTTTATTTCTGAACTCTGAATTCGATTTCATTGGTTTATAAATCTATTCTTGTGACAGTACCATGCTGTTTTGACCAGCTTTGTAATAAAGTTTAAAGTCAACAAATGTAAGTTGTCCAGTTTCAAGATGTTTTTTTCTATTCAGAGCCCCTTACTCTTCCAAATAAATTTAATAAGTGGTTTTTCCATTTCTTCAAAGAAAGCTATTGGAATTTTGATTGGGATTGTACTGAATCTGTAAATCATTTTGGGTAGAATTGACATCTTAACAATATTTACTCTTCCAATCCATGACCATGGAATCTCTTTCCTTTTGTTTAGATCTTTGATTTCTTTTAGCAAATTTCTTCCTTTTATGTGTATAATTCTTTATATCCTTGATTAAATATATTACTAGATGCTAGATCCTTTTCATTGCTATGGTAAATGGATTTTTTTCTTGATTTCTTTCTCAGATTGCTCATTATTAGTATATATAGAAATGATACTGATTTTTGCATATTGCTCTTGTACCCCATTACTTTGCTGAATTTATTAGCTACAGAGCTTCTTAACCAGGGGTCCACAGACAACCAGGGAGTCAATGGAAAGATTTCAGGGGGTCCATGAGTTTGAATTGAAAAAAAGGAACTTATTATCTTTATTTTCTCAGACCTCTAACTGAAACCTAGCATTTCCTTCACTTAGAAATGTATGCAATAAATTACAGTAGTATTCCATGGTTTTCACCTGACTGGCAAAGTTATCCTTGGAACAAAAAAGGTTAAGAATCTCTGCTCTAGAAGCTTTGTTTTCAAATTTTCAGGGCCATGTCATCTGTGAATAGTGAAAGTTTTGCTTCTTCCTTTCCACTTTGGATGACTTTTATTTCTTTACTTGCCTAATTGCTCTGGCTAGAATTCTCAATACAATTTTGAATAAAAGTGGTAACAGTGGGCATGCTTGTCTTGTTCCAGATCCTAGAGGGAAAGCTTTCAGTCTTTTGTCATTGAATATGATGTTAGCTTTGGGTTTTTCATATATTGAGGAAGTGTATTTCTATTCTTGTTTTTTTTTTTTCCTTCTAAGTTGCTTTTATCACAGAAGAATGTTGGATTTTTGTCAAATGTTTTGTCTGCATAAATTGAGATGAACATATGTTTTTTCCCTTCATTTTCTTAATGTGGTTTATTACATTAACTAATATTCTTATGTTGAACCACTCTTGCATACCTAGGATAAAACCCTGTTGAGTATATATATATAAAAAAAATAAAAATAAATTTCCAAAAAAAAAAAACCCTGTTGATCTTGGTGTATAATTCTTTTAATGTGCTGTTGGATTTGATTTGCTAGTATTTTGCTGAGGATTTATGCCTCTATATGCATAATAGAAATTGATCTGTCATTTTCTTCTCTTGTAACATCTTCATCTGTCTTTGGTATTAGGGTGATTGATGTTGGCCTCATACAATGAGTTAGGTAGTATTCCATCCTGTTTAAGTTTTTGGAAGAGTTTGTAAAGGTTTGGTATTGATTCTTCTTGGAATTTTGGTAGAAGTCACCTGTGAAGTCATCTGGTCCTGGGCTTTTCTTTGTTGGGAGGTTTTTGACAACTGATTTAATCTTATAATTAGTCTGGTGAGATCTTTTATTTCTTCTAGAGTCAAGTTGGGTTTTTCATGTGTTTCTAGGAATTTCTCCATTTCATCTAGGTTGTCTAATTTGTTGACATATGTTCAAAGTATCCTCTTATGATCCTTTATTTTATTTCTGTGGGGTCAATAGTAATGCCCCCCTCTCACTTCTGATTTTATTTATTCATGTCTTTTCTCTTTTTTTATGGTGTTTTTTGAAGCTCAAATATTTTTAATTTTGTTGAGTCCAATATATCCATTTTTTATTTTGTCAATTATGAAGGCTAACTAACCAAGGTCACAGAGATTCACTCCTATGTTTTCCTCTAAGAGTCTGATAGCCTTACCTTTTGCCTTTATGAGCTATTTTCAGTTAATTTTTGTGTATAATATAAGAAAGGAAAGCAACTTTATTCATTTCCATGTAGATATTCAGTTGTTCCAGCACCATTCTTTTAAATGACCATTCTATTCCCACTGAAATATTTTGGGACCCTTATCAAAATCAGGGTTGACCAAAATGTGAAGGTTTGTTACTTGACCTCATTTTATTCCACTGATCTATATTTCTATCCTCATGCTAGTACCACACTGACTTGATGACTGTTGCTTTATAGTCAATTTTGATTTATGGAGGCCTGAGTCCACCTTTTTTCTTCTTTTTCAAAGGCATTTTTGTATTCTGAGTAAAATCCTTTAATGTTAACTATTATTAAGTACCTACTCTATGTATGGTTTGTGAATGGGTAGATGGAAGATAGTAGAAGACATCTTGACCTGCCACACAATATATATATATCCCACTCCTTCCCTACACATATACTGTTCCAGCCAGGTCATACATTATTAGCAAACAGGAATGAGTATATTTGATTTATTTCCAAGTTTACCTTTTTGTTTGTATTATATTGATATGTTTCTCTGAGTCCAAAGAGATGAACTAGTACAGCCCTGTGGGAGATTATGGAGGGTTTTATGAAAGTAGTGGTATGTTATTGGCATTTTTAAAGACTACTAAGATTTTGGTGGGATGAAGAAACAGCCTGGGCAAGTATATGGAATTAAAAAGAGCTCAAAGATAATCTCAGAACAATGAAGTAGCTGAACCTAAAGTGCCCAGCAAAAGACAGGTAAGAGGATAAAGAAGTAAGAATAGTCTTGAAACTGAAGACATATACTATATCATTGGAAAAGTACTTTATAACAAAAGATCCATTTAATATTTGCATATTGGAGGTAGGAAAGGTACTGATATTTATTGAGGCCCTACTATTATGAGCCAGATGATTTATACACATCTTATTTTACTGCATCTTAACAAATACCTTGTATGATAAACATTAATCCTTTTTGTATATTTGAGAATGCTAAGGCCCAGAGGTGATGAATTGCACAGTCAGGCATCAAGAAAATAACTGTACTAGGGTTCTATTCAAATCCTTCTGATTAGAAAATTCAAGAGTGTTTTTTTATTGTTGTTGTTGTTGTTGTTTTAAAGAACTGTGTTGTTTGAGAAGGCAATCATTGGATTACAAAATGCCAAAGATCTGTTGAGGAGAATTAATGTAGTGGACATGGGTTGGGAATATATTCTCTAGAAAGTGGAATCCCTTAATGGAATGTCATGGGCTAAGACATGTAACTGTTACTTGGTAGATTTTATTTTAGTAAATAAAAGAGAAATGAACCACTCTTCAAAGAAAGAAAATCTATACATAGCAGATTTTAGTACTTTATTATAAACTGTCTACAATATTTGTTTTGTTTCCCATATTAAATCATATCCCCTTGATCCTGTATACCACCTCCCTTTTCAATAGAATGCAATCACTAAAACAACTGAGTCTAGAAAAAAAGCAAACTTTAGAATTAAAATACTTTCTAGTCTATGTGGTCAGAAAAAAAGTACTTGGAAATAACAGGAAAATATTCTGAAATCACTAAAAATATACTCAGCTAATTACTACAGTTTTGATTGCTATGTAAAGGAAATTCTATTTTATTAAAAATTTAAATAGAGTTCATGACACATATTCCATAGTTCTTGTCACTTAAGGGTACACAGTAATTGTCGAGAAACTAAATGAAAAATGAGTATTGTGTTTTGACATTTTTCTTCCAGGAAGAGGAACATTATTAATCACCCCTGTTGGTATTTTGATGCTTTGTGGATTAAAGAATCTTCAGCAATTGTGCATAATTTGGGGCATACCCTAAATTAACAGTAATCTATTTGTGGATACATCCTTTGTAGTTAGGTAATTTCTCACTTCCGCAGTTATTTAATTGTACTTTGAACAGTTTTGTCAGGCAACTCATTATATATTCTCCTCACTATATTTTATTTTTATTATACAAAGTCACATTGAAAGGTAATGGATACATGCACCATTGACTTTAATAGGATTTTTGTATTGTAAGAATAATATACAGGTACAGTGCACTGCATAGAAATATCTTGTGGCGTAAGAATAACAGGATTATTGTGGAATTCCATACCCATATAATTCAATAGGAAGTCATTCCTACAGGTTTATGGTTTTCTTTAAGGGGAGGAAGAAAATTTAAGAACAAGTGGTTTTTACAAGTCCATATATGCAATATTAATTTTAGAAAGTACTATCTGGAATATTTTGTAAATGTGAAATTGAATTTATAGAATACAAAATAGTTAAGAAAAACCATAAAAACTGTGTACTGAATCCAAAGTCATTTCTGTTAAGCCCATTTAACAAAGATTTCTTTGCAACTACAGTTTCTAAATGATTTTGTAATAATGCCCAGAACTCAAAGAATTAGTTAGCAGTCTCAACCAATTGACTTTCTTATGAGGCTAAACAAAGAAAAAAAAAAAAAAAAAAAAAAACTGGCCGTGGTGGAGTAAATCAGTTTTTCTGGGAGTTAGCATGTATTGAGAAACTTTTTGACATCTATCAGAATGAACACATGAGAGGTGGTAACGAAGAATATGTGCTTCCTAGTCACGTTTCTATGACTCTAGATTACCCGATGGGACTTGTGCCATTAGCTTTTCTAAACCTCTCATTCCTTAGTTGTAAAACAGGGATAACAACAGCACCTAACTCTTAGGCTTGTTAGAAGGAATAAGTAACTATAATATGAAAAGTGATTAGTATATGCTCTGACATATATTAGTCACTCCATATTCCCTATTAGAATTCCCAAAATGTACACCACAGAATACTAGTGTCATAAGATGCTAAACTGTAACAACAAACACAAGCTAGGAAACAAATAATATAGTATGGTGGTCAAATTACTTTGTGAATCTCAAGCAGGGCAAAGTAATTAATCATGTACTCTTAGATTGTAAGGGCTCTGAGATTTCTGCTGTAATGAGAAATGTTTATTTTTTGTGACCGGCATGTATTAAAATAAAGTTGCAGGTCAATTGCCATTTACAGAATGTATCGTTTATTTTTGTATGTAAACTGACTTTTATTACAAGATGTCCCTACAGACCATTAGTTGCCGAATTTGTCATGAGAAAAGGGCCACAAGCGCAAATAAATTTGGGGAAAAGATGAATTAAAAACATTAATAGTCTCTTTCATTTTCCATCCCCAATTAATTACCAATAGCTTTGTGACTCTTTCTGGACAGTGGTCCTCAAGATATAGAATCTGGAGATGAGGAAATGAAAATAGCGAATTACAGGTGAAAATTTAGAGGAATGATTGCTTGCTTTTATTGTAGATACTCCATCCATTCTGTCTGCCTCTTGTGGTGGGATAATGTGGATCACTGCATTGTCTTCCACTTTAAACGTAACATATCCCCAGGCAGAATCATTTTCTTCACCTCTTCTCTCCATGATCCTGTTGCCCAAGTTAAAAATAAAAATGCACGAATAAACCTGTATTTCTTTTCATTTTCTCTTCCCCATACATCTGATTAGTGAAAAAAATCTTGTCATTTCTATCTTATTATTGCCTCCCAATCACATTTTCCCCTACTCCAGTTGGACTTATTCATTTCTTTCCTGAACAATTTGCTTTGTTCTCCTCTCATCAGTTGTAAATCTCTCCAATCTGTCACAGACTCTTCTGTCAAATTTCCCTTTCTAGAACACACATTAAATCATGCCCCTCTCCATCTTAATATCTGTCAGTGTCTCCCCATTATCTGCAAGATAAAATCTGAATACATCACCTGAAACAATGTCTTATAGTCTTTCTTCTTCCCTCACTTTTGAGCCTCACCATCTACCAGGTCTCTCCAACTTCCTAGACTCACACCTGCTCTTTCTGTGTAAGTCAGGTCCTCTCCTGCCTCTGCTCCTTTGTATATACTGTTTCTTTGCCTGGAGGAATTATCCACCATGGTTCATATGATAAAATTTTGTTGTTCCTGGTCTCAACACAATGCTTTCGCCACTGTATGATTCAGGAAATGAATCTCAAGCAGACTTTAGGACTACTTTCTTTTACTCCTACTGCATAGTCTACCCACATTAATTAAAATATGGCTTGCCTTTATCCTACAAGAACACAAATGCATGGAGAACATGGACAATCTTTTCATATATATCTTATTCTCAGAAGCTATCATGGCCTTAATGGAAACTTTTTAAAAGACACATACACAAACACACACACATACACACAGATCAGAGAAACAGTCATTTAAGGAGATATTTACATTGCAGAAGACTTGGAAGAGAATTATCATGACTTCTAATATGATGTATGGAACATATACTGCTTTATATTGGTTAGAATCTTTCATTTAAATAATATTCTCCCTCGGAAGTGATGAGTTTCATGTCTATGGAGGTGCTGATCAAGTAGATACTTGCTGACGATGCTATAGGAAGGATTGCAGTCTTTCCCAATATGATAAAGATTCACTACTTCCACAAAAAGTGACCTCTGATGATATATAGATAGACTTCCAAAATAGGAGGAAGTAAAATCCTGAAGTTTTTGCAGTTAGTTTCTCTTTGTCAAGTATTACTTGATCTTTCATTCACACTAGTAATATAAAATTTCTTTTTCATATCAGCTTATTTTAGTATAGAAGCAAATCAATAAATAAAATATGAACAAATAATACTGCAGCTGAGGATATAGAAACATATAAAGGTGTTCTAAGACACAAATTTGGGTCACAGTGTGTGTATCAAACGATACATGAAGATGGCTTTTGAAGTCTTCTACAAACTTTCTAATCCTAAAGTCAATGTTTATTTTTAAATGCAATGCTCATTCTCCTAGTTATTTACAGGTAGAGAATGCGTTTTGGGATCTCACCGATTCAATCCATATTTAGTAAGAAGACAAAACGAATAATTTTGTTCCATGATTTTCCTGTTGTCTAGTTATTTTTATTAGTAATCTGTGCCTAAGAATACAAATGCTCTTTGAGTAGGCTGAATGTTTATGAGAATGCATGTGACAGGCAGTGTATATTGAATATATATATATATATATATATATATATATATGCACACACATACAGTTTTTAGCAAAAAGAAATAGTCATGTGGCAGTTGTCATAGCAACAAGTCATTGTTTCCAAAGGAGCAAAGTAAATAAGCACTTTTCACATAACACCCTCAATTGTCTTGATACTGTGACATTTTCCCCCTAAAGCAAGTCCTTAAATCAATAAAAGGCTTCAGTACCAGGAAGAGACTTTCATGATTTATGCAGTTTGAGGTATAATCCCCACAAAACCACTTGGACACTTCCCCAAAAGAGAATTCTGTGGACAGATATGCCTTAGCTTCCTAAACTGAAGAAAAGCTTCCATAAATGAGGCTGAGAAGGTCACACTAGCTCATTCGTCCCTTCTTTGATATTTTCATGGATCATTATATGGATATTTGGTCAGTGCTACAGCATGGCCCATATAACTACACTATGAAATGGGTTTTGGAGAGTGTCATATCATTTAAAACCACAGAAAGCCTTAGGATTAAAGACTATAGGATGTTGGATCTGGAAGGGCTTTCAGACATCATTTAGGCTAGTGTTCTTCATACTTATTATCATCACCTTGATTTGTGTGTATGTGCATTTTTATCTTAAACATTATAATTTGATGATTTTTGAAAGACTAGTTTTTTCTTTTTAGAAAATTATATGTATATAGATGGGAAGCATCTTTCCATTCACATAGAAAATTGGATCATTTGTCTAAATAGAAAATAATCTTAAATAATTTGCAGTGAAACTAAAATAATACAAAGTCCTTATAATACTTATTATGCTATAAGAACTGTACCAATAATGCTATGTATCCAAGGTTGCTATCTCATTGTTAAAAAGGGAATATTGTTTAAAAAAGGAAGATTAGTTAGAGCGATGTTAAAGAATCACTAGCATGACACTGATACTTTCTCTTTGTTATTTCTAAACCTTTTATATTTGAAAGAGAACAGAAAAGGGAGTAATGTTTTCATTATGTAATGTAATCTAAGTCCACTCATTTCTTTTAACTTTATTGTGTATTACACACAATACAAGTACTACACATTGAAAACCACTAATCTACTCCGTTTATTTCTGTGATATCTTTGTTTTATTTTAATTTAATTTATGCATTTTACACCCAGGAACATTTTTGTCATTATTTGATTCTTTCAGAAGAGAATTTCATTCATCACTTCTCCCTCAATACAATGTAAGTTTCAAGGTAACAAGGGTTTTGTCTGTTTTCTTTTCGGCTGTATACCCAGCATGTTAAAAAATGTTTCACACATAGTAGATGCTCAGTAACTACTGGTTGGCTGTGTTAGATATTTCATAATATTGGTGTTCAATCAGTTTCTGATAAGCATGATAGAATGTGAGCTACCATACTCATATAATTATAACTCAAAGTAAAAAGAACTCATGCTTCCTTTACCCTCTTAAGTCTTTTCACTGTAAATTGTAAATTCAAGATGAAAAATAGCAGAGACTTTTATTCTTACATTCTCAGATTAGAAGAGTCCATTAATTTAATTTAATTTAATTACCACTGATATCATTGGTCCTCTCCCTGCTATAGATGAGAGAAAAAACCTTAAGCCACTATGAAACTGGTCAGGTCACTCAACAAGTCCAATAAGGAATCACAACTACTATCTATGTCACCTGACTCCAAGTATAGCTTGTTTCCACTAGGGTCTTCTTATGCAAGATACTTGAAAGTCGCTGCATTTTCCCAAACTTCTTATTTTAATTCTACAGTTGAGAGATGACAGATTGATACCATGTTCTTTGCACTAGAGAATAAAGGACTAATATCAAAGAAGCAGTTTTAAACAGGGATCAATAATAGCCAAAAATTTAGCTTACACTTATTGTGCAGGAGATATGGTTCTAACCACTTTTTCTCACTTAATTGTCATTACTGTCTTCTGAGTTAGGTGCCTTCGTTATGTCACCACCACCATCCATTTTACATATGAGAATATCACTGATACGAAGAGGTTAATAACTTGCCCAAGTTCAAGCTCACACAGCTAGAAAGTGAGAGAGTAGGAATATGAACACAGGCAACCTGAATCCTAATATGGCACTGAAACCCATTAAAGCAGGAGGAAGTAAAGAAGCTGCTAAAGATCCCTCTACTTGGGTACCACATAGCACAGAGAACACAGGAGTACTTAAGACTCTACTACTCAAGCTCAAGGCTGCTCTTCCCATCCAGAATATAAATTATTCCTCTCAAATATAAGAGGAAATCCAACTAAAGACCCGCAGGAATCAAAGACAATAGAAATCAAATGAATTAATAATATGCTATTACCTCTCCCCTTCTCTGCTGTGTTTTCATTGGTATCCTATTTGGTAAATATGTTGCATGCCTTCCTAGAAAATTTCAGTATGTACACAAGAGAGCATGGATATTTGCGTGCCAAGTATTACTGATTGCTGAAAACTGCCTAGTTTTCATGGAGGGATGACAAGAATAAGTTTGAACTCTGTGAATCCTGATTGGGTCAATTTGAATCAGTTAATCAATCTTTCTATGCCTCAGAGTGTCTCATGTAACGATCTCAAGGATGAAGACTACCTGCAGCAACAGTGCAGTTTATATTTTATGAAGATTAAAGCACTTAGCCCAATGTCCAGTACATGGCAGGTGTCAATCAAATGGTAGCTATGACTATCATACTTTTCATTTTCCCCTTTGAATCATAAGCCACTTAATCTATCAAAACCTTGAGAGGTGAAAAATAAATTTTATATGTACATAATGTCATCAATTCAAAACAAAGAAGAAAAAATCATCCTTTTTCCTAAGTCCCATATGAAGTTGTCCAGAGAACCATTTTTCCTCTTTAGTTTATTTGTCAAAATTCTATACATTAAATATATTTCTTATATTTTTACCTAGATTGTTTATCTCTGAAGTTTAGAAAACACTATCATTTCTTTCTCCTAAGTACTTTGATAATGAGTTAATAGAATTATTTGTGTAATGTGTGTGCTAATCTGATAGTTATTTGAACTTTGCTGCCTCCCTTTTTTTTCCCAAAGACTAATTGCTATTTAGGCACTCTGAAGTATTTTCTTGGGAGTTTAACTAGCTGTTGTAAATTAAACTATGAGGCCATGCCCTCTTAATTGAAGTGGAAGTGCAAATAATTGACCTTATACGTAAATACCTCAAGTTCAAGTAAGGGCATCCTGTTCTGGCAACCTTAAAACGGAAAATCAGAAAAAATATCTCTCCATTAGTATATGAGTTACTAAAAGCTTGAAAATTACTTATGGAAAGGAAATATATAAACAAAATATAAACACAGTCCATACTGAAAATACCCACCCCTATAAAACAACATAACCTCTGTCTCTATAACAATATTATTGAATGTGCTAGGTCCATTACTTATTTATTTCTATTTTTGAGCAAATAAAATTCATCAGTGATCACTTTCTAAAACATATTTCATATTTATTTGCTGTACCCATGACCCAAAGCTTTCCTGAAAGCTTGCTATTAATCTATGGGTAGGACACTTTCAATTTCAATTAAAAGTGATATTAAAAAGTATAATTTCTGCAACAATTTATATATTTTGGCTATTCAGCATGGTTGTATTGATAGCTCTGAAAATATATTTATTTAACCAGCAGTGTGGGACTCCTACATTATTTACTAAATAACCAGATTGATAGACATTTATTTTACACTAATTTTAAAAATGAGCTATTTCTGCTTCTAATAAACATGGGTATTTTCAAAATTTTATACCAATTTTTAAAAATTGTTTCCTTCCTCTCTTCCTCCCTTCCTCCCTCCTTTCCTCCCTTCCTCCCTGCCTCCCTCCCTCCTTTCTTCCTTCGTTAACCTCATTCCTTCCTTTTTTGGTGCAACTCAAAATGTCATTCACAGACCAATTACTAATCTATAAACTCTTTGTTACTAGAATGCAATGAGATAAAGACATAAATGGAGAGTAAGAGTTTGGACGCTTTTAGAGCAATTTGATATTGCTGTGACTGCCAGGCATATGATTAGTGATCTTGTTGCTGGAACCGCCTACGGAATAGGTCAGTTTTGTAGACCATACCTGGTGCAGGCTGGTATTAGTCATGCTCACTGTTAACACATGTGATCTGTGACAGGTTGGAAGGGGAAAGAAACTTTCTATACACTTGCGATGCTTCCAGAAGCCTTCACCTATATTCCTACTCTTAGGTATTCATAAAGACTGAGTCATAGGAAAATGGGCAGTTTAGATTAATCTCTTCATGTTCTCTCCTAAATCTGTGGATAAGGCACTTATTTTTTGGCCTTATTTCTATCATCTGTAAATTGTGGATTTAAATTTCCACTGCAAAATGTCAAGAAGACTCTGATTTTTATTGTTTTCCTTTGTCACATGCATACTTAATTTACATCATTTTAGTGATGTTGAATATGCAGTTTTGTATTCAGCTTTTTCCACCTGAAATCAAACCTAAACATTTACTGTACATGTGTCATGGTCTTCATAGGTGTATATTTCAATTATCAAGTAATTTTCTATTTTATTACTGTGCTATTTATTTAACCATTCAATTGCTAGACACTCCAGTGTGTTCAGTTTTTCAGCATTTAAATGATGCTTAAAACAAAATCTTCATGAATAGAGCTTACTTCTTTGGTGATGGTTATTTCTTTTATTTTTGTGTTTGAATATTTTAATTGAAATATTATTCACATATAATGTTAAAATAATCATGGTGGTTGTACAACCATCACCATTATCTAATTCCAGAACAGTTTCATCACTCCCAAAAGAATAGGTCTTCATTATCATTGGTGGAGTAGCTAGATCATATAAGTCTATGTTTAACATTTTGAAGAAGTTCCAAACTTGTTTTCCAACGCTGCTGCACTATTTTACATTCCCACCAGCAATACACGAGATTTCAAATTTTTCCACATCTTTTGTCAACACCTGGTATTCTGTCTGTTCATTTGAGCCATTCTACTGTGGGTAAAGTGGTATCTCCTTATGGTTTTAATTTGAATTTCCAGAATTACTAATCATGTTGAGTCTCTTTTCATGTGATTGTGGCCATTTTATATCTTCTTTGGAGAAACATCTATTCAGATCCTTTGCCTGCTTTTTAATTATTTTATTTGTTTTTTTTTTATTTTTGAGCTGTAAGTGTTAATACATACTTTGGTGTTTAAGTTTCCTCATTGCTAAAGCAAATACCACACAATGGGAATTTATCATAGCACAGGTTTGAGAGTAGAAGTCCAAATCAAGCTGTAATCAAGGTGATGCTTTCTTTTCAAAGACTGGCATTCTAGGGTGGTTGCCAACGAACCTTGGTCCTATTCTGTCACATAGCAGTGCACATGGAGGCATCTCCTGGCTTCTCCCTTTAATTCTGGGTTCTGTTGACTTTCAGCTTCTGGCTGCTCCCTCTGACTTCTCTCTATCCCTCTGAATTTCATTCTGCTTATGAAAGACTCCAGTAATAGGATTAAGATACATCCTGATTGAGCTGGGCCACACCTTAACTCAAGTAACCTTATCATAAGGTCCTACTTAAAATAAGTGTCACACTCACAGGAGTGGATTAAGTTTAAGGACATATTTTGAAGGGGTAAATAGCTCCAACTCCCCACATTTGTATATTAGACACTTACAAGAATATTATTTGCAAATACTTCTCCCATTCTGTGGATTGATTTTTCATTTTCTTGCCAGTGTCATTCGAAGCACAGAAGTGTTTAACTTTGATGAAGTGTAATTTATCTATTTTTCTTTTCTTTTCTTTAGTCACTATGGTTTAGTTGTTGTATCTAAGAAGGCTTGACTAACCCAAGATTATGAAGATTGAGTCCTGCCTTTTTTCTAAGAGTTTTGTAGATTTTAACTCCTACATTTAGGCCTATGATCCAGTTTGAGTTGATTTTTGTATATGGGTGAACTAGACAGACCTCTTCATTCTCTGCATGTGAATATCCAGTTGAAAAGATCATTCTTCTCCATATCAAAATGTATTTGCATCTTTGTCAAATCAATTGTCCATAAGTGTGAAGGTTTATTTTGGGGTCCTAAATTCTAATCCATTGAACTCTATGTCTATTTTTTTTTTTTTTTTACCGGGAGGTCCCGGGGATCAAACCCGGGTCCCTCCATATTTGAGACGGACGTCCAACTCTATGTCTATTTTTATACTTTTCAATTTCTTGGTTACTGTAGCTTTGTAGTAAGATTTGAAATTATATCGCATGCATTCTCTACTTTTGTTCGTCAGAGTCCCTTGAATTTCCATATGAATTTCAGGATCAGATTGTCAATTCCTGAAAAATTGCAGTTGGCATTTTGATAGTGTGTTGAATCTATAGTTTAATTGGGGGGATATTACAATCTCAACAATATTTCTCCAATCTATGAAGATGAGATATCATTTTATTTCTTTAGATCTTCTTCAATTCATTTGAACAATGCTTTGCAGTTTCCAGTGCACACAACTTATACATTGTTGATTAAATATATTCTTAAGTATTTTACAGTTTTTTGATACTCTTGTACATGGAATTATTTTCTTAAGTCCTTTTCAGTTTATCTGTTTCTTAATATCTTTTCAGTTTATCTTTTACATAGAATTACAACTAATTTTTCAATACTGACCTTTTATCCTATAACCTTGTTACATTAATTTATTAGCTCTAATTAGTTCTATGTGTGTGTGTTACTTAAGATTTTCTGTATATTAGATCATGTCATCTGTGAATTAAGATAAATTTTTTCTTACCTTCTAATCTGGATGCTTTTACTTCTTCTTTCCTTATTGCGCTGGTTAGAAATTCTAGTAAAATATTAAATAGAAGGTGTGAGAGGGACATCTTTTTCTGGTTCTTGATTTAATGGGAAAGCTATCGTTCTTTCACCATTAAATGTGATGTTTTCTGTGGTTTTTCTTTTGTAGATACAGTTTATTAGGTTGAGGAAATTACCCTCTAGTTCTTTGAGTGTCTTTATCATGAAAAGGTGTTGGATTTTGTAAATGCTTTTTTCTTAACCTATTGAGAAAATAATGTATTTTTTAATTTCCTCTATTCTATTAACATTTTGTATTACATTGATTGATTTTCATATTTTGAATGCATTTTTATATGCATTCCTTGGATAAATCCTACTAAATCATGTGTAGGATCTTTTTTATATGTTGCTGGATTTGATTTGCCAGTGTTTTGTGGAGGAAATTTGGGTCAATATTCATAGGGGATATGGGTCTGTATTTTTTTTTCCTTGAGATGAATTTGTCTTCTTTTGACATCAGTTAAACATTGGCCTCATAGAATGAGTTGGGAACTCTTCCTTCTTCTGTTTTATGGAATAATTTGTGAAGAATTGTTTTTGTTTTTAGTCTTTGTAGCAGTTTGGCATTGTTTATGAATTCCAAAAATAGACTTTGGATTATGTTTGTAAACTGGTCTGTCAGAGGTATCACTGTTAATTTATTAAATTATGATTGCGACTTTGATTGGGTCATGCCAGTAGGGTGCTGAGTCCCCGCCCCTTGATGGATGGGGACTCACAGTTAAAAGACATGGCAAAGGACAGTGTTGGAGATCTGATGCTGAATTTTGAGCTGGAACCCAGGAAGTGAACAAACAGGAGAAGAACACAGAGGAATAGAGAAAATGGCTCTTACACATGGCAGAAGCCCCGGAGCAAGAGACAGAGCCATTCTCCCGATGGTCTATAGCTGGCCTTGTGGAGATAGCAGAGGAGCTGAGCCCAGTGACAAGCAAGCCCCGGGAAGAGAGGAACCCAGGAAGCCTGAACCGTCACTGACATTGGCATGCCATCTTGTTCCAATACGAGGCAATAAACTTTGGTGAGGGAAGTAATTTGTGCTTTATGGCCTGGTAATTGTAAGCTTCTACCCCAAATAAATACCCTTTATAAAAGCCAACAGATTTCTGACATTTTTCATCAGCACCCCTTTGGTTGACTAATACAGTCTTCTATCAAGCTTTTAATAAAAAGATAATAAAATAAGTGTTTCTCATCGCTGTACATTAAGACTGCACACTTCTGAATGGAGAGATAAGTCATCAGTGAATTTATTTCCCATGATGAAGGATTGTTTTTTAATTTTTCTTTAAATATTTGATAGATTTCAGCAGTGATGCCATCAGTGGACTTTGCTTTGTGGGAAGTCTTGATTACTAAGTAAACTCTTTACTTGTTCCAGTTCTTTTCAGACTTTCTATTTTTTCTTTAGTAAATTTCAGTAGTGTATTTCTTTAAGATTTTCCATTTCATTTAGATTATCTAATGTTTTACCTTATAATTGTTCACAGTATTTCTTTATAATCATTTTTATAATCCTTTGGTGGTATTGTGTTTTCTTCCTTTCCTGATTTTGCTAATTTGATTCCTTTCTTTTCTTTTTCTTGGCTAGTCTATTAAAAGTTTGTTAAATTTTGTCAATGTTTCAGAGAACTAACTTTTGATTTCTTTGATCTTGTCCCTATTGTTTTCCCATTCTCTATTTTTCAAATTTCTTTTGTAATCTTTATTGTTCCCTCTCTTCTTTTTAATTTGGATTTAGTTTTCCCCTCTTTTTCCCATTCTTTTTGGTTAGAAGGTTAGGTTGTTGATTTGAGATCTTTTTTTCTTCTTTAATATAAGCCTTTAGAGTTATAAATTTCCCTCTAAGCACTGCTTTAGCTAAAGTTTTTGCATAAACTATGTTTTTCTTTCCATTGACTTCAAAGTTTTTCCAATTTCCCTTGTAATTTCTTCTTTGACCATTTAGTATTTAAAAGTGTGTTGTTTATTTCAAACATATTTATTAAATAACCAATCTTTTTCTGTTCCTGATTTATATTTTAGACACATTTGTTTCTTCTAATTGTTTCTTTTATCTCAGCTTCATGATTCAGAATGATTTATCCACAAATTTATTGGTTGAGGCAGAAGCACTTTATTATATCATTATAAGACCTCAATGATCTCAACTTTGCCTCCAGCCATGATTCTGTTTCTTTAATTAGAGTGTAACCTCTGGCCCTTCTGAAAGGCTTCAACTAGGGTACCTCTTACCTCTGCTCACCCTTATGTTGGAATCCTTTCCCTTACAGAGACTCAAACATCTTTTATTCAGGCAGGATAGTGATTAATTAAAACACCATCCTCTGAAAACCCAGCTCCACCACTTATTACCTGTGTGACCTTGACTAACTTACATGATCTCTCTAAGCCTCAGTTTCTTTATCTGTGTGTTGATATCGTCTATTAATAGGATTGCTGTGGTGATAACAACCATAAATTCAGTTAAAGTTTTTTAGCACATTTCCTGATAAATATTAAAACACTCAAAATGTTAATTATAAAATAGTGATTAATATTTTATTTGCTATTTTGAGATTCTTTAGGAAATATTCCATGACCAACCATCTACCCTGAGCCCTAAATCTGTGCTTCTTTATTTCTTTAGTAGTTGATACTCTCTTAATCATCACACACGAAGAAATGTTAATGTAACATAAGGTAGATATTTATTTCTGTGAGCTGTGAACTTCATAAGAGTATAACATATATCTACATAGGCCATAGCACGGTTGCTTATTTCATCAAGCTAGCAAAGAGAGACTCTCGAAAAGAAGCCTGTTAGCAAAACAGAGTATTGTACAGCATATATTTTATTAATTAGATACAGGTCACAGGTCTCACCACAAAGGGAAGGCAATCACAAAAATGGTAGGCATACCAGTAGGTTGAGATCTAAGGGGGCCACCTAAGAGCCTTCACCACACATGACAAGCAAAGCCTCATATCAGGAACTTTTGTACATGGAGCAGGGGTGGGAATAAAGTTTTATTGTATTAAGTGGGATATTTTGGTGGAAGGGGAAGTATCGTTTGTTATTGAAGCAAAACCTAGCAAATCCCAAAGGACAATATTGAGGTATAAAATCAGTTTCTTTTAGTACAGTTCTGACCTTCAGTTTTAATTTTGTTACTCATTCTCTGTGCTATCATTGTGTTTTATATATACTTCATTATTTCAGTTTTCACTTTTTTTATACTTTCATTTTATGTCTTTTCCTTCCCATTGACTGTACAAGTGGCAGCATTCACACCTATTTTTGGAGTGCTTTGCACACTGACAGATAATTAAATGTTATAGATTTTTAAAAATTTGTCCACAAACTAAGTTTATCAAGAACCACATTGACAGTCAGCATTCATTTCAATCACAATCTAACTGCACTGAGTAAATCAAATTTTGGCACAATGTAATTGATATGAAAGAGGCCCAAAAAACCCCTGTTTCTACTGGAGGATGGTGTTTGTAAAATCAGCAGTTCCATTTATGCAGTCCTTATTTGGTGATTCCTAATGATCTAGTGTAACACTAAGCATGAGAGGGAGTTTTCAGTTCTCACTATTGAGAAAAATTGTGCTTCCTCAAAAAGTAGTTTGTTTTTTGTCATGTAAATCTTTTAGCAGATCTATTCTACCTCTATGATGTGGCTGTTAGGGGAAATTTAGAGACTGCTTTTTGGCTAGCCTCAAGTACGTTTATCGGTTTCTGTATTATATAGCACAATAAACTTATTTCTAGTTCTATCTTTGTCAGTCAGCCTCATCCCCCTTCTACTTCATTCTCCCCACTTATTTTAAAATTAATTTTACTTTACTATATTGAATATATCTTTGTTCTGAAAAAGAAGTAAGGCATTTTGAAAAGGGCGGGGAAAATAAACATCAAATAAACATATGCAATAGTGTTTAAATGTTTATTCAATTATTTAGGATATATTTGCTTTATTCATGTCTACAATAGTAAAATAAGGCAAAATATTTGTGTGTTAAGAGAAATAAGCACTGTATTTAAACAAACCTGGATTTAAATTCCAGTTTTGCTGTTAAAGAGCCATACGAATTTGGGATTTTTTTTTTTTTTACTTTACACTTTCATTCCTTTATCTGGAAAATGAGCAGAATATGTCATTTAAATGTTTAATTTGAGAAATGAAGGAACATATTAGCATCATAGTATAATGGCTGACAAGTATTAATTGATCAATAATAAGCAGTTATTTGTTTTACATATTTGGTCAATTCATTTGCTATGACATTGACATAGAATAAAAATTTCTATCTGAAATTATTTTGTGTTTTTGGAAATATATCACAACTCTAATTCACTTAAATAAATGAATATTAATGAGTATTGTGTAGCTAGATTTTCTAATAATAACAAAGATAATGGAAAAATTGCCCCTGCAGAAGAAGCTTGCAGTCTAATGAGAGGAAGGACATAAATCATTGAGCTATCACAGACTGTTCAGACTATTAATGACTTAAGATAAAGGTCAATATCTGCAATTCTTTCATATTGGAGAGAATTAGATTGACAGTTAAAACAATAATACTAGTTGATGGACCTAACTAAATACACAAAATAAAAGCACTATTTTTCCCTTCCTCCCTCCCTTCCTCCCTTCCTTCCTTCCTTCATTTCTTTTTTCTTCTTTCCCCCATTGCTCCCTCCTGCTCTTCCTCCCCCTTGTTCTTCCCTTCCCTGCCCTCTTCTCCCCTCTCCCCACTTCCCCTTCCTCCCTCCCTCCCTCCCTCCCTCCCTTTCTTCCCTCCCTTCCTTCCTTCCCTGCATCAAAGATTCAGCTGAAAAAAACTACATCTTCTGGTCTCTTTCAGCTTACTTTGCCTGGAAATGAGGAGTCTGATGGTGGAAGAGACATAAAATATGGACAGATAAAGCTCTACTATATCAATGGCAAAAAAATGCTATTAAGATAAAACAAAACATGATGAGAGGGAGAGAGTGCAGGTAGAGACCTGGAAGAAGAGATGAGGAGAGCTATGTAGATATCTATGGTTGAGCTTTCCCGGAAAGGTAATGACAATAATTGGAATGTACAGGTTTGTTCAAAGAACAGCAAGATATTACTGTGACTGGAACAAAATAGGGGAGTAGGAGAGTGGCAGCAGACAAGATTAGAAAGGTAAAGAATGATGGGTTGACCTCCCAAGAGTCCAGCATTTTGCTGATACCCCATCTTTGGCGAATCTGAGTATGACTTCACAGCGCTCCTTATAGTCAGCCTCAGTCTTCTCCAACTATTTCTCTTGTCTACAAGAGTGTGGTCAGATTTGTGTTTGAGGAATTTTAAGTTATTGTACTTAAAGTCCCTTAATGGCTTCCCTCATTCACTCTATAAACAAGATTAAAAATTAATGAACTGATCATGGAGGGACTTTGAAAAGGCAATTGTATTTTATTCTAGATCGTCTCTCCTTCTACATTTCTACTTCAGCTCCCATCACATTATCTCAGACTTTGGTTATACTGAGATTTCTTCAGTTTTCTTTTAGGCCTGACTTTTCATCTGGATGAGGAGATAAATCTATCTATAAATAACTCCAGAGATCACCGATTCCTCCATATTTCCCAGAATATCTTCTCTAACTCTCCCACAACTAAGTTTCATATCTATCCTCTAATTTTCTGGCATAATGTATTCTATACTGCATTGTAATTGCCTTTTTTTCTTTTCTTTTTTTTTTGACCTAATTTTCTTTGCTACTAGACTGTAAGCTCACTGGGCACCGGGACCTTGCCACATTTAGAAGCTAAGACAAGTTCTTATATATGAATTACTCAAAATATTAGCTGAAAGTGATTAACAGTGGAATAAAAATTCAGTTAGCTCACTGAATTTCCAGATATTTGACTTTGACTCTTTTTCTCTGATGCCTGTTGAGCAGGAAATGACATGAGTTGCAGGCTAGCAGAATATGCAACTGAATTTTTATATTCTCTGTGGATATGTGCCAAGGAGCTCAGGAGAGTGTCATGCTTTGATAAAACAGAAATGAATAACTGATAATGAATTTCAACCTCTGTTAATAAATTAACACCTTGTTACACTCTCTGGGGTATTTCTTCAATCTTTTGTTTTTCTTCTGTGTATTGCCAAAATATTTTGTATTGAAGGAAACTGTCAGGTATTTAGTTAATAGTGCCACAGACCCATGGTGGCATTTCTTAGTTGTAAATATATAAATTTAGTGTGAGTAAAAGCAATTATATGAAAGAATATTTCCATTTTAGAAAAAATGAAAATTAAAAAGACACTGCTTATATGAAATAGAGAATAAATATAGGATTTTGGCAAATAATTTTTAAAAGTAAGATTTTAGAGATTTTCCAAGGAGATTTTAATTATGCTCAAACTATATTTCCAAAGAAAATGTCTCTTTCAGATAAATAACTTCTGGGACATAAAATATATTAAATAGTTGAAATACAGGGGCTTCTTTGGAAGTTGGAGGTTGTCCTGAGTACTGTTGTGGCAACGGATGTAGGCCATTTTAAATCAGCACACACCACTCAGAACTGAGTGCGAGAGAGTGTGGTCTACAGTGTGAACTGTGGTCTATGGTTGGTGGCAAGGCTCCAGGATGTGTAAGTTCATTGAGGGTGGTGGGCCACACTTGTGGGAGATGTTTGTGTGGGATGTGGTGGGAGGTGTGGGAGGTGGGCAACATGGGAATCCCAGTGGGTTCCGTGTAATATTTTGGGTAATCTAAGCACCTCTTAAAATATATGTTTATATATATAAATAACATTTTTGTAAGCAAATACACATATATGCATATATATTTATATATCATTTTGCAAATGTTTGTATGTATTGTGAGAATTTTGATTTTTACCCATAATAAAAAAATAAAAATAAAAAAAAAATAAAATATATTAAATAAACTCAGTACAGCATTATCCTGTGTAGATAACAGTGTCTTGTATTTAACTTCTCAGATTTAATCTGTTTGATAGAATATTTATTTATCTGTGTGTCTTTCAAGAGGAGTTCTTTTCACTCAGAACATTAACAATAAAAGCATTTGTACACTAACTGCACAATGGATACAGAACACTATGCTTTATAATTACTTTACATCTAATTGTATGTAACAATCAAATTTTATAAATTGATTCTGATAATTTTTTCAATTCCCTTGCCACCAAAAATTGGTGAAAAACTTCAACGGATTTTATTTTAAGGAACAGGCTGCTCTGCCTTGTTCCTCTTCTCGCAGTTTCCAGGCTTTGCTCATTAGACTTCTGTTACCCTGAGACGGTGGTATCCCTTGCTCGTTTACATTGAGATTCTGTATTCTAGTCAGGTCTCATATGAAGGAAAGTTCAGCCTCACTAATATTGCTAAAATTTAACTTATTTTTTATCTTTAATCATCCTATTCCTAAGGAGGCTTTGCCTCCCTTGATTATGTAGCTTTAAAATGGCTGCTGGCCATTTTGTGGGAAAAGATATATGACCATTTCTGCACAGCTCTTGAATTTTACCTAATTGCATTCTGAGTGGTCCTTGTTCTTTCTTTTTCTATTCTGATGGAAGAGTCATTTTAACTCTTTTCTTTTGGGCATGAATAACAGTTTCCTGGATGACTTTTAAACTTAATCCTTTAGGCAGAATTAAGGCAATGGTACTACTTCCTGTGTAACACCATGCCATTTCCTATATAAATACACCAGTTTCAGGGTAATATCATTAAACATTTCTCATCCACTGGACTGTGACGGTCCCAAAAAAATTTGATTTAATCATTTCATGCCCAGCACTGTGTGAACTGCCCTTTCCTTAGCTTTAGTTGGGAAAGCGTCATAGGCATCTCATACACATATTCAATTAAACAACAACAAAAAAAGGTCAAACTATGTGTGTGTATAGACTGAACCGCCTAATTTAAAATTATTCAATGTAATTTACTTACAATGCTACAAAGCTCCAAAGTAAATGCCAAATTGACTTTAAATATATTTTACAAAGTGGTAGCATCCTCACTCATTCACTTAAAAACATAGTAAAGAAGTCTGTCATTTTTGTTCTTTTGCTCATTTTGATTTGCTTTTGAAAGTTAGCTTAAAAATTTTTTTAAATCTGTGGAAGAAGTAATAAATGTGCATAATGCCACCTGTTGGGGTTCTTCTCTGTATTAGACATTGTGCTTGACATTTTAAGTACTTTAACACACTTCATTTTCACAAAAGTCTGTAAGGTAGTGACTGATACAGGCCATTGTATATTTTGCCATAACTTACAAAATTGTCCATGACAAAATGCAAACTATAATGTAAACTGTAATCCATGCTTAGTAGCAATGCTTCAATACGTGTTCATCAATTGTAACAAATGCACCACACTATTGAAGGATGTTGTTAATGTGAGAAAGTGTGGGAGGGGGAGGGACGGGGGCATATGGGAATCCCTTATATTTTTTATGTAGCATTTATGTAATCTAAAGCTTCTTTTTAAAAAAATTATTATAAAAAAAACTTGGTAAAATAGAAATTATTTTCATTTTAAGATGAAAAGAAGGGAGGGTGACTTTCCCAAAAATACCCAAAAACCAAGTGGCAAAACTGGTTTAATCCTTTGATTATCTGACTTCAAAACTCCAATTCTTCTCACAGTCCCTTTGTAAATAATATTGCATAAAATGTGGTTCTTTCCTTTTTTTGATAATCTGGTGGATAAAGCTATTGTGGAGCTAAATAAAGCAAAACTACTATGACTTCCACACATACCACTGACTTAGTCTGTGTCCACATTCCTGTCAGGCAAATTAATTTTCTTAAGATTCATATTCTACAGAAGTAAAAGGGGGAAATAACAAATCACATCATGCTGAAAGAAAAAGAGGTATGTACTATATAATGTACTAGTACTTTATATACTATACATGTTCAGTCAAAGGGCACTATTAGCAATACAGTGTTAGTCATTCAACAAGTTCTAGACATCATATTGGCTATTGAGGAAATAAAAATGAATAATACACATACCTTGTCATCAAGGAAATTAAAGTACAGTGAAGAGAGAATACATCCTCTATAAATGTCAGTAATGTATATTATGAGTGTGATTTTTGGATGCCCCTGGACCATAATAGTCAAGTTATATAATTGAAGACCCTAGGGGAAAAAAATGTTTGGAAGAGCTTCAAGAATCAAAGGACAAAACTTTAAAAGAAAAGAGCCTTGAGGATTTAATAGCTGGTTTTCCTCTTTTATGCTAAGCCTTATGTTGTCCTAATCAATTATATTGACTTCGTCCAGCATCTAAGGAAATCTCTTGGTGGATAGGCCACCATCTTTCAGAGAGCACCTTGCTAATATTATATATTTTCTCAAATTTAGTAGTTTGTTTTTACATTTCTAAGAGATTCTACAGATTTTCTGAACACGCTTCAGCATCCAATATGGAGACTTTACCACCATGTATAAGAATATGCAAAGATGAATACATCTTACAATTTACATGCCCTCTTGAAAACAATTTGCAGTGTATCACTGGATCAGGTGATAAATGATCAAAGTTCTTTCCCACTTTTAAAATTAGTTTGTTTTGGTCTGTATAGGGAAGAAAAATGGATCTATAGCTATAGAATACAAAGTTTGCAATTTGCATTACCATCTACTTAAATTTGAGACTACAATAGATTATAATTCTAGATTGAAAAAATAAGTTTTTTGTACTCAACACAGCACCTAGAAAATTTTAATTAAATTTAAAAATGCCCTTTTACCAAGCATAAAATAGTTATGTAAATTTACCACCAGGAAAGTTGAATAAAGGAGTTATACTACTGGTCTTATAAAAATATTTGCAACTGAAAGTAACTTTTACTCCTTGACCCTCATAGAACATCCACTGAAAATTTTTGGTGATGCCAGGCATTGCTCTCACAAGGTCAAGATGAAACCATGAAGAGCACATCTTTTTTTTCAACCCAGATTTCTAAGATCATTTCTTTGGTTTTGCAATTAAACTCTAAACTCTCTGAAGGACAAAGGCATAATGTTCTATATATAGTCTGAGAACATAAAAAATAAAATTTATAATGGGATATATGCTTGATACATAACATACTCAGTGACAAAGCATCCATCTCAAGTATGACTAAATAATAATTCCCAATCTGGATAGAAAATCAAAGAGGCAAACAATTCTATTATGCAAATAGCAGTAATTTATTGTGCGGTTACAAAATAACAATCTCTAAAAATAAATGTTTGTTACAAATGATCTCATGCATATAAGTAGATCAACAATTTATTCCAAATTCCTGTGAAGCTTACCAACAGATCTCATGTAAAGATAAAATTTCTTGTCTAGGAATTTATCGTCATTTTGTGTGTGTGTGTGTGTTTGCTTTAAGGTCATTTTTTTTATTGAAACAATGTATATATCCGAGATTCCAGAAATACATATGCATTTATTTCCAGAATATAATTTCTCATATATATATATATATATATATATTTCATGCATAAAGCTGATTCTGAAAACTGAAGTTCCTAAATGTTTCTGGTGGGAAACTAATCAGTTTCTTGTCATTAAATGGAACAATGGAATCATTTATTTTAGATTCAGAAATATCTTCCATATTGACATTAATTTTCCAGCTTCTTTCATTCATTACATATTTATTTGACAGTTTTTATTTGTCAGGGATTCCTCCGAGTATTATAATATTGAGTAAACAGATATAATCTCATGAAGCCTATAGTCTAGTGAGGAAAGCAAATTTTAATCATGTAATAATACACAAGAAAATAAACTCTCAATTGTGGTAAGTGCTGTATAAGAGGAATACAGTGATACAACAAGTGGTTTTGTCTTCATAAGAAAAGTAAGTGATGGCTTCCCTGAGGAAGGTGTTTCACCCTCTCCCTTCACTCCAAAAATAATAAAATGATGGTTTTCAAGAATAGTGACATGAGTTTCTACACCTAAAGAGCATTCAGTTTGTAGGAACTTACTATGAAAATAACAATTTATGAGCATGATTTAGGGGCCATCTTTTCCACACCCCCAAATCTTTATCACACCACCCCTTGAAAAGGATTTCCACCCTCTCATGGAGTGCAGCCAGTAAATATGTCGTTTTCCCAGATACAGTTTGTGTGTGTGTGTGTGTGTGTGTGTTTAATTCAAGTATCTCAGACTAATAAGGCTGAAGTACAAGATCATGATGATTGAACAAGATAATGGAAGCCTGGTGAATAGTTAAGCTAGAATTTAGTATAAAAAGATTAAGGCCTAACCTGAAAACACTCTTTGAAAGGATAAAATGGAAGCTGAACAACTATTCTCAGTCTTCACTGCAGATAAAATAAAAGGAAATGAGTGAAAATTACAGCATTATCGAAGGAAGAAGATGGCATACATTATCAAGGCATATATGTGGTGCCTAGGAGTCATTAAGAATATGCATCTAGACTTGAAAAGAAAGAGACTTATCTTTTCAGAACTGCTCTTCACTTCTTCCCTCCTCCATTTTTGTGTAATGGCCCACCAGCCTCAAGATCACTCAGACTTAAAAACATAGTCACTGTGTATGACATTTATACATCTAATCAGTGACCAAGTCCTTCCAATTACACCTGGATAATATCACTCATATTCCCCCACTACGATCCTAATTCATATCAGCAATAGCTCTCACCTGGGCACTTAGAGTATTTTAACAGACTCTAAAGCTCCTCCATTTATTTTTACATGCTGTAATCAGTGTTCTGACTCTAAAGCACATCTCTACTCATGAAGGGTCTTTTCAAAGATTTTACTTGGTAGGTAATAGGGAGTTGCTGCAAGCTTTAAAACTTATTAGCATATCAGTCACCATTTCTAAAGAACTATACACAAGAGCTTGTATCTTTAATCACAAAGAAGATTTATTCCTCTAATATATTTATTGAACAAATGTTTATAAATAATTGAATGTAAAGTAGATACTGGAGGGATACAAAAATGAAAAACAGAAGCAAGATCTGTCTCAGGTGTCTGAGAACTTTTAGGTAAATTCTATGTTTTACCACTTAGAAAGCTATAGAAATTATATAGAATTGCTCAAATGTCATGGGAACGCAAAGGAGAGAAAAACAATTGTAGTACTATCTGTTCTGTTATATTCCTTCCTTTGAGTTCCTTGTTATAAGTAAATCAGACATTGCTTAACTTCTTTAAGGTATGTTTGGATATGAGTTAATGACTCCAGTAGTGTAAAACTATAATTACTTTCCTCTTTTGTCTCTATATTTGCACATGATTTAATTATGTTACTGATATATTGCTATAATATTGTTAATATTCTTACAACACCAACACATTCCACTTTCTTAAGGACTTCCAAGCATATTTAAAAGTTATTAATATCAATTTATATTTAGCCTCTCTAATAGATGTATTTACAGACATTTTGCAAATGAAGAGGTAATGTTAATCCTTCTCTGCCTTGGGCTCATTTTATAGAGTCTATATTGAATTGGCTAAGTTAGTGATTTAATGTAAAAGCTACTCAATTCATAGTTAGAAAATTTATCTTAGTTTTCAGTTCACTAGTGGTCATGTTTAAGTAAATACACACACATACACACACACAAAAGTTTTGGAAAAAAGTTTAGATTCAAAGTAAGTGATTGGATGTGATCCTTGTCTAATATGGCTGTTTCTAAATAGATCTATAGAAGAACAATTTCTTGAACTCAGAACAGGATGGAATTCAAATTCAAATCCCCTACTTTCAAAAATGTTTATGTAACATGGTGCATTTTGGGGACATTGGAATTTTTCTGAATGACATTGCAACGACAGATACAGGGCATTATACATTTTGTCAAAACATATAAAAATGTGTGGTGCAAAGTATAAACTATTAACCATTATTGATTACACTGCTTTAACACGTGTTCATCAATTGTAACAAATGTACCACTCTAATGAATGATATTGTTAATAGGGAAAAGTTGGGGAGTGAGAAGGGAATATGGGAATCTCCCTATATTTTCAATGTATTATTTTTGGAATCTAAAGCTTCTTTAAAAGTAAAAAATAAAAAAAAATTATAGACTAAAAAATAAAAAAAAAAGAATGCCTATGTAAACTGAATATAATCTGAATGGCACAAACTGGGGTTTAGAGAGATTAAACCACTGCAAAATAGTCACCCTGCAAAGAAACAAAGACAAAGGATTCTGACTCATGTCTGCCTAATTTAAAACCCACACTCTTTCCATTAAATTATATTGTGGCTAACTCATAGTTAGTAGTGAGAACTGGTAAAAAAAAAAAAAAATATATATATATATATATATATATATATATATATAGTGCGTTTCCAGGGGTGAAGGGTTCAATTAGGAGAGGGATCATGCCTTTCTTTCACATTGAGAAAATCTTTCTCAATGTTTGGTGTTATAAGATTTGGGGCCATGGAAGTTAAGGTCAGTTAAATATTGCTCACACATTGCCATGCAGATTACATTCAGATCACAATATCCGCTTCAAAGTTCTGTGACATTTAAATGAGATGAAAGTATGTAAAGCATTATGTACGTAGCACTTTAAACATGCATTTTGTTCTTCCTATTTCTTCATCTAATATGTTTTTGTAAGCCAGAGATCATCTTGGAAATAAATTAACCATTTAAGATTTTGTTTAAATAAAGTATTCTCCTTTTCCTCCCATCCTCCAGCAGTTTTAAATTCAAGCTGAGATAAGGGAAGAAGAAAGCTAAAGGGCAAAGGACAAGGTGAGATAGTGGGGCATAAGAACAAAACTATTTACAAACCTAAACACCCAGTCGCTTTTCCCCATCCTTTAGGTGACAGGTCAGCAGTTTCAGGCAGTTATATTGACCTCTTTGGCCACTGGTGTGACAACAGGGTCTCTAAAACAGAAGTACCAGAGTGATACAAATTGGTCTGTGATACTGACATAGGTTTCAAAAGCACCTTAGAAATTCCTTCAAAGTAGTACACACAGGGAGACTCTAGTTTTGATTCAACAAAATAAGAAATCTAGTACATAACTCATTTACATCTAAAAATATTTTGAGGTTCACCAAAAAACTGTGATCATAATCATAGAATATGCTTTCCATGCCTTCTTTCTAAATCCTGTCCTGTCTTTTTCTTCACTTTTCTGATAGTTTCTGATAGTTTCTAAAGGCAGAAATAGTAATGACTCTGATAAATTTAAATTATAATACATTATTTTCTCCTCTTGTTATCGTGTTTTCATTTGTTTTTTAAAGTTTTCATTCACTTATTTATTTTAAATGACTCACTAGGTTTGAAATCCAGGCAGATGTGGTTGTTGAGTACATGACCTTATTAAGGACTTACTCTTTCAGCTCAGGCGCTGAAGACACAAAGAATACAATCTGTGCATTTATGACTATCACAGGCTAAACAGGAAGATTTGAATAATAATTCTTAAAGTGGCAATGGCTATTTGTTATATATTAAATATAACCTTTCAGTTGGCTATTGGAGTTGGAGGACAAAAGTTACTATGTTTTGGCGAGTGGGAAGATTAATGAAGCTGACACCTCCCATCCCTTCTGAATCTTGGAGGATGGGTAGGGATTTGCTAGGAAATTGTGCTTAAGTAGGTCAGGGAGTAGGTAGTGAGTAAAGGAAGAGGAGAGTAAGTAGCGTGTGCAAAGCCATAACGACAAGTGACAGCGTATTTGGTGGGCTTCAGGAAGTTCAGAACAGTCAGTGGATGAAGTGGTGGTGGTGGAATGACATTCTGTGCTGCCTTTTACAGCAAAACTTCTTGTAAAGCTGTCTATCCTGACCTCTCTACTTCCTCTACTTCCTCGTCCCCTTTTCACCTCAGTCTCCTCCATTCAGGCTATCATTCCAAGGGCTTTGCTGAAATTTCCTCTGTCAAGATAACCAAGGCCTGAGGTTGCCAAATCCTATTGTCCTCTTCATCCAATTTCTCCCATCACAATCTGACCAACTCACTTCTTCTTTGAAGGGAATTCTTCACTTGGATTTTAGGGAACATATACTTCAAATTTTTCTCCTACATAACTAGTCACCCCATGTCTGTCTCCTTTTTTGGTTCCTCCACATCCTCCTGATTTCCAGATATTCGAACTCCCCACAGCTAGTCTTTGGTCCTTGTCTATCTTCTGTTGTCATTTATTTCCTATGAGCAATCATTCCATTTCAGGGCTTTAAAACAAGGTAATGACAACTCCCACATTTACAGCCCCATTCCTGAAATGCCAATGCCCAGTCCCAAAGTCCCAAAGTCCCAAAGTTGTACATTTAACTGCCTACTACACATTATAATTTAGATGTCTAACACGCATTGTGAAAGTATCATATTAAAAAGAAAATTCCCTACTCCTGGGAATATATACACACAATATTACTACACTTGTTTTTCAAAAATTTAGTAAATTTTAATAAATGACTCTTGATTAGATCAGATGCCTAAGAGTCACCTTGACTTCTTTTTCTTTTCTACCCTGTTTGGAATTTATTGACAATATCCTGAATTCAACGATTTATCATCACCTCTACTGTTAAAACCTCAAAATTTTGACTGGAACATACATGCCTCTCAGTATAAACAAACAAAATATCAGCACATAATCTGCCATATATATGTTTATTAATTTATAATTTTATATATAATTATATATTTTGTACACAGAATACCACAAAAAATTTAAAAGATTGAGATAATGAAAGGAACAACTCAATAAATATTTTTATTTGCTTATTTGTTCAAGTGATATAGCAAAAAATTTCACTGGCAAAAAAAAAAGAATTCTTAGTAATGATATTTTAGTGACAGGCATTTGTCTAAATGTTTTTTTTTGTTTCTGAAAATCTTGCATTAGCAATTTCAACTTAGATCTAAAGTTTGCATCATAGTTTACTTTTTATACTTTTTAAAAGTTAAAATAACTCTAAAAATTTTTTAAATTGTGAAAATTCATTTTTGACTGTTTCCTTCTTCATGCTCTTTACATATCAATTCTAATCACTAAATGTGAGATTTTGCTGAAATTTGGGTATTAAATATCAATCTTCCGTAATAAATCAATTATTCTCACAAACTTATCAGATATTGTATCTTCATGTTCTAAACATACAAATTCAAAGCAGACGAGTTCTTAGAAGATGTATAAGCTGGTTAGAAAATTCTATTTATGGAATTTTATATTGTGGTGGTAAGAGCTTCTGTGACACATTGAACACAATTTTCAGTAACAAAACCTATTAAATAGAAACATTTCAAATATGCATTTCCAAAATGTTCTCTCTGGAGCACACAATTCTTTTAAAAGCTGTTACTTTTCTCACTCATTGTAAAACGCAACTTTAACCTAGTAAGAAGAAATCAATCCCTCCTCCCCAAATCTGTTAAATAGCTTAATAGTAATAGTCACTTATTACAGAAAAATGTTCGCATTTGATACACTTGTCTTTTACAAAGAAAATAATTCTTAGCTTATCTTTACCTTCAATTACTCTTTGAAGTATTTTGACACAAAATAGAAAGTGAACTTTTGCATGGTGCATAAAACGTGCTTAGTTCCTCTCCATCTCATTACAAAGTAATGTAAAAAGTCCAAAACTGAATTTTATATTAGACATAAAGATATTGCCTTCATTGAAATATGTGGAAAGACACTGAAGCAAACCAACAAACAAATGGGGTTGGGGAACTAGGCACCCCATGAACCTCACACTGTTGAAGGAAATTGGATGACAGAATAAATGTATAATACATGAAGCTCTGATCTTTGGACCAACAGAGGTCATCAGTGCCAATCTAGATGGTATATAACAGTCAAGCTTAAATTAAGTTCTTCCTTAAAGTTAGACAACATTATAACTGCAAGTTTTAATTCTTAATATTTTTTTTTCTCTACTGCTTGGAGTGACCTGTGTCCTTTGTCCATCCCCCCACCTCTTCCAGGGGAGCATGTACACTACTTTAATGACCATCAGTTCATGAAATAACCTCCATTCTCTGCTTAAGAGACGAATATTTTTGGAAAATATATAAAATTGCTATCAGTGAAATATAAATTAAAACAAAATACATGCGTTAAAATAGCTAAAATGAAAGAAAAAGAAGGAAAATAGCAAGCGGCAATGAAGATGTGGAAGGACAAGAACTCTCACGCACTGCTGGTGTGTGTGTAAACTGGAATACCATTTTGGAAAATGGATTGGTAGTATCTACAAAAGATGAACACATGCATACACAAAGACCCAGCGATTCCACTCCTACTCAACAGAAACGTTTACATAGTTCCCCAAATTAGGCACTAGAACCTTCAGAGTAGCATTATTTGCAAAAGTCAAAAAGTGAGAAATAGAAGGAATTTGGCAATAGAAAGAATAAATACGGGTTAGTATAGTTCTATATCAGAAAGCTGCACAGCAATGAAAAAGAAAAAACAAAGTGACAAATAACAAAATAACATGAAAAAAAAATCTCACAGACAGGTTTAATGAAAGAAACTAGATACAAAGGGATCCTTACTCTAAAATAGGTTTTATCTATGGTAATAGAAGTCAGGATAGCAGCTACCCTTGGGCAACAAAGGAACACAATGGATACCCTGTTACTTGATCTGGATGCTGGATAAATGAGTGAGTTCATTTTATGACAAACCTTCAAGGCGAACACTTTTTATATGTGATATATCTGCATGTATATTATATCTAAAATAAAAATAAGTATTATAGGAAGCACAAACACACATATATATGTGTTATATGTCAGGAAAAAATATATATCAGAATATGTCTTTTGGTGAAATGGCATTACATTTCAGAATATCTCAAAGGCTTATTATTACAATCAGAATAAAATCCACACCCTTAACCCTGGACTATAAATTTAATATGATGAGACCTCTCCACATCTATTCTTAAAACCTATACTATGCTCTTTGTTCATGCTATACCAGTCACCCTGGAATTCTTGCAAATTTTTAAAAACATTTAGCTCATTGCCATCTTCACATGTTCTCTTCCTTCTGCCAAGAATGCTATAACTTGATAGCTTTGAGTGGCTTAGATCTCTTTTCTCTGCCACTCTATATAAATACGTTGCTTCTCTATTTCTCTCTACTCCTTATTGTGCTTCATTTTTGTTCATAGTGTCTTTCTGTATGATTTATATTTCAGTATTGTTGATTTTTTTTCAAGATTAATTTTTTTGGTTCTCCCCACCCCCTTGTTGTTTGCACTGGCTGTGTCTGTTCATCCTCATTTTTTTTAGGAGGTGCCGGGAATGGAACCCAGGACCTCCCATGTGGGAGGAAGGGGCCTAATAGCTTGAGCCACCTCCTCTCACTGTGCCAGCCCATCGCACCACCCATCGTCTTGCTAGTCTTCCTTAGGAGGCACCAGGAACCCAACCCGGAACCGAACCGGACCTCCCATGTGGCAGGTGAGAGCTAAATTGTTTTAGCCACATCTATTTCCCATGATTATTTATTATTTTTTTCTCTTACCATTAGAATGCAGTGTCCGTGAGGGCAGGATCCTCAGCTATCTTATTCCCAACTCTATTCTCATTGCCTAAAACAATGCCTGGTTTGGAATGCATGCCTTATAAACACTGACTGAATAGGATAAGAGGAGGGTAGGTGTTTGCCTTGGCCCTATAATGAAAAGCCATGATTTCAAGTTCCTATATTTGGGTTTATGCTCTCCAAAATAAAGATCCTAAAATCCTTCCATGAGTTATCATTATCTACAGGACAGTGAGACTTGTATTTCATTTGTTATTTTGAAGGTCAATGTTAATGATTAAATGTAAATATTTAATATTTAAATTAGTTTTTTCTTTTTAATTTTAATTCAGCAGAATGGAAATTACACTTTTTTAATGAGGAAAAACTTCCCACTGTCCCCTGAACTCTGTTTATAATATTTCTCAAGTTTTAACTTTTATTTTGTCTAAAGGAGCCAAGGAGTCTTACTTTGTTAACAAATATTGGATTGAAATTTTATCTTATCCAAACTGAGATTCAGTAGCATAAAATAATTAAAAATATATTTTAAAGGTTTCCTGCTAGCAATAGTTATTGAGTATATGGGCCTAGAAATTTCCAACATGCAGGACTTAAAAATAAAATGAAATAATATCTATGGGAAAAAATTACTTCTCCAATAAAAGTGTTCTGTCTGCCATTGGCCATATGCTCCCACAGCTAGGTGACTTCAGAAAATTGAAGATGGCAAAAACTTAGTGTAAATTAATACCAGGTATGGGGGCCGCTAGCTAAGAAATTTTCCTTTTCAAGAATGTCATTGCCCACAGTTCTGCCCTCTTGCTTTGCAGAGGCCTGGGTTCCCTCCTGCCATGGTTTGTAGATGCTAAGGGAGGAATGTGGTTTGGAGGAGAGAGGTGCTGAGTCTGGCACAGCTCAGCTCCATCTGCTTTCTCTTGGATCCACAGATGTTCTGTACCAAAGAACTATGTAAGTTAAGGCTTAACCTGCTGGGTGGGCACTCAGAGCCCATACCAGTGGAGCATCTTTTGTGCATGGGATGTGGCAGAACGACAAGGAAGGCAGCATCCCTGCCAGGTCCAATGCAGGGGAGGATTTGAGAGGAAAGGAGTCTCCTGCTTCTTTGAACAGTCCACTCTGCCAAAGAGCACATCTGAGTGACTTGTGCTAAGAAGTAAATTGCACACCATGGAGAGAGTAAAGTATGGTGGATTGAACATTGGACAATGAGTCCAAAATATTTGGACACTGTTCCTGGCTCTGTCACTAGCTCCATTTGTGACCTTGAGGAGGTCATATAACTTCTCTGTACCTTTGCTTTTCTCTCCAAAAACCACCAGTTTTACTTACTCTTCCATACTTCCCAGAGGATTTCCTTTGTGCCTTTATTTGACATACATATGTATAAATTCTTCCAGAAAGTCTTGGGGGTCTGTTAAACCCCATGTAACATCATAAAAATATATTAAAATAGCAAGCTTTATAATTATGTTAAAACTGGTTTTATTGGTGTGATCTCTGTTTGAAATGCTTTATTTAAAATAAATATACCAAACTTTCTATGATGTGATGTTTTGATAGTACTAAATACTGGGATCTTAGGGGCTCTAAAATGTAAATATATAGATAAAATGAATAATACTTTACTTTACATTGTATTTATTACTTTCATTATAAATAGGTGCTCTCTACTAGTTATTCATCATGTCTCAATTATTATTGTTCACAATAATGGCATAAAGAAAGCAAATGACCTAGCCTGGATTCACAACTGGTTATATATAGGTCCTGTGCCAAAACATTTGCTGAGTGAACAGAATACCCTGACCTCTCTTGGCCATTCAATTTAAATTTTCTTACATGCACATGCTAGCACTCTAGTTATTAATTTAACATGTTGCAAGATGTAAAGGAAGGCCAGGGTTTGTGAAACATGGTCATGACTTACCTAGAATTGTGAAGAATATAAATGAGGCTTCTTTTAGAAGCCCTTTCTCTATCATTAGGTTGAGCAGTTTACGAAATGAATTAACATTACCAGGAGAAAAGTGGCACAGGAAAGGATAACCTTGATTCTGATTCCTAGTGAAATCAAGTGTATGACTGATAGTGTAGTTGGTCTATACAGGAGTTAACCTCAGGGCACAGCAACATGAGCTGTCATGGGAGACATTATAGCATAATACAAAACTTTGAATAAACTGAGTTCAAATCCAGGCTCTGCCACACATTTGTTCTGTGACATTGGCAATTCGACTAACTAATTCATTTGTATTTTGCTTTCTCATTTTAATAATGGGAAAAAATAGTATCTCAGTACCATAAAACTTTTTGTGGGGATTAAATGAGATAATGCATGAAACATACTTAACATATTGCAACATAAAGATAAGCATTTTGGTGATTGCTGTTGTTTAGAATGTTGAAAGGCCTCTTTCGTGATTCCTTATTACCCACTGTCTAAGAATTACTCTTATTTGGTTAAGCACCTATTACAGCATTTTAGGCTGGGTTCTCCAAGAAGTAGATCCTAAGACACAGATTGAGTGTAAACCATTAACTTGGTAAATGATACCAGGGACCACCAGTGGGAATATGAGGAAATTAGGCAAGAGAAGGAAGGCAATACCAGGTTCTGATTAAATAGCAGGTGAACCTTATGATCAAGTGGGGCTCATGCCCACTGCTGACTTCTGGTAGACCTTATGGAACGCTATTCAGGGATATCCATCCCAAGGAAGGAGGATGTTAAGGTATTTTCCTTTAGATGTCCTTCTCTCAGTTGCTGAGGGTTGATCCTGGGCATGTTTACTTCCAGGAACATCTATCCTTCTCTGCGTATTCAGGTGGAGATTCTAAGAGGTGCTGTGGCAGGCACAGGGGTGGCAAATGCTGAAGAGATATGGACTGAGCATCATAGAGCCATGCCAGGGGTGGCACATGCTACCTTACTTTTTAAAATATCATTTAATTTTACAGCAATCTTAAGAAGTGGATTTCTGGTATTATCCATGGATGAGAGAAAGGCAGCTCAGAGATTACTTTTAAATTACATTTCTAAAAGTCATGTGACTAAGAAGTGGCAGGGCTGGAATTTGAACCCATGTCTATAGCCTATTCTTACAATGGAGAAGAACCCATTTCTCCTGGCTTGAATTACAGAGCCAATTTTAGCCTACCTTGAAAATAATTAAAAAATACAATTGAATATATTTTCAAATGTATCATATTTGCTGATACATTTTAAACATAATTAAAAATACAATTGAACATATTTTTAATGTATCATAATTACTGATACATTTTTGATATATTAAAACCGTCCCTTGATACTTACATACCTTTAAAATACATAATGGAATATATATATTTTTAAAGTAAGCTCATTTAAGGTTTCAGAAGGCAGGGGATAAAGGCTATGAACTGAAAGTCCTGAGAGTGCAAGGACACAATTTTATGTGCTTATAGCAATTAAAAGAAACTAACTGAATGTCTTTTAAATGCAAAAATCCTCTGTTGCATTCCCAGAAGGGAATGTGTGTGTAGTTGTTGAATGGGAACCAGTGGTGATGAAGAGATGATGCCATTATCCTTGAATGCCTGGTCTCAGTATCATACAAAAGTCATCAACATTCAATATCAGCTTTACTTGCTTGTTTAAAAAAAAGAAAGAAAACTAATTAAATTCACAGCATAAAACAGCATAACGTTTAAGAAAATGGTTTAAGAAAATGTGGTGGTAGAGTTGAGGCACAACACTGTGTAAACTTCAGTTCTGCTTATTGAGTCTGGAAAACAAATATAAGGACAAGGACAGTGTGTCCATGGTTGCAATGAATATGAAAAAGAGAGAAAGAGGAAGGTGGGCTTCCTCCTGCAGAACTTAGAGGTGGGGGTGAATGGCTTGTTGATAGCGATGGTCAGGTAACACGTTCACAGAGCTGCAAGTCTAGAGTTAGAGAGACTGCTCTGGCAGCAAAACTCACCTAGTGGGACCTTCTGCAAGTTCCTGAGCCCCTCTGAATCTCACTTTCCACATCTGTAAAAAAGGACTGAGGATAGTTCCTATAGCAGGGTTGTGAGAGGATTCTATCGGGCAAAGCATGCAGATAGAAAATTACACATCCCACTTTGTGCAGGACAGCAGTGAAGTAATTATAAATTGTGCCTCCTTTCACTTTGTGTGTCTTAGGATGGTAAATTCCATGGTCACCCAATATCTAAAGGAAATTAGTGCAATGCCTAGAACAAGTGAATCCTCAACAAATGTTTGCTTATTTTTATTAAATTATTGCTTTTATTATTATTATTTATACTATATCAGTATTATAAGTTATCTCTTTGAACTATATGTTTCCAACATATACTAGATAGTATGTAAGACATTCTTTTTACCATTTTTAATCAATACATGGTTTGCAAGGTCTTTAAAATTTTGGAAACCTTTAAAGGGTCATGAAATATGCTTCTGTTGAGGCTTAGAACACAGAACCTGTGTGTCCTGAGGCTTGACGGATGAGCTGTGTATTTTCACCATCAGAGTTCAGCTCAGAGTAGATTCTTTGTGATTGAGACTCTAGTCCAAACATAATGGAGTCAGTAAAATCGGCAGCTTTCATTTTTTTTTTCTTGTTTTACATTATTTTTGTGGTTTTTGGGCCACATTTAACTTCACTCCACTCCTAATATCATTTTTTCTGGCTTGGTACTATCAACGCCAGTATTGAAAGGAATACAAGTGGCTAATCTCCATAAATACATCAACTAAAACCCCTTAAGGCATTGTGCTGGACTTTTGTTCGAGTTGTGGACTATTCTTAAGAAACTATAAGCCTCTCACAAGTTAGTTTGTTCCCATTTATGCCTATCACTCCAGAAGCTCATTACAAGGCAGTCTCACACGCTGCACAGGCAAACACACACACACACATACACACACATGCACCCCAGCATGCCACATCACATCACATCACGTACATACGGTTCTTGGAAGACTCTAAATATACCTTTAAAATCCAATAAAATTTGAGCTGGAGGCAAGTGACCAAATCCAAAATAGGAATGAGCCTTTCAACTGTGCATTGAGAAAGGAGAATTTTAAAGGAAGGTCCTGAAATTATGAATCACAGACCCTTTTTTGGGAGCACTATGAAATAAATAATATAATAAAATAAGAATATCAACAAGCAAAAAATGATAGCAATTTTAGAGGTCTTGAGCCTTAGCCTGATACTATATGGCATGAGTATTTGGAGTACCTTGGAAGGGATGAATATATATTGCATATAAATAACTTTTGGTCAGAGCTTGGGCTGTGAGTAAAGAGGAGTGCAAATTGTTTGTTACTCTTCCTGTTGATAGGTGGTGGTTAATCCCCTTGCTCTTGAATCTAGGCTGGCCCTATGACTTGCTTGATCAATAGATTACAGCTGAAGGGACATTCTGGGGCTTCCTAGGCTAGGCAGTTTCCTCTCAAGTCTTTTGGAAGGCTGGCTGTAGAGTACTGAGACCCTAGGCTAAAAAGACCTTGGGGAGAGGCCCTGAGATTATGTGGAAGAGTACCCAGTAAGTCCAGCTCTCCAGTAAGCACTGCCAAAGTAGCAGCCATGTTAGTTAAGCCATCCTGGACTCTGCTGACCAGTCCATCTGCCAGCTGAATACCATCAAGTGGCCTCAATTGATGCTATGTGGAGTAGAAGAATCACCTTCCTGAGTCCTGCATAAAGTCCTGACCTCGAAAATTGTAGCTATGACAAAATGGCTGTGGTTTTAAAACATTAAGCTTTGGGATAATTTATTATGCTGAAATAAATAACCAGAATAATCATTGATTTTACATTTCCCATTGCCAGCTCCTTTAGGTCAAGGAAGGCATGGCAATCCCTTCGTGAAATCTCTGATGAGGCAAGCAGTACAATGCATGTGGTGGGGAGTGGTATATTGTGTTTTGGGTCATCATACTGATCCTCATAATAAGACACCAACCAGTAGGATCTGAACGGAGACTGGGGTCTCCAAGATGCCACCTTCTGGGTCATTTCACATCCTCCTTTTCTTTTCTTCTCTCTCTCTTTTCCAGCAACTACTCTTTTCTTGGATGCATGGGGGCAAGGTGGATTCACTATGGAGCACTTGCTGTGATTTAAAGACAATTCACCTCTGACCTGTGGCCTCCCATCCAGCTTCTCCTGTCCAAGTGGTGACTTTAATTCCCACTGAGCCTAAGAAAATTAGGCCCATGGGCTGCACCAGCTTTTCTGAGCCACTGTGTGTAAACACAAAATTACTTAATTTCCTGGGACTCGCTTTCCTTTTTTCCTCTAAAATGAAAAAATAAAATAAAAAAATGACAGCCACTTCCTAGGGTTCTTGTGAGATAATGTCAAAAGCAATCATTGCAATGCCAGGCATACACTTTGCATATTCTCACCTAAACAGGATTAATCTGGGATAAAAGTGGTAGATGCAGTTGTTATGATAATGAAAGTAATCATAATGGAATCTTTATAGTACCCTTACCATGTGCCAGACAGGGTACTGAGCACTTGGCACGTTTTAACTCATGTAGACCTCACAGTAATGCTATGAAGTTGCTATTATTATTATTATCACTTTAAGATGAGAAAAGTAATGCATTTATGAGTTAAGGAGGATGCCCGAAGTTGCAGCTACTGCTGCTTCTGCTGATGGTAGAAGAGGGGAGTAGGCAGGAAGGAGAGGAGAGGAAAAGAAGTAAAGATGAAGGGAAGATGAAAGAATATGGGTGCAACAAAAGTAAAACAAGTTCATTCTCAACTGTATTTCTAGACTCATTGAATAGGAATACCTATTGTTGACATTGGAAGAGACTAAAGAAGAGATAAAAAGCTTTTTAGTTTTGCGGGGGGGGGGGGGGGGGGGGAATGAGGGGCAGCACATGCATCTGCAAAGTCAAAGGGTTTGCTTCATGGAGACCTGAACATGATCACATTGTCCTACTTTATTCAGAATTTATTTGGACAAACAGGAAATGTAACCAAGCAACCCTGGGAAACCAGAGAGAACACATTTAGAATTTGGTAAGAGGTGGAATGTATTTGAATGTTCTTTGCTGCTGGAGCTGTAATTATAGGGTTTAACTACCTGCTGGGGTTGCAAAGTTAAAGAATGTTTCAGCATGAGTCAAAAAATTATCGAGTGGGGGTTTTAGAAAATGTTTATATAGGAAATGATCATTCTTATTAACTTTTGTCTGAGGCATTTTCATGAGTGATCCTAAAAATTTAAATGACAAAATAATGTTTGTGCTCCTCCTAGAAAGAAGACTCTCTTTAAGTACAATGATACTCGTGATTTGTTGTGGAAAAACTTTTCCCCTACTTTCATCCCCTCTCTGGCCCACTTCAAAGAAGTCATTATAGACATTATTTAATGATATCTGTGCCTGTTAGAAACATATTTCCTGATGTTAAGCTATCAGGCTGCTTATATCAGAATCACCTAGGGGTGGGGAGATAACATTATAAATAAAGATTATTGGGCTCCAAAAAAGACGCGACACATTAGAATATCTGATTGAGGGACCCTGGCAACTATATTTTAAATAAACAAACCAGGTGATTTCTTTGTTCAGTAAAATTTCAGAACCAAATTATTAAAGTGTGTTTCCTAGAATTATCAAGCTTCTTTACTTCTTGCAGTTTTCTGAGCACAATTTAGGGTCTCCATATAGTCATCCCCAATAAAATGATTCTTCTATTTATTTAGAGATATTGCCTTTCTAATACAAAATAGTCTTTAACTTTGAGAATGAGTCTGTGTTTTAGCTTCTTAGCACTGAACAAGAAGAATGTGGGTATGTTGGTACTCCCAAATTTAGGCTGAATGAGCTCAAAGCAAACTTGAAGATCTCCTATATACCAGCAAAGCTCTGTGATATCTCAAGGCAGTAAAAGGGAACTGGGGACAATTGATGTACAAAGATGCACAAGATTGATCACGCTGTACCTGAATCAGAACTCTATTTTCCTTATGTACTAAATCCAGAGAAGAGGTTTCATGACAGATATTGTCCTTTGAGAACAAAGGAGGAAACTCACTATATAATAATTTTTATATAAGTATTATATAATTTATATATTATGTAAGTTCTTTCTTTCTCCATCTCACTTTTTTCCTGGATTGGAAATACTTGAAATTCTGGAAAAGGAAAGTATGAAGAAATATCCTTTCCTTTTGGTCTCTGCTTGCAAGGTCACTAATTTATTCAGTGACAAGGGTAGAGATTATCATGAAACCTGTCCTTAATGACCAAAATTCTGATGTCACAGGATTAGACTTGAACATCAAGGAAGAAGGTGCAGAATTAACAGGTTGAAGTTCCTGGAAAGTGGGTTTTTTTTCACTCCATTTAAGAAAGAAAGTGCTATAATTTTAAGATGACAAAGAGTAGAATGGGATGTCATAACAGGTATTGAAGTTACAGTCCATTGGGAGAGTCCAAGGAGAAGATCCAGAAGAAGTCAGGCAGCAGCTGTTCACCAATAAGGTAAAAAAATGACATGGTTGGCTGAGATATTAGCTGAGAGGATGTCTTTTTCTTTCCAGTACTGTCTGCCGGCACTTCTTTTTTCTTTGTCTTTTTAAAATTTTGCCGCAATCATTTTCTACCTTCTACTTTTGGGGTTTCTGTCCTGTCGTTTAAAGGACCCGTTTCAGAGATATAATGAGCACATTGGGGCAGAGGTAGGGAGTGCTTGTTTTATTTCCCAGCAGAGTGTGTTGTTCGCCAGCTGTTGTGTATTAATCTATCTTAATTTCCCTCTAGTCTGTCATTACTCAAAAGAATTAGCCTGTCCTAAAATCGAAAGGTAAAGATGTGTGAAATGGATGTAATTATGATCGAGGATAGAGTTGCATATTTACATTACTGCCAGTCTAATTCAACAGACTATACAGAAGCTGAAATAAACTCATAAAATTTAGTTATCTTATGACCTCTATCCTAAATATGACATCATTTGAAAAAAATCTTTGCAAATTGAAACAACTTGATGTGTGCCAATTTTAATGAATTTTCATGTAATGAAAAATACTTTTATTGAAAAAAGATACCTAAAATCAGACTTTTAAATTAGTCTAATGCCCTATATGGGTAGGAATTCAGAAATATTTTTATTCTGAAAATAAAAGTAATTACACATCTGATTTACCTATTTGGTAATTTTTCTTTGTATAGATTAAAGCAATTTATTGGATATTTTAAGATATCATTATTGCAGGTAAGTGAAACTCTACAGAATATAAACCAACCTATTATGAACTATTTCTAGCTTAGGTTATTCCCACTGAGCATTCTGTTATAAATTTGTTGAAATCTTTCTTCAAAGAAGTTCCAGAATGTTTTGAACATTTTTGCCAAAAAAAAAATTAATTTGAGTAAACTATTTTTAAAGAATCAAAATTTCCACTTACAGGAAGACTCTGGGACATGGGATATCTCATCCTGGAAACTGTATCTATTAATAACTAATGATGGGAGAGAACATTCACAAAAACATAAAATCCTTTTTTTTTTTTTCACATTTTTTAGACTGACATTTTTTTTGCACTTCTAAGAGGCAAAGTTTTCACACCCAGTCTTGCCAAATATATTTATCATGCGTGATGTGCATAGTCTGATTCTGGGTAGAATGAGGTTGGTGGTGGTGGTGGGCAGTGTGCATGAGCTTTAATAATTTAATTGACTGAGCTTTGGACTTTTCATTAGGAATTGTTTGCTCCCATGTTACTAGCTGGTCATGTGATTAGGTTCAAGCACACAAAAGTCTTATGTACAAGACCTGAGCCCTCCTTTCCCTACTAATGCCATGCTGTTAGAGGATTAGGCCACGGTCTTCGGATGTGACTTATTTTCCTTCAGGCTATGTGGCCATTTTTTAAATATGAACTTTCTAAAACTAAAAATAAGAAATCACTTAATGCCACTTAAAAATGAATATGATCAAATTTATTACTTAAGACATTTTTTTTTAATTTTGAAAAATGTCAAATTCATATTAAAGGAATTGATTCTATCATTAAACTCCATGAACCCATTTCTCAATTTTGACAGTTATACAGATATTACCTCATTTGCTTAAACTATTCTTTGCTCTCGTTTTTCCTCCCATTCCTTTCAATATTTAGAACTGAAGCCCATGCATCTTTTGGTGGTCTTAGGATCAACTAGATAATCAATATCACAATACCTAAGTAGTCTTTCTTGGCATCTACACCACAAGGAGAGAAAACGGAGCACCTCAGTAGGGCAGCATCCGATATGTTTCTTCAACAGCAGTAGTTACAGTGGTCCAGAGGTTCTTCTCTGTGTCCATGCCCAAGTGTCAGCTAGGTATGAGGGTACGATATGACACCAAGGGAAGTTGGAGTGTGTTTTTTACTTAGAAGCTCTATGTTTCAATCAGTCCCAGCAAGAGACATTCTAAGTTATAAAAGACACCTCACTCAGGGACAAACAAAGCTCTGGTCCCCCATAAGGTATTTCTAGTCCATTTGCAGTTATTTGAGGCCAAATATAGTCTACCAATCTTGGGGTCACTTTGATTTTAAGCAATAATGCCAGGAACATAGCTAACATTTCACTTTTATTGGGAGGATGGCTCTAGAATCATTGTAAGCCAAGGTCAATTTTTCATGTAGAAGTAGAAAGAAATTTCTATCCCTTTTCTCAGAGTCCACCTGCAAGAATTAAAACCTTTGACACAGAAAAAAGAAGACAATGCACATTTGCCCAACAGGATTTAAGCCACTCAAAGATATTAATATCCTCTCCATTTCCTATTCAGTAGGATTATTTGATGGTGGAGTGGGACATTAGTTTTTAAAGGGTCCATTATATTCTTCTTTATCCTGGAGACCATAAGGCAAATATACATCAAATAACATTAAATGACAGTGTAAAAAACAGCAAGTAGAGAGCAGTAAATCTTTTTATTTAATCCCTTTTAGCACAAGTGCATCTTTCAAATATAACATCATTACTGTAAAAATTACTTTCCAGGCATTTAAAGTAATGCTTCCATAATTTGTTAAGCTGTCTTTTGTCTGTATTTTTTGAAGTTGAAATAAAGTTTTTTTAAAAAATATAATTTCAGTAAATCTGGGATTTCATCAAATCAGACAACACAGTTTTAGTCCACTCAAAAAAAGAACAATGTTCTTCTGGTTTGGGCTTTTAAAACTCAGATTGCAAACCCAACATCTGTGTTCCAGTGTAGCGTAAAATCAGCATGCAAACTTAGGACTGGAGGAATTACTCGGCAGGCACAGCCTCGGCAGTCGTGAAGTTAGCTGTAGAAGTTCCTACACAGGTGCGAGAATGCCTCCCATATTACCAGCACTGCCACCCTTATGACATTACTGCAGCTACTGTAATCTTCACAAATGATATATGGCCCATTTACCTCAATCCCACAAAAGACAGCAGTGCAGTTGTGTTTCTGGTCAGGTCAGTATCAGGGTTGGCGGGGAGTATTTGGCAGCATTTCTGCAAAGCCCAAATTTGCCTCACCCTAACCTTCCTTCAATATCCAAATGGGTTGATTCATCCTTTTGTCACAAGCTGCAGAATGTCACCATCAAATTTAGCTAGATTGATCCCCATCTCTCCCCCTGACATCAGTATCTTAGCATGACTAATACCCTCATCTATTTTTCCCCATCACATGGTACCCTGGAGAAATTTTGTCGAGTGTCTAAAATTCTAGCCCACTGCTGACACTTTTCTATAAGTCTGAGAAGTCTTCGGCAATACTGAACTGTTAAACTTACAAGGCCCAAATGGGCCACACTTGGCAGTGGCTTCATACGAAAGGAACAAGGACAGAACCACAATACGATAGCTGTGGAAGTTCTCTCAGCAGGATGGTTTCAGGGGAGTTTTATCAATGGTATTCTACAGGACTCAAAGCCACATTCCAGGGGCTATTCATTTGCTGCATGCCAAAAATGAAGTGCAGGTGAAAGAGGTCAAGTTCACATCAATGAAAGCCAGAATCAGTTGTCTTAGAAATCCCATGTTCCAAATAGAAGACAATTTTGTAGCAGATCCATGTTCACAGCCCTAAGGTGCCATGAAAAGTAACACATGCAATAATAGTATAACTTTAATATGCAAAGATTAAAGCCTCTCACCAGGTATTTATAATTCTTTTATGGTGAAGGTCCAGGTGAAGAATTTGAGTCCTAAGTAATTTTTAGCATAAATGATGTTGCCGGGAAACACACTAGACATTCCTCCTTTATCATATTTTCAAGTAAACAACAAGTGGAGCACCTTAATCCAGGCTAAATTCTTCATGTAAAAGGCAGTCAATTTGTGTTTTTTACACAAAACATTAATGCTTTTTATCATCTAATACCAGATCAATAAAGAGTTTTTTCTGTTTATCTTAATAAAGTAAACAAAAGGAACTTTCTTAGAGCCAGAATTATAGGATATGTGGATTGTGGGGGTTTCCCTAAAGACTGCTCTAATTCTTGATCTGCTTTTTCATTCATAGCTTGGCATATGGCAAAGAGATACTGAAAGCCATTGATCTGATGAGATGGTGTTTGATAGAGAGCTAAAGATTAACTCCCCCCAACCCCTAGACCACTTTTATAGTTATTGGAGCATTGGGATATTACCATTCACAATGACCACTGACCACTATTTCACTTGTCAATGTATACACTTACTCGAAATTTTTGATTCTCCAGTCTTTAGAGACAAGTGGGGAATTAGTAGTCAGCTCTTGCTAGACTCTTGACAGTATGGATAGTTTAGGATTGTCTGATGCATATATAACCCTCATGATCCTACTAAATTTGTCAAGAACATTGGTAGTTGCTACAGGCACAAACATCACAAAGAAAAAGACTTAATACTTGACTTCATGTAATGTAGAATTTATTGAGGAAATGCAAAATTATTTGGCATTTTACTGATGAGGGCTATCAGGCTACTGGGTTGTGGATTATGCATTAGCTAAACAACATAGATTTGAGTTCCCTCTCTTTAAAACAAAAGTTTACTTTCTTTTTTCTACTCACTTCTTTGGCTCTCTTAGTAATATAAAATATAAAATCCAATATTAAATTGTTCTTACATAAGGAATATTCTCTGAGGTAAATTATTTGTCTATTTTTAAAGAAATCTCTTAGCATAGACCAATTCAAATTGACATACCATGAATTCCTTATTTTTAATAACTAATGGTTGCTTTTTTTGGTGAATTAGAGGATATTGCAAGTGCTTTTTTTTTTAATTTTAAAACACACATCTTTCTAATACAAAGTCTTTCATATTGGAGAATGATTTTCTTTAATTTGAAATACAACTTGTCTATGAAATACAATTCTTAGATATTTATTTTTTCTTAAAACTATGTAAAGTATAGAATAGTATCTTAAGTCATTTTTGGTAAAATTAAAGAAGTGTGTGTGTGCTTACTTCAGTTTTCTGAGAAGTATAGCCAATAAAGTGGAAACAAAAGTTAAATATAGAGAAGTAGCTGATAGTCAGTGGAAGGTGAATTTTTAAAATATTTTTATTTTATTTTTTAAAATTTTAAGTTATTGTCAATTATTTACAATTATGTCAGATGATTAGGACCATTGATAAAATTCCATGTTTATGTTTACTTTTCCTTTTTATATTTCTCTTATTGAAAAAAATGGTAATTTGGGAGCAACAAAATCACTTTTGAGAAATTGTCTCATTAAAGTCTAGAATTTAGTGATGCAATGCAGTATGATAGTGATTCCTTTTCCTGACCTGGTCTCCCATGTGATCTATTATTTATTTATTTATTTATTTATTTATTTATTTTTATTTTTATTTTTTTTTAAAGATTTTATTTATTTATTCATTTATCCCCCCCTTGCTGCTTGTGCTCTCTGGGTCAGCTAACCACGCCGTGCGGGCGGGCTTGCCTTCACCAGGAGGACCCGGGAACCAAACCTGGGGCCTCCCATATGGTAAACGGGAGCCCTACTGATTGAGCCACAGCCGCTTCCCTATTATTTTTTTTTATGTTTTGAAATATGGTCAGGCTAAGTGACCAGTATCTTCTTCATTAATTTTTATTGAACTATTTTGTAAAACCTTTAAATGATTTACATAAAGATTATGAGAATTCTGGAAAGCTTCCTTCTACTATATCTTTTATTATTGTTTTAGTTCCATTATTATTATTATTATTATTAATTTTTGACAAGGTTTTTCTTCTGAGACAACCAATTATCTTTGTTTATTCTATTTGAACTAAATGACACAATTATTCTTTCTTCTCATGATTTCCCATATTCACTTTGGGAGAAATTACCTGTGTTAAATTTTTGCCCTTCGTGACTTACAGTTTGGATACTGATTAGATACGATGTGATTCCTCTATCTATCATCCATGTCCTTGCGAAGAGAAACTCTTTGCTACTTCTTTTCTTAGCTATTGTGCTTCTCTGTATGCATTTGAGAATTTCAAAGAACTCCTCAAATTGTTTTCTAGATCCTAACCCAGGCCACTTTCAAGATATGTATTAATTCTCTGAATTTCCTAAATGTATTCTTTTCCCCTGGTCTGAGGAATGGTTTCTAATACAATCTTTTTTTTTGCACCTGCCTCCTTATATTCAAATTAATAAAGATATAGCTAAATTCGATGTTTTCAAATGGATGAGTGGATAACTGGTTTCTGTTCTTGGAGAATTTTTGCACACTCAAAATCTGATTTATAAAGCATCTGGGGACTGGTTAATGTTCAGAGCTTCCAGGACAAGTGTCTCTTTCAAGCTGTGTCTTAATACATCATTCTGTCATCCTTTTTTTGCTTTGAATTTTCTCCCTTGGCAACTTCATCCATGGTCTTAATTTCCATCTTCATGTTAATGGCTTTTAATTTTCATTTTCCTCCACCTCGAGAGTCATATTAATACACTATTAACTATCTCCACAGGGATGTCCCATAGGTATCTTCAACAGATCAGAAACAGAACTCATGATCCTCCTTCTCAAATGTTCTCATTCTCCAATGTACTTTGTCACACTACACGAAAATACCTTCCACGTTTCCCAAGATCCTTTTATGTTCATTGTGTAATTTTGAGTATCATGTCTCCAAATTAATATGTTTCTTACTTTTATAAAAGGCCATGCCTTCACACACCCTGGTAATCAAGAGTCATAAGAAAATATAAGGATTGTGTTTTAAATTACATTTAAGTACAAATATAGAGTACTAACATACTTTATGCTGGATTTGTATGTTTTTATAAATGGAAAATTCACTATTACTGAAGTGTCTCATATAATGTATTGAATATTCTTCTCAAGTACAAAAGAAATACATGAAGGAAATGAGATAATCGTTTCTTCTACTCTTTCATTTTCCTTCTTCAATGAAAAAAATTATAACACTTCCCCTTGTTTGGGTCTACAGGTATATTTTTATATGACTCCTTTCTGTCTTCTATGGCAAACCTATAGTAAAACTCTCAAGCTCAGAAAGAGACATAACCTCATATTTTGGCTCTTTGATATTAAATTTAATGATTTATGAGAAAGTAACCAATATAACAATAATTATAGACATCAATAAGGCTCTTTTCACTTATTGTGTCTTTCAGTTCATACAATTAAAATGAAGACAAGATATGCTATGTCCAATTGGAGCCTAATGTAAAATTTAAATAAACATTAAATTAAATGTCAAATTAAACCCAGAAGCCAAAAAGCCACAGTCCTACTATAAGTAAAACATTCAAGTGAAAGGCTGATATTGTATTTTACTGATTGTGTCTTGCCTTCTTAAAATAAACACAAAAATCATTTGTAATACAATGATGACCACGTAAAAGTGTCAACTATAATTTTTATAATGTGTTGTCATTACATAAATGAAGAAAAAGAACAACAATTTTAATTGCAAGACACAATAATCTACTAAGATTTTTCTCTAATATTGTTCCTGCTGATATGCCTTTATGCTCCCCATCCCAGTTATAAGCTTATTTTCTTTGAATTTAATTTTACTTAGCACAAATAAAAAACATTGTAACAATAAGATTAATAAAATTATATATTTTCATTATTGCAAATATGTATTTTGCAGTGAATGAGAGCAAAACAATCACTAAATTTTCCTTTGCTTTATTATCTAGCATGTAACTTGTTACATTTGCAGATTTCCACAGTTATGGCTAAGTTAAATTCAAAACAACTTTGATCAGTACAATTAGTTAGTCTGCAATATATGACTATTATTTCACGCCTATTCCCACTGCCTTTTGACTATGAACTATTTGATAACTATCAGAATGCATTTTTGCTTTGTCCTACACTATGTCTTACAATTCAAATTAAAACAGTTAAATCATTCTCTCCCAGTTATCTCAATGTTTTAGAGAATGGTTGAAAAGTCCCTCTGAGGTCTTTCTGTTTGTTTGTTTGTTTTAATGTTAATATAAATTATACAGATGTCCTCATCTCATTCTACTGACTGAGAATATGAGTACCACAGAGGTTTTATAGTTTTCTAAAGGCCACACAATTAGTTAACAATACTGATTTATAATCTTTCATTTTTCTCATATCTTCCACAGTAATTAATTCATGTTTTCATTATAATTCTTGCTGCATAAATGTGTCAACTGATTACTAGAATGATTCCTATTTTTAAATAATTAAGTTTATTTAGCTGATTTATTATATTGTCTTGGTTATTTGTATTATAGTGTAATGAGGTTAATTTGTTTTCTGTTTACAGAGGTAAAAACAATCTTCAATGAAAATGAATTTAGTTGGAAAGAGCATTACATGTTTGGCTTAAATTCCAACTAATTATTTGATTAATCTAAATCTTACACTATATATTTTTAAAAATTCCTTTAACAGTGGTGGATCAAAGATGGGTGGTGGGGAGACTTGGGTGTCAGAAATAAGGGACTGCATTTAAGCCAGTAGAGAATTTAAAATAATTATCTTGACTAAAAGTCTGTTTGTTTTATACTATCATGGCAGTGATAAAATGTTCTTCTCCAAAAAGAATGTTTCGTGATCTTAGAATGAAACAAGTGCTCCCAGTTTCTGTTAAATTCATATACATACATATATATGTAGCAATTTTTCACTTTTTATATATTAAACTTTTTATACTACCTATATAAAATTAAATTATTTTGGAAAATTTCCAATTCATTTTAAGGATAAGTATTAACGGTTCAGAAACCTTAGTCTGGGTGCGATTCAAGTCTCTAACCTCTAATTATTTCTGTTTTTAAACATTAGAGTTAACATAAATCATTATCTTTTCTATGTTGCCTATTTTCTGGTATAAAGTTTTGATGTGAGTAATGAGACATAAAAATATTTGTAAACAGCCAGGATCAGCCTTAAATAATACATAGTAAGATCACAAGCTTTAAAACCTTCCTTTAAGTTCTGCTCAAAAAACTTTTGGAGGGGATGCAGATGTAGCTCAAGTGACTGGGCACCCGCCTACCACATGGGAGGTCCCTGGTTCATTTCCTGGTGCCTCTTAAAGAAGACAACATGCTGGTGCTACAGGCAGGCATGGAGAACTGATGCAATAAGAGACACAAGAAGAAAAACACAATGAGAAACACAGCAAAGCAGGGAACAGAGGTGCCTAAAGCGATTAGGCACCTCCCTCCCATATCAGAGGTCCTGGGTTTGGTTTCCGGTGCCACCTAAGGAAGCAAGGAAGACGAACAGAAACAGCAAGTGCAAACAACAAGGAGGTGAAGAGAAAGAAAGAAATAAAATGAATCTTAAAAAGAAAAACAACTTACAGAGCAGGTTATTAACTATGCAAAAATAATCTGTAAATAAATGGACATTAAAATAGAGAAAATTTTAGGATTTAAAATAAGCCAGTAGAAATGATAGATGACACTAGTCTTGAATTGCTAGAAGAAATCATAAGGGCAGTGTTTGAAACGTTTGATTATTTTCGCCAAGAACAGGCACTTTTTCTAAAGCAACAAATCAAATATTATCAGTGTTAACTATCATTTAGCCATTTTATCTGACAGTTCCAAAAAAGACAAAAGCTTTGGAAATTCTTATGCAATAGAATAGAAATGAATGATGAATTTTATGTTGAAGACATTTTAGTACAGAGATACTTAAAAGCCACTAGAATCAATTCTAAAGGAAAAAAGTCATGAACATTATTGCAATTTCTGAAATTTATTATGAAATGGGGCTTTCATAAATCACTGCCAACGTTATTCTCTTTTTAAAAAGACTTTATATTTGTATATATGTGTGTATCTTCACGTCACAGGAACTTTATAAAATTGAAATTAATAAAAAAGTGTTCCTTGATCAATGTTGAATGAAGATAGCTTGACAAATCTGACTTTACTGTCATTAAACATGTTGTCCAAAGAAGAACAACTTTAATTATAAAATTAACAAATTTTCAAAAACCAATAAAAGAAAATAAAGTAATCTTATTAGTCATTTCTGCAACAAATATATATGCATAGTTTTATCCCTTTTATGAAAGTACATTAATGCAATTAAAGAATTTTGATATAATATCCTTTTCCTTTTTTATTGTAATAATCATTTCTGTTTTATTTATTTTGCAAATGTTTTATATTTGTATATAAATTATCATTATTCTTTTCATTTCATGATTAAGAAAGTACATAGTTTTGTCATATAGAAGAAAGGACAATAAAAAGTGAAGTCCTTCAGGTTTCAAATGCTTTTCGTGTGTCAATACATCTTAAAACTGTTCCATAGCTTTATACACACACACACACACACACACACAGAAGCAGGATGCACATGACAATGTTACTGAGTTTCCTGATCCTCCTGGGACCCTGGGTTTCCATAACAGCAGTTACAAAATTTCAACTCTTGTTTCTTTCTCTGTTCCGGTTTGCATATTACTTTGTACACTGCATGTTTCATGTCATCTTAAGTAAAGCTATAGTTTCCTGGAAATGTATGAAGTTACTTTCAACCGTGGCAATGTTGTTGGTTTGGCCATGATGTTCTGGGTTTTATCCACAGATATAAAAAGCATAGAAAAGAACACAATTAAATTATGCTGAATAATGACTGAGGAACAAATACCGTTACCCAGAAGATGGGGACTACAAAGAATATGTGTATTAAAATATTAGGGGAGCAAGACTAAATTGATAAGAAGGTGCAGTAATATAAGAAATTTCTTTTTTTCACTCCAAATTTTGCCATCTTCTAGTGAACCAAATGACTGGCAGCAAAGGTCATGCTTGTCTTTTTCCCCTTGTTCCCCCGGGACTGTTCTCTTTCACGTTTCTATGTGTCCAACATCTTCTATAGTGATGTACTCCTCCCCATATTCTAAGGAATACTACTCTACTGTCCTGTCTACACTACTTATCTAGCCTCAGCCCCAAGAAGTGGGCATATGCACCAAGACAAGTGGTTAGAATCTACTCACAGAGATGGAAGACTGATGGGGCTCAGTTTGAGCATATGGCAGTCTCCCCAAAGACACAAATATTTGCTACTTAATTTTCTTGTCCTCCTCCCTTTTAAGCCTATTATTTATCTTCTTTTAACCTTTGAATGTTCAGAATCCTTCAGATCCCTGTTTTTTTTCCATTAATGCTGCAGAGTTGATTCTATTACTTGTAAATAAAATACTAAATTTGATATACACATCAAGTATCACAGTGCCTGAAACATGGGATAGATTCACTAAATATTTGCTGGATGAATGAATGAATGTATGAACAAATGGCTTTCTTCCTATCAGACAGCATATTGTCTTGAGAAACCACGACTGCTAACAAACATTTCCATCTGAGTAGACCTGACTTGGATAAAAGAACATAAAATAATCACTATATAAATATTTATAATCTGGTGCTAGAATTCTCTTATGTAATAGATTCATCCTGGAAGCTGTGTACAACTATAACATTTTTCATAACAAGATCATTGAGAACATGGCAAATTTGTGCCAGGCAGCTCCTGTGACTATTGTGGGCTGAGCTAGAAATCTTGGCCTCATGGAAACGTGGTACTATTCTAGCATTACCTCTTTTTCAACTTATTTTGGTTCAAAATGGCTTTGTTATTCATTTCTTAATTTTCATGGACGTCACAGCATTTTGTACCTGGGGATATGACTGCAGCATAAGAGTATAAGTCATATATTTCTTTTATTATTCAGGGACCTTGCTCTAACCTAAATTACTCCCCTCTTGTTTATTAACAATATCACTGAGGTGAAATGAACATCACTTCCCTTATAAGTTAGTGCTTCTCCCGTAAAACCATGCTTTAACATGTTTAATAGTCTTTGAAAATATCTGAAGAATCTTTATTCTACAAACACTTTTCAAGAGATTTATTTAAAATTTGCAGTTGTGTTTCTTTATGTAATGACTCCATTTTGACATTACAGGAGTATAACTGTGACTAGCATTACATAAAATGTAAATACAACCTATCTAGATGCAGTGATTAGCATAAATATAGTTTTCTATTGTATGCATTGAGGGGAAAGTAAACATAATAAGAAGTAAATTTACATTGATTGACTCAGAGGTACCTCTTGTAATATGACAACAATTCAAAAAGCTTTCCCCTATAATTCAAGTGCACAGAATGAGGTTAGGTGCTATCCAATTAATGTAATAGACATAGCATTTGAGATTCATTTGAAAGTGACTGTACATATTATTGAACTGCCACTAAAACAATCAGCCTCAAATTCTGATAATGTTCTTTGGAGTGGTTTCTGGAAAGATTTAATATTGCTGGATCCTTAGCCATTAAATTCCTTTTCCCAATTTAGGGAATGGTAAAAATGAAAAAAAAAAATTCAAAAATAAAAGCTAGCATAAATTTGTTAGGATTACCAACAATTTTGTGCAACAGTTCAAGTCAAGCAACCCAGGAGTTTGTAAGCAAACATTTACCTCCACTGAGTAAAAAGTGAGCCAAAGATTAGGCTCTATAAAGTTTAAACACACAAGGAAGCATGTTGTAGATAATTTCCATCCACTCATTCAATTTGCAGATTTAAAAGGTGGGCACAGGCAAATAGACATTGATAAAAATTGATTGTATATTTTATCTGGAATGGGCAAAACTCTGCCAAAATATCTTATCTTTGTTAGAGAATATTAGTTCAAAAAATATCACAGCTTTCCCTCCCTCCTTCCCTCCCTCCTTGCCTCCCTCCCTTCCTTCCTTTTCCTTTCTCCCTTCCTTCCTTCCTTTTCCTTCCTTTCTTCCTCCCTCCCTCCCTCCCTTCCTTCCTTTTTTTGGTTGTGCCTTCCTTTTCCCTATCTTCTTTTCTCTGTCTCTTTCACTCTCCCATGAAAATTTGTATTAGAGAGGATTTTCTCCTACTTTGATTCTAAGTGCTTAATATTTTTTTTAACACATTGAATGACTAAGACTTATTTATACATTAAAATGTACTCCCCTTAAAATTACTTGAAGCTGGAAGCACTTTCTTCCTTTTACAAATGAAGATCTGAATCTCAGAGAAGCTAAAGATATTGCTTGACTTAAATAACTAAAAGAATTTGAAAGTAGGTCTACTTGACTCCAAATCTCTGCACTCAAAATATATAAAAATTAATAAATCTGACAAGATGCTCTTTGCTACTGTCCCCTAATATTACACACTTAGAAGTAAACTAATACTGATTTTCTTTAATAACCCTTTAATATATGACTCAAATTGTTTATGTATGTTCCCTTAGCCAACTTAACTTCAACATTCATTTTTTAATTCACTAATAAACTTGAATTTATTATATTATATGACTTGTCATAAAGCATGCACTCCAGTCATATTACTGTGACAAGGATGCAAAAGACTACCAAATAAAATAAAAATATTCCATAATGTTTCATCATGTACTAAATATTACATGTTGCAAATGTATTAATGGGAAGATTAAATGTCTTAACATCACTGTCATATACCATATTTCTTTGTATTTCTCCACTGAAACTAGGACAAAGATAAAAATTTCATAATCATTGAAAAGTAGAGGTTACCAATAAATCAAATGATTTCTGTGCTCTTTGGCAACTTTTAAATAGTTAATAGGGAAGAATTTTGCAGAGACTATGCTTATTTTAAGACCAGTTAATATTATTTATTAAATATTTTCTTTGTCCACACACATGTGTACATGTACACACACACACATGAATTCTTAATATTCAAACCTATGTCATGAAGTCTTTGATCTTTGCTTCAGAAGATTTAGGTCTCTGATACTTCTGACTTCACACATCTTTATAAATTCCTGGATTAAAACTTTAATGTATAAATTTCATGGAATTGCTTTTATTATTAATGATTAATAATAGATTATATATTACTTTTGTTTGATAACATTTATTTTCAATGCAATGGCTACAGAATAATAAAGTAGTGAATTCAAATGCATGGATAATAATTTTAAAAATATGTAAAATAATTTAAAACAAATTTTAATTATTTTTTGCATAGGATATTGCTTAACTTTAGATTCAGAATTTGGCAAGTAGTACAAGGCAATTGATTATGATTGAGGAAAAATAGTGAAGATTTACTTGCAATTTTCTCAACTGTTCTCCTTGGGCATAACAAACAGCTTGATATAATGTGAGCTTTTGTGTAAATTAAAAAATAAGGCAAATATATATGTTTGCAACTATTCCTTATTTCTATGTCATTTCTGTACTTCTAGTGTCCTCTATGGAAACCCAATATCTTCCTATTTTCTCATTCTTCTCCTCTTAATGTGGGAAGTGTGGGAGGGGGAAAGGAATCCCCTATATTTTTTATGTAATATTTACATAATCTAAAGATTCTTTAAAAATAATTTTTTAAAAAAAAATCCTCTGTCCTTTGCATGCATGGCAAAACTAAACCACTTCATGAACATTAGGGAAAGCTGAGTGAAGCTCATATGGAAATCTTTTGAATTATCTCTGTAAACATAATAGTATATCAAAATGAAAAGCTTTAAAATTAATTATATGACATGTGAAGTCTAATGAGTGACATCTTAAGGACATCTTCATGTGAAAATGGGACAAACTACGTGAAAAGAATGCGTTGTCTATTGTGGAAATTCAGGCATCAATTTACCTAGGAAAAAGATTATTTTGGGGGTTAATGTATGGATATATAATTTTGCACATGCATTCACTTGTGTGGTGGGGTGTGTGTAACAGAGAAAAAAATATCTTTGAAATATTCTCTCAATGTCTGTGCTGAAAATTCACACAGCAAGGTATATGCTACACAAAAATCTCATGTCCTGTTCTCTGTTTGTTTCTTAGAAAATTCTTATCTATGCAATTTTTCCTTTCCTTCTTTGTCCTTAATGCAAATATTTAAGTTTCAAAGAAAAAAATAAAAATAAAAAGATGCTGCAAATAGATAACTCTTTAGTTTGTCTGAATTTTTCAAGACAACATTGTATTTCTTGTATTTCTACCCACTTTTCTGTTTGTGTCAACAAAAATCTAATATTTGAGCAGGCTCAATTTACATTCTCCTAAAATAATAGAGAAGGGCCGAAGGCCCTCAATATATGCACCTACCTAAGTAGTTTTGCCATTGTCAAATTACTTTGTGTAATGTTCCCCTTCTGAGAATTGAATATGGCTCCTACCCTTGAGAAACTCACACATTTGTTTATATTCCTCAGGGGTTAATCCAATAAGGTACATTGAAATTGCAGGTCAAGTCACATTAATTCTCTCAGAATAAGGATTACAGTCTCCTGTTTCCAGATGAGCAAATTGCATTTTTCTGGGTATTTTCACATCAGTTATCCCCATTGGTACATCAAAGACTAGGAATTTAGAAACTATAATTATTAAAGCATATAAAATATATAGATTTGATTAAATACATCTACAATGTTTACAGGGTAATTGTGAATTCTAGGTGGAAAAGATTTTATATCTAGGAAATTAACTATTGATGACATTCCAGTTTTAAGGGATATAGAGTATAACAAAGAGACAGAAAAATGGACTAGCTTTATTTTGCTCTATATCCATTCATAAAATCACTAGTTGTAATATCAGGCTTTTTGCATAAAGTTTAAGTATGTCTGCAATCCAACACAGCCTTTCTGGCAGTCTTAAGATTTCTCCTCATGGGACCAACTAATTGACTAGCTTTTTCTCCCAGTTATGTAGTTTGGTTCATAGTTAGACACATTTTTAAAGAATATTTTTCATAAAGTAAAGAAACAGTTTTTCAAATTGTTCTCCATACATCATAATAATTTTATTGAAATCTCAATAAATTTTAGAAATAACTGTAGTACAAATTATAAATATAGCAATATAAATAAGATTTCCATATACACAGAGTTCTTAAATAAAAATAAAAGGTTATTTTGACCAAAAGTAGGACACAAAACTTCGACAACTGTATGAAATTAAGTGCTCAGGTTCCTACTGTAGGGCAACCATGGTTTTATTCATTCATTTATTTATCCATTCAATAACCCAACTCCCTGTCAATTATATATGTTGTTCACTATGTCTCAGTGGCTGTTTTTAACCTTACAGATGATGAGCATGATTACTCACCTTGAAAAGGTTTCATTCTAATGAATCACTCTATTACATCTTAATGGAAAATTTTTTTTTATCAATAAATTATGGACAAACTGTAGAATAGTAGCTGCCAAGGAAATGCATTTTAACAAAAATCCTTTGAAGATATAGGTAAAGATAAAGTGCTCATGAAAGGTTAGCTAGGTTGTAGTTATTATGCAAATCATTTTAAATATGTTCTCAATTAATTCTGATAATACAAGGAGATAAGACATTTTATCAATAGGAAAAGGTAAAAATAATCTTCTTATGGCTCATTATTAAATCAGATATCAAAACTAGACAAGGAAGCAGTGGTAAATTGTAGAGTATTTAAAGGAATCATTTCAAACTTTGACGATATATAAGGAAAAGAACCCATGCCTCTGAGGGTTAAATGAGACCTTAAGTGAAACCCTTTTAAGGATGACATATAAAAATGTCTGTGCTTTTAAAGAGTAGATGGGAAAATATGATATACCCCACTACATCAACAGTCACGCGCACACATGCACACACACACTCAATCTATAAAAGGAACTCAATCAAAGATTGTCAAAGTCTGTTCAGTGACCCCACCATCCTGAGCTTTAAAATGTAACAAATTTTTGAGAGTAAAGAAGTTCCTTGGGCTCTTTATTCCTTAAGACTAAAACAATCAGTTATAGAATATTGATTATGTGTCAAGGACTTTGATTTACAACCTATCTTCACAACAACCCTGAAAAATAAGTATCATGTCCTAAAGTTTAGATAAGGAAACAGAGGCTGGGAAAGCTTGACTGGAATAATATACCCAAAGGAACAAAACTGATATATCTGTTAAAAGAACTAAGTTCTGTCTGCTTTCACATATTATACTCCTCACACTCTTTCATGTACTCTAAGAAAAACAGTGCAGTATTAGAGAAATGTCAATTCAAAAAATACAACCAAAATCTTTTTGCATGCTCATGAGCCGACTAAGTTTAATCTGTTTTAGAGAAGGAAAGACATTGTTTAATAACAACACTGTGGCTCAGAGAGGCCAGACTTTCCCTTATAATATAACATGCTTTTACCAAAAACAAAATTAAATGTTGTGTAAGCATCTACATGTTTTATCTATATTCCCATGATCTGCACTAAAGAAGTCACCAGATTAGTGGCCAAATGGAGTAAAAATTAACATAGTGTAATACATCTGATGATAAATATGATAATAAACTATTATAAGGGACAGAGAATGTGTATTTAATCCATACTGGGGTGGAGTGAGATTGGAGAGTTGGTCAAAGGTTATTTTGGGAAATAAACAGAATCTTAAAAGATAATAATTATCCCTCAAAATAAATAAATAAGTAGGAGAAGACATTCCTGGAAGAGGAAATGGCATTTGCACAACAAAGTGTGTTCCATGGGAATTTATATTTTAGTAAGACTGGAAAAATGAAGTTGAAACAAGAAAGAGGTATAACATGACAGGATGCAGGTCATGGCAATAATTACACATTGCACAGTAATGAGTGAGATTTTACTTTGAAGGTGATAAGGAAGCATTGAATAATTTTAAAACTGATTATGTAGAGAGTCATTTGAGTTTCCTAAAGAATACTTTTTGAGACCAGTAAGTAACATAATGCCATTGTCCCTGAAGGATATGATTAAGTCCTCAACTTCTAGAGTTGCATTGTATTGATGAGTGAATTAGATTTAATAGATAATTAAGAGTTATCTGTAGACTGCACAGTGACAGTAGTTGAATATAGATCGTCAGAGGAAAGGGAGAGCCAATGTTGGCTCAAGTGATAATATTTGAATTGATGCCTATGTGAGTTTGGCTTAGATATTGGCTTAAGAAGGGCAGATTCAGAACACACAGAGTTGTTTCTCATTCTCATTTTCTGTCAGAGCAATCAGTAAATCTTATTTAAAATGTGCAAATAAGTCTAGTTAAAGCATCAGTAAAATCTATATAATGTTAAATATTAAGAGATTTGTTTTTATGAATTTCTTATGCATACTGACAGGACCACATGTGAAATGTTTTGGTAAGACCAGATTTAAAAATAGTCCATTGAACATAATAGGCATGGGATTGAATATATTTATATATTCATAGGTGATATGTGTATGTATATATATATATAGGCTGCTTTATAAAGATTGAATGCTTTTGCACGTACCCAACTTTGAATCCAGAGCTCTTATAACAACCAAACCCTTGCATTTACTACTATTTTCTGTTTTGCTTGTATGTGTGTCATAGTTGTCTTGTCTCTGCTAATCAAAGAGGAATACATTTTCATTGTAGAAAGTTCAGAGAATGGTAAAATACATATGTAAATAATAAATGGTATATATCTACAGAATATATTTCACCATATATCTTTCCTATATTTTCCTATGAATTAAAATTTAAAATCATTTGTTATATGCTACTTTATTGAAATGACATGACTTTAAGGGCATTTTCCCCTGTCACTGGTAATTCTTTTTTTATTATTATTATTATGGTAAATTGAACATTTTCCCCCTTAGACATATTTTTAAAAATATTTTTAAGAGAAGTGAAATTAGGCATTGATACATTGCTTCTCAGCTGAAAAGAGTTTTCTGGAGATCTTATTTTATCCATTTTATAGATGAAGCCTGTGACTGGTGGGGAATTGATTTACAACTCTTAGCCTGAGGCTGTGATAGATTCAGAATTTGAACCTAGGTCGGAATGGGTTCTCCTTCTCTGTTCTAGATTATCTTTGAAAATGCTAATATTATTAAGTATGTACAGAGTGTAACTTATGCTGGCTACAAAATTCATCAATGGATGATTTTGCCTCCTTAGCAGAGAATGGCTCATTGATCTTTTAATAAAACAGCCGGTGGTTAAACCATAGGAAAATGTTTGCATTAAAGCTGCTAATAAAGTAGAAGTCACCATCTCCATTAACTTAAGTGAGGAGCATTTCATAAGACTACATCTAGAGGAGTTGATTTAAACAGGTAAAGGCACTTTGTGGCCATATTAATACACCCCTCAGCATAACACAAACCTAGAGTTTCATAGACAGATGCCTTATGGAAATAATCAAAATCCCAATTACGTTTCTTAATTTTAAGCAAAAGAAATCAAAGCTGGATGATTCCAGCAGAAAAGAAACCTGAAAGGATACTAGTAGCTCCCAAAGTTGTAGGGAAGGCTAGAGTTCCATGCATAAGGCTACGCAGTTAGCAGCACTGTCCAAATCACACCTTATTAGAGTCTGATGAGCAGTGGGCATAACACCCAGCACCACCAACACTGCTGTCCCAATGAGTGTCCATCACAGTGTTCTTTACTGCCTAGCTTTCCTAGCTCCTGTCTCAGTGTCTGGCCAAATTGAAGTTGAAGGCTGCATCTAGGTTTTGTGTTGCTTTGCTAATGGCAATGAGCTGGGAAAATGAGGATCTAGAGTATTCAACTTTGATTGTGGGAGATGAGCTTTCCCTTCATTGTGACTCGTGAAGTCTCAAATTTTGCAAACATAGAATGAGATTTCAGTTGTTGAATGTTCAAAAAAATGTCAAATATCCACTGCAGACTTTCTCTGACATGAAGGAAAGAAACAAAGAATGAAAAAAAAAAGAAGAAAATAAATCTATTATTCACTGAATATTATTTATATGCCAATCTCTGTGATGCAATATTTAGGTGCCTTATTACTTTTCATTCTCAAAGGGATGCTACAAGGTAGATGGTATTATATCCATTTTACAGATGGCAGTTCTGAGACTCAGAGAAATTAAATCTTTGCAAAGTTACAAAGTCTCTAAGTGATGGGGTCTGGTGTTTCTTACTACAAAACCAGTCCACTCTCCTACTGGTCCTCTGAAGCAGGAGATTCCTGAAGAAGAGAATCCAGCCTTTGAAGTGCTCCTTCCATCTTTTGAAAAGCAAAAATCTTGTTCTACCATAAATCTCTTTCAGAGGCCACCTGGCTCTGATGTTGTGCACTGACACTTCGCTTTGAAGGCAACAGTGGCCTCATATACCAAATAAATTTTTCCAAAGAAATTAAGGAAGCTGAAGTTGAAATGACTGGAGAAAGAATTTCAGTGGCAACAGTTAACTGTATTTATCTCCTGACTATCATATTGAATAAAGTACTACACTGTGTATTTATACACAAGCTACCTCTGCAAAGGGTTTTGTGGTAAAGATTTCAAATTTCTTTTCTCATTATTCAACACTATTTTCTTGTTCTTTTGACTCTTGAAGAAAACATTCTTTTCCTAATTAAACTACACAAAATATAATGCTATTACATAGATTTTATTTATCTATGGACTTATAACTTTGGATTTCCATTATATATTAAAAATGTGGATGGAATAAATATTAGTCAGTCTGGCCAAAAAATCTTGAAGTCATTCTATACCGCTGTCTTTATCTCACTTTCATCATCCTGTCAGAGCTATCTTCAAAATGTATCCATATTTAAACCACTTGTGATTACCCCAACTGCCACCAGTCTATTTCAAATCACCAGCTTCTCTTGCCTGAATTATAGGAAGAACCTTCTACTTGGTTTCGCTGTTTCTGTTTTTGTCTCCTTGCAGAGTACTCTGAACATAGTCAGAATAATCCAGTTAAACCATAAGAAAGATAATGCCATTTCTTTGTTCAAAACCTCCCAAAGACTTCTCATGTCAATTAGAATATATGATAAAATCTTTTCTTTCATGTACAAAACCTTACTGTTTCTGATACCCTGTTATCTGTGAACTTTTCTCCCCCTGATGGTGTGTCCTTGCTCTAGTAATGTTGGCTATCAACATGGGCCTTGTCACTAGCTCTTCTCTCAACTAAAAAATGCCCTTTCATTGATAGGTTTGCCTCACTCCTTAATTTCTTTCAAGATTTTACTCAAAAGACACTCTCCCAAGGAAGATTGCTCTGGAAGCTCATCTAAAATTTAAATTTCTAGTAGGGTTGCCAGATTTATTAAATAAAAAGCAGGATGACCTGTGAAACAGTGAATGATATTTTAGCATAGGTATGTTCCAATATTGCATGGGAAATATTACATAGGATATATTTAGGCTTAAAAAAAAAGTTGTTTATCCAAAATTCAAATTTAATTGGCTGTCCTATATTTTATTTGTTCCTACACCCAGCATTTACTAACCGCTTTCCTTGCTTTATGTTTTCTTTTTAGCCCTTATCTGTAACACACTTCACATTTTACATATTTAATCTTGTTTATTGTTTTACTCCTCTGTGGAATGGAAGCTCTTTGACAAGAGGATTTTGACTGATTTCTTCACTATTATATATCCAGAGCATACAGCAGTGTCTGCTCAGGGTAGACTTAATAAGCATTTATTGAATGAATGTGCAAATGATTAAACAATCATGTGATGCCCACTCTGTGCCAAGCACTAGATGAAGTGATAAATACATATTATCACATTTCTTAATTGCAAATGCTTTTTGAGATAGAAATGATTATATTTCCATTTTAAGACTTAAGATCCTGAATTTCAGAGATCACAGTTGTTTTTTTTTTTTTTGTTTTGTTTTTTGTTTTGTTTTGTTTTTGTGTTTTCCTCAAATTTAAATGTTAGATCTGGGATTCAAAACATATAATGTCTAACATCAGAACCTATGCTTTATTTTTTCCAATGTGACATGGCAATTATTCATTTGATGAACCTAGATTGAAACTGATTTGAAATATTTAGCAATTATTTTTTGGAAGTAGATAATAAAAGAGTTCAGGGTAATTTAATTCTTTCATTTAAAAAAAAAATAGATGTTTGATATTTTGAGACCATCATCTGGGATTGGAGAGAATGTGACCAATGTCTAATAAATCCATTTGTATATGTAATCCTGTGAATTAAGAATTTCAACAGTCTGACTTAAAAAAAAAAAAAAAGATTAAAACACATTTATACATTTTAAGAATCTATCCCATACTAATTTTATAAATTCATTATACTCCGAATTAATATCAGTAATACTTGAAATTCTAAATGAAATCATTATTTGATTCATAATTTAATGGGAAAATTACAAGTAAAGCCCTGGTTTCTTTTTTTTTTTTTAATTAAAAAAAAATTTTTAAGTATACTTAGATTATACAAATGTCACATAAAAAAATATAGGATTCCCATTTGCCCCACTCCTGACATATCCCACATTTTCCCACATTAACAATATCCTTCATTAGTGAGGTATATTCATTGCAATTGATGAACACATTTTGGACCATTGCCACTAAGCATGGATTAAAGTTTACATTGTAGTTTATACTCTCTCCCACGCAATTCTGTAGGTTATGGCAAGATTTATAATGGCCTGTATCTGTCATTGCAATGTCATTCTGGACAATTCCCAAGTCCCAAAAATGCCCCCGTATCTGTTTTTCCCTCTCTCTGCTGTCAGAACCTCCAGTGGCCACTGCCTCCACATCAGTGATGCAATTTCTTCCATTGCTAGAATCACAATAAGTCTGTAGTAGAATACTAGTATGTCTACTTTAGTCCATAGTTCATTCCACATTCTTGAGGATTCTGGGATGGTGACGTCCACTCCACCTCTAATTGAGAGGGGACTGTGATCCCATAGGACCAATGGATGGGACTCTCTTGCTTGCAGTTGTAGACTCTCTCGGTTCCTTGCTATGGTAGTTGTCCATCATCACCTCCATGTTAGTTTTCCTGGGTGAGACCAATGAAGTGGAGAGTAGGTGTCACAACTCTGTTGATATTCAGGGCCCAGCTGGCATATGGACAGCCCAAAGGTTTAAGTCTCTTGTACGTACACCTACCAACTCTAGTTCTAGTTAAAGGTTCAAATAGAAGGACAGAAGAGCCATGTGTAGGAAAAACACAACTGAGTCCAACTCTGTCATCTTGGGGAGCAGAAATTCCAAAGTAGGGCCCACTGGCAAGGCACCAAACTCCTGAGCTACCCGCCTTGACTACAGTGTCTGGATGTCTCCAGAGCCCTCAGGAGTCCTGCTATTTGGGGTAGTATCTAATTTGGCAGTCAAAGAAATCCTGCTGAGACATGCATAAGCATAACCTCTATAACTTCCCGACTCAATTTGAAGTCTCTTAGCCATATAAGCTCATTTGTCTTTACCTTTTCCCCCTTTTGGTCAAGGTCTTTTTCTAGTTGCATTGCTAGTTTGTGCTTGATAGTAATTCCATGGTGCCAGGGAGGCTTATTCCCGGGAGGCATGTCCCATGTTGGGGGGAAGGTAATGTATTTATATGCTGAGTTTGGCTTAGACAGAGAAAGCCCTGGTTTCTTATGTGGATTCCTAAATAAATTTATGTTCTTCCCAAGCCCCAATTTCCAAATTTCATAATAGTTTTTAACATTTTAAATGTGTAGATACAATTTAAAAGGTAGAAGTAGAAATTTTAAATAGGGCTATACTTTTTAATATTATGGCATATCAAGAGCACTAAACAGTGAAGAACCTAAAAATCTGCTCTAATGCAGGGAGATATTAGAAGGTGGAAAGAAGATAGGACCAACTAGGGGATCTATCCCTTACCTGCAGTACTGTGTAAACCAACTAAGGCTTCTATCATTTACCTTCATTTACATGCATGTCTAGGTGTTCCATTATCTTCTGCATTGTGGCCTTGGGTGAGGACCTCCATTACTTTATCAGAGAGACCTGAAGAATCAACATTTCTAACAGATCATTAATAAGTGAGAGGAAACCCAAAGTAAAAGAGTAAGTCAGATGTTATATAAATTCTGCTCTATGGAGGAAAGAGAAATGCAAGTCAAATTGCAAAATTCAATGGGGAAGATTCAAAACTGTATCTGGGACTAGGTCTGAAGGTAGTTGAACCCATTCATTCTTAGTGAGTTGTTTCCTGGGTTTTGTTGAGTATTGATGAGGCAGACAGGTTCAAATCTTTAAAATCTTAGTGAGGTTTTCTCATATGTACGGAATAGAGAGCAAGAGATAGAAGTTCTTTTCTGAAGAAATATTTGTTTAGATAAGTTAAATCATCTAATTTCTTGAATATCATACATTTTATTAATTTTGTACTATTTTCCAAAATAATAAATATAGCTGTAACTATCCTCACAACTATGCAAGATGTTAAAAAACTTTGAGTTGTCTCACCACTTGTAAACAAATACACACTCTCACACAAACACACATGCATATAAATCATTTTAATTTTTTTTCTTGACAGGAATTGAGGATGCTCACATATAACCTTTGCTTGGTTTATGACTATTTGATGCACCATTGACTAAAATGGATATTCAAATATGAAACAAGGCAAGGATTTTGTATGACATCATACAAAAATATCAGAGGCAAGAGATGTTGCCCTAGCACTTCTTAATGAAGACAAAACAAACCATTATAGTCACAACATTCCCTACTATTTACCAAAAGACAGATTGGTAGTTATGAGTTCTCTCCATAGAGGTCAGAAAAACACCCCTTAACAGGAGTGACTCCTGAAAAATCTTACTCCTGAAGGGAGTGGTAATAGCTTTTTTAAAAAAGAAAATCAATCAAAACAATATAAGAACAAAGTAAAAATTTCAGTTAATAAAGAGCCTTCCTAGGTTCCAAGGAACATACAAGGCAATCCTATATAAAGTACTGTGTGGTTGGGGGATTTATATGTAAATTCTGTGGTAATCTACTCTCCTTTTAATCACCTGGGGTCTTTTAGACATTCAGAGCCACAGTCTGCCAATTGGAAGAGAAACCATTGCTCATTGGTCCTTCTCTGTGCTTTTTCCATGTCTTCTATAATCTCTTGACACTTGAAAATTTGCTCCAGAACACATATTTTTCCTTGTTTTTTTGAAACCTCTGAAAAAGATATTTCAGTCATTCAATTGAATAATTGTCCCTATATAGGGTTGCAGGACTAGTGTATAAATTAATCAGAAAGCAAAGGAGCATTTCCTTGTCCCTTCCTCTTCTTTCCACATTGTAGCTATCAATTTGGGAAACAAACAAGTAATCAAAATTTTTGGACCAATTTCATAAGGCTATGTTTGTGAAGTTGTTTGAAAGAAAAAAAAATTAAATGAAGAACTTCTTCCCAAGAATAATTACCTTTAAGAAAGTGAGACTCCAGGTTTCAACTTCTACATGTAAAGAACTTGGAATTCTTCACTTCTCTCCTTATAATAAGAGAAAGCTGGACAAACTGAAACCAATGCTTTTCCTTGAACTCATCAGAGAGCCAAAGTTACAGGGCAAACCACCATTCCAAAATGTGGAGAGAGACATACAGCAGCTAGGATCTGGTTAGGTAGAACAGATGCTGTTGGATCCATAAAATGGCAAGAAAACTTAAAAGAATAATTTTGACAAATTGCTGGAGGCTGTATTGACTAGTTTGAGAATGAGAACCTACCATAGTCTTAGGCAGATCCCTACACAATTTTGAGTTTTACCTCCAGGAATGACTTACAATTCTTATGCTGAGGAACCAAGAAAAATTCCTTTGTGATTCTGGTGAGATGAATAGAAGAGCAACCCTTATGAAATATGCTTAGAGCTTTCTCCATAACAAAGGCTTACTCTCCAAAAGAAGAGACTTTTTCAAAGCTGTATTCCAGATGGTGGAAAGGAATTCCTTCTACTCCAGCCCTCTCCAGTCTTTCTGTCTCACCTAAAGGGGGATAAATAGTCAACTGAGATCAAGAATTCAAGGAAATATTTTGGAAACACTGCAGCCAGGGAAAGTAGGGGGAGACAAGGGAAACAAACAAAAATAAAAACTTTGTCTTTGGAGAAATATTTGTGGAAGATCATAGCCCCAAGACACAGGCTCCTTAGAAGTCTGTAAGACATAGGTCCCTTAAAAGTCTGAGATTTAATAGAAAAATTAAAGAATGCTTCTCATTCCCACCACACCAATCTGGCTTCAGTATAACAGATTGCAGCTGATAGGGCTACAAAACAGACATTCTGAGGAAGAGTATTTAGGGAAGTCCAAAGTCAAGAAAAGAGACAAAAATAAGGGCATTAGAGATATGTGATGCCTCAGCCACCGAAAGCAACAGCAAACATCCCCCACTTATATTCAGATTAGCATAAATACTCACATTAAAACCTGTTTTCCTCAGTTCCCATTACCTGATACAACATATTAAGTTTTCAATAAAAATAATTACATGTGAAGCCAAATGACAAGGAAAAAAAAAATGTCTTGTAAGCTTCAGGCACCTATGGCTGCAGCAAACACAGGTATGGCACACATGTCAGAATGATCAGATGGGGAATTCAAAATAACCATATTTAATATTTTAAACAAATACACACAAATATAGTTAACTGATTTTTGGGAAAGGTACAAAGCCAATTCAGTTGAGAAAGTATAATCTTTGGAGTGAATGGTCTGAACCATTGAACATTTGTATATATAAAATTGACCTGACACAAAACTTTACGCTTTGTACAAAAATTAACTTAGAACAAACCATATCTAAAAGTAAAATGCAAACTATAAGACATCAAGAAGAAAACATAGGTGAAAATCTATGTGACTTTGGGTTTGGTGATGAGATTTTAGAAAACAAACCAAAAGCACAATCCATAAATAAACTGGTAAGTTATTTACTAAGATTAAAAGCTCTTTTCTGTGAAAGACGCTGTAAAGAGAATGAAAAGACAAGTCACATGATAAAGTATTTTCAAAACACATATCTGTTAAAGGACTTGTATCCAAAATATACAAAAACTCTGAAATGCAATAATAAAAGAAATAACCTCCTACTCCAATAGGCAAAAGTTCTGAACAAATATTTCACCAAAGAAAATAAATAAGTGGAAGATAGACATGTGAAAAAAAAAACTAAACATTGTTTTTCCTTAAGGAATTATAAATTAATACAAAAATAATATATCATTACATATGTATTAGAATGGCTAGAGTACCCTCCAAAATGACAAGATCAATTTCTGGCACAAATGTGGAGCAACCAAAACTCTCATTCATTTCTGTTGGGAATGTAAAATGGCACAGCCACGTTGGAACAGTTTGGCAGACTTTTACAAAGCTAAACATCACCTTATTATACGATCCAGCAATTGTGCTCCTAGTTAATTACTTGACTGAATTGAAATCTTATGTTCACATGAAAATCTGCATTTGAAATTTTTTATCAACTTTATTCATAATTGCCCAAGACTGGAAGCAATCAAGATTTCTTTTAACATGTGGCTGGATAAATAAAGTTTGGGGTTTCAATACATGGTATACTATGCATCAATTAAAATGAAATAAGTTATCAAGTTACAAAAAGAAAGGGAGGATGTTTAAATGCATATTTCTAAATTAGAAAAGCAGTAAAAAAAAAAAAGCTACATAATGTATGATTACATTTATATGGCACTGTGGTCATCTAAACTAAAGAGACAGTAAAAAGATCAGTGTTGTCAGGTCTTAGAAGTGCGGGATGGGTAGGTCAGTTAGGTGAAGTACAGGGTATTTTTTATGTAAATGAAACAATTCTATATGATACTGAATGGTGGATACAAGGCACTATGCATTTGTCAAAACTCAGAATTTAAAGCATAAAATTTTCACATAAGAAAAATTTAAAAATCACTGAGAAGATCAGGTATCCCAGGATAGAATTCAGACTTCTGAAAATAAATACAATTTTATTACAATGTATGAAGCAATCTCACTGAAGTTGTGTAGAAAATATGTGTTAAGCTAATTAAATGGAAATAAGTGGAATCTGTAGGACAAACAGCAAAAGGAAATGCACAGAAGCACTGTACTCTAGTTGATAAAGTTGTTTTTCTGGGGGTTGAGTGAAGAATTCTGAAACCGCTTCATCTATTTTGGAATTGAACATTTAAGTAAATAAATGTTCTATAGTGCAAGATAGGTTTCTTACTGTTGGGATGTGAGGTTACAGAAATACAAAGAGAATAGAATAGAATGATCTATGTGGTAAACTTTGGTCTGTTAACGCAATATAGCTATTGATGGTTACACATAGAAATATTTATAGTCATGTATTCAGGTTATTATGCACACATGTATTTCTTTTTCTGTCAGCTGAGAGGGATTAGAAAAAATCCCCACTGCTGAGGGATAACACTTCTGCAAAGTCTACCAATACCAGTGAATGATGAGGTTTTCCAGTTTTGCAGATAAGCTTTGCAGGCTCTATTTCCAACCCTGTATATACTGTATACTGTTTCTTCTAGTTCTTTCAGGTATTTTTCACGCTGGATTTCATTAAAATCCTCACAACCATATTCTGATCAGTTTTTTTTTTTTTTTTTTTTTTTTTCTGAATTCTCTAGCAGGACTTTCTGCAGATCTCCAGCGTCTCTAACTTTGCAGATCTCCTCTCTAATACTCTACCCTACACACTTTAGCTGCCATCATTTCTACACTCTTTCAGCTTTGTCTCCTCAACTCAGAGCATCTGCTAGTCTTTTCTTGAGTTTCCCCTCCCTGCACCACAGTCTAGAAATTTTCATTGCAGTAAACTGAGGCAATCTTAGGGTTCAACTCATTTGCTTCCTGTCTTTCAGGGATCACTGTCCCTCATTCCATACTGCCCAGTGTCTTGAAAACCATTATTTCATGCATTTTGTCTGTTAATTATAGCCAAATATACTAAAAAGGAAAAACAACAATTTAAAATAGTTTTATTACTAAGGATCACCTGATATTCTGAATAATTTTTAAAATTTGCATATATTACTTTACTAGATAGGCTTCCTACCTTACCTTAATCAATTAACTTGTCATAGGGACCAGAGCAAGAACTCAATAAATGGAAGAAAAGCACCCCTTCTTATAGTTTGTTGTCCTTTTGTGTTACACTTATCCAGTGGTATTAGCGGTGGTCTATAAAATGCAACCTATTTTGGCAGGATGAGTAAATTCTTGATTGGGGTCCAATCTATGAAAGCATCTTTTATTTAGCAAAAGTAGAATGGCCATTGTACCTCCTGTGCATCAAAATTTTCAATAACTAAAGAGGCTCAGAACTGAATTTTAGGTAGGTTTTATAGAAACACATGATTTAATCAGTAAGCAGCAGGATACACACTGATATCTCTACCAAATGACTTTTCAGTGATTCAATTTAAGTAAGTAGAAAAAGGCAGTAAAAAACTGTGTTCCAGACTTACATCTATGTGATTTCATTCCACCCTCACAATCTGCATGAGGCTTTGGTCTGGGGGAATTATTGGGTATCACCTGCCCCAAAGGGAACTCTGAAGTAGGTCTACCAAGTCTATCTTCTGCTAGGTCATCTTGTTTCACAGTCAGAAGGACAATGACCTTTTACAGAATGAGTTAGTTAAGCCCTTTGTGAGGCAAGTGGGTGATAACATATCTCTCCTTTTCCTTTTTTTTTTTTTTTTTTTTTTCATGTTTGGGATTTTGTGAAGTTATTTGCATAAAGTCCTAGAATAGCTGGAAGTTAAGGCAAGAGCTGAACTCAGCCCCAATTCCAATTTCTAGGCCTTGTCTTTGACAGTTGCTGACAGCTAATAAATGGGGTTGGTGCTGAGACTCTCCTTAGAGGCTTTTTAAAAAGGAACAATTGTGGATGTTTGATGAATCTTATTATTGTGGCTTCCTTTTTCCCTCGACTTGTTGTACAGTCATGCAGTCAACAGTAAAATGTATAAGTGCATATAAATGATCCCTGTATTGTGAAAATTGCAGCAGAAGACAAGCAATTATGCGGGGGAGTACATTAGGTAATACTGCTTTGCTTAGTTTCAGAGCTTCAGCTTTATTCTGAGCATTGAACTCAATTTCCATATTACTCAGAAGACATTGATCATTACTAGCCTAAGTAAATATTCGTTTTGATTGTCTCAGCAGGCAATCTCAGTGGTCATATTTTAACTCCTCATGCAGACAAAAAGAAACCTTTGATAGATATTTTGCCTGGTCTCTGCCATCAGAACATATGCCTGGCAGGTGCATAATAATAGTTTATGAGAAAATGCCTTGTAAACACTAAACTGCACTGCAGATAATAATGTGCTAAGTTTAATTCATGCACTCATTGAAATAGTAACAGAAGTACAATTATTATACCCATATTAAAGGTTAGTAAACTAAAGCACAAAGAGAGACATGATATGTCTAGGTCCCTGTTGCTAATGAGAAATTCAGCAGCAACTGGAATTTGGAAACTTGGTATGCTTAGTAGAGCCCCAATTCAAATATAAGTTAGGTATAATCCATTCCCTTTCTATCTTTCTCTCTCCCTCTGCTACCATCCCCCTTTGTCTCTCCCACTCTATTAACCTATGAGGAGAAAACCACAGAGAACATAAGAATACAAAAATATTTCATTAACGACCTGCTCCAACCTAATTCTCAGCCTCTATATCCTTCCCATACCTCTTCACCTGGTCACTAGTCATTAGGCATACCTGAACAAATCCAACTTTCCAACCTTGCCAGAGCACCAGAATATTTTTCAAACTTGTCACCTTCTTTTCATGATACTATATCCTTGCACATGTTGTTTTCCATTTGATACTTCTACACAGCCTTGAAAATACCTAATTTACCATTGCACTCACCTTAAAGAGTCCTTGTTATGAACTCTTACAGCACTTGTTCATGAATAATTTTTCTAATTGCTATACTATGACATAATGCATCTTCTAGTAAACTCTGAGCTCCAACAAGCCAGCAGCCATAAAATCTTTCAACTTTTTTCCCTCCAAATATCTGATATATTTAGTAAGAATCTGTTGAATTTAAGAGGTAGATTCTCCAACCCTGTACTTCCTCCACAGGCAAATTAAAAGTCCTTTGGGAGCTCCAGATTGCTATAGAGTTTCCAAAAAAATAGATATATTTGGAATGATAATGGCATATATATCAATCACTTCTCCCAAAACCGAGGTAACTGGTATTAGTATGCCCATTTTACCTATGGGAAAACTGAAGTTTAAGAGAAGTAATCTAACTTACTCAATTTATACAATTGATAATGAAAGAATCTGATTCAGTGCACTATACATATCCACCTGTATATGCTTTTTAGTCCTTAACTATAATCACCTTCCATGTATTGCTCTTATTTATGTAGAACTTCTAAAAGCTGACATTGTATCAGCCACTTTATTTTTCTTTTATTATTCTCAACAATCATGAGACTTTTTCAAATTAAAACCTAGAGAGGTGAAGTAACTTGCCCAAGGCCAGACTCTAATAACTGGTTGTGAAACCACAATTTGAATTTTAGCCTCTCTGAGTACATAGGCTGAACTTTTTGCACATATGATATCCTCAGTGGGAAGCAGATTATTGTCCAAAGCATCATAATAAATAGAAATGAGAGTATGATACTACATTTAATCTTATAGAACTCACAGTGTAGTACAATGTACAATCTGTATATTATCCCACGTATTATATATACAATGAATCTCTTTATGTGTGCTGTTATTTATTGTGGTAATTATTTTCTTTAGAATGGGAGGTTGATGCCTTTAATTTGCTCACACTGAAGAAATTGCAAATTGTTACCCCTGTATTTGCAAATGATTTCTTTTTTCCCCCTGCACTGTTTCCAGATGGTTTCCTGATTCCTAGCAGAATCAGTGTCTGTTGATGAAACAGTAGTCTCTTGGTGATTTTGCTCCATGAGTTATTATTCCTAGCGGCCATCCAAACAATTCCACCCGGTATCACATTTTGCCTAAATTGATACTAAAGCCGTTTAGCATAAGCTAATTAAAATTTGGATGTCCTTCATGAACACACTACATGACTGATGGCAACGAGCTCTATCATCATTACAGAGTACATTACTTTTGTGAATGTGCCTTATAAAGCATTCCAGGGCTATTTATTATGTTTTCATGAGCATGTAGGCTAATACATTTATTCTATTTAAGATGAAGAGTGATATTAATAATATTAGAGTAAAATATTTTGAACTTCAGTCTACATTTCTCTCCAACTTTTTGGCTCCTTTCCTTTTCCCTTTAGTTTTTTTCTATCTTCTTGTCCTCACAGGTAGAGTCGGCAAAACATGAAACATTTTCTGAGAATAAGAGTATAAAATATGTGAAGTCACTGTATGTCTGCAAGACTAAATGCAGCTTTTGAGGTCAATTTTAAATTATTATGCTCTTGTTTTTAAGGAAGATTGTATTCATTATATTAATCTCTGTTAATGACATCACAAATTATTCAAACAAGCTGTTGATTGCTAAGGATTTTGACTGGGAATTGGCTGGAGAAATGACTATAGACTTTAAATTAAAAGATTCCTCTCGAGACAATGTTAATTTTTTATTCCACCTCCGTGCAAGTATACGATTGATAGAGTAATCATAAAAATGCATTAAATGGAAACTTGATTTTGGTTTTATGTAAGGAATAATCTCATAATTAGTGAGATGACTTTTTCCAGGGCATGAAATAATTTCTGCCTTAGATGACAATGTAACGAAATGACAAAAGAAAAAAAAAAGAGATGGGCTTTGGAATCAAACTTATCTTCAGTTTCCTCATTCATAAAATATGGACGATGATCCTATGGATTCTCTGATAATGCATGTCAAAGGCTGAGAAGAATTCCTGGCACCTAGTAGGCATTAACTAAATGAAAGAGATGATATTGAAGATGAGAGACAAGGCCAACTCACTTTTGTAATATATTTCCTATAGTCCTTGGTTTGCAGTAATATGCTAGCTACTAGGGACAAGAACAGGTTAGGTGAGTCCATACTAATGATTGCTCTGCTTTGTGTATGGCTGCAAAGACCTGACAAGGTATTTTCTAGTTTTCTGCAAAGTCCTTGGGAATAAGAACACCTTCTTAGTTCTCAATTCAAAGCCCTCCTTTGTCTTCTCCCCAAATCACCACTGCCTTAGAGGTTACACTTGTGCAAATCTCAGCAGGATCTCATTGACTGCCACAGTAAACAGTGCCTCAAATATCAGGGCTCCTGAGGGTTCTAGAGATATCCAGAAACTATAAGCAGTACAGACAGCTCAGGAATTCAGCACCCTGTCAATAGGCCTTACTTTGGAATTTATGCTCCCCAGTGTAACAGAGTTAGACTTATTTATAGGTTCTCTACACATAGCTCTTCTGCCCCTTTTATTTGAACCCATAATTAGCGTTATACTTGATAAATTTATGTCCCAGAGACTTAAATCTTTGGTCCATCCATGTGCCAGTTGAGCCCTGAATTTCAGCAGAGCTGCAACACCTACTCTTCAGTTCATTGGACTCACCCAGGACAAATAACAAGGAGATGATGATGGACAATGCCCAGCCCAAGAAACAGAGGGTATCTGCAACTGCAAGCAAGATAACTCTATCCATCTGCCCCATGGGATCTAAGCCCCCTCTCAATTAGAAGCAGAGTAGGCATCACCATCCCAGAATCCTTAAGATTGGGGAATGAACAATGGGCTAAAGTAGACTTATTATTATTCTAGCAACGGAAGAACTCTTATAATTGATGTAAAGGCAGTGGCCACCAGAGGTTCTGGGAGATGGGAGAGGGAAGAATAGGTGTAATACGGGGGCATTTTTGAGACATTGGATTTGTCCTTCATGACATCGCAGTGACAAATACAGGCCATTGTATATTTTTTCATAACTTACAAAATTGTGCAGGACAAAGTGTAAAATATAATATAAACTGTAGTCCATGGTTAGTAGCAATGCTTCAATATGGGTTCATCAATTGTGACAAATGTACCACACTAATCAAGGATGCTGTTAATGTGGGAAAGTGGGGGAGGGGGAGGGAGTAGGACATTTGGGAATCCCTTATATTTTTTTATGTAACATTTATGTAATCTAAAGCTTCTTTAAAAATAAAAAACATAATTATTTAAAAAAAAAAAAAAAAAAAAAGCATCGATGAGATGGCTGTGAATGTCCCTATCAAAGCTCTAAGGACAAATTGGATTAGTTTGCAGTGGGTCAGGTCAGAGAAAAGCAAGGTGTTCAGCCGCACAGGCCAGGCAAAGTTCCAGAGGAGCTCCTTGCCATGCAGTGGTCTGGCACCTAAAGCTCTCAGCAGTGACAATCTGATGTGGTTGGTTGGCTTTCTATTTATTTATTTGTTTGCTTGTTTTTTAATTTATCTTTCCTTCACTACTCTGCAGCATAAGTGCTGTTGTGTGCAGTTCACCAGCCTCCAAGATCCCTTTCCCACATGGTTATCTTCTGCTCTCCAGTGCAGCATCCTAGCCTGGCGGTTGTATAGCTATTTACATTCACACAGTTCTTAGCATTCCATGGAGAGCCAAATCCACTCTTGCTACCAAGGAACAGTTGTAAGTAGAATGCATTTCCTGTGTTGAAATAATGCACATGTGAATAAAGAGCATGTTGCACATATTGGCCTCCTTTATAAATGTTCTTGCTAAATGTAGAGAAATGAGAAAGAACAGGATAAAAGAGCTATGTGTAGTTTTCAGACTGATATCAGCATTCCACTTTCTTATCTGAGCTATTTTACTTTAAATCTGTGCCCCTGCTTTGCACCAGACTGTCATTAGATACCTGGCCCATGACTACAAACCACAGAAAACATAATTAATTAATAAAAAGGAGGGCATTTAGACAAATGGTGCCTTTTGCTCCCAAATTGATGGGAGGCTGAAAACCTAAGCTGGTAATAGAACAATGGTCTTCCAAGGGCAGCGAGTTTTCCAAGACTACTGTCATTCGGGCTGCAGACTCTGCCATCATGGGATACACCAAACTACTATCTCGACGGCTCTTCATGGGTTGGGAGTGGATGCTAATTGCCCCTTTAACTTTTTGTGCTTCACTCCAGATTCAAAGTTCATGTGGGAACATTGCGATGGCTGATCCTACATTAAAGGCTTGAGCTTTGGTTCACCTTGGAGAAAGAGAAGGGAAATTTCCCTTCCTTTTCATATCCTAGAGTAGGAGGCACAAGCTACATCCCTTGAATATGCACAGAATGGGAATTCCTCTAAAATGAAGTAGGGGAAGGTGAAGTTTAGATTCTGGACAACTTTTTAAAAAAGTAAAAATATCTATTTCTTCTCATGTTGCATCACCCTTATTCTTCTTTCTTTCTAATAAGTTCCCTGGAATTAACTTTTTGAAATGCATGTAAGGCTGTTGGCCTTTATGGTTCTTTTTGTATTGTGCTCTATAGGGGTATAAACTCTTAGGTTGGCTTACAAAACCTTTTCATATTTGACCCTGATACATTGCCCCTATCTGATTTCCCACTCTATAAGGTCCTAAAGGACATATACCTAAGCTTAGTTATGTTCACTCTTTCTCAAATGTGCCACTCCCTTCACAAACTGTGCTTTGTTCATGTTCTTGCCTCCATTATCTGAAATGAAATACTCCTATTCATTCAAGACTCAGCTCAGAGATCTCCCATCTTTATCAATGCATTCTTTGACATTCAAAAGTAGAAAATAGTACTACCTCTTCCTCAAGGGTCTCAAGAAACATGATTATGTGGCTGTAATAACCCTCAGACCAGTAAATAGAAAAAATATACATCAACATGTAGAATCTCACCACCAGATTTTTGTAACGTTAAGATGGACACTATATCTTTTTTTTTTTTTAATTTATTTTTATTGTGGGTAAAAATCAAAATTCTCACAATACATACAAACATTTGCAAAATGATATATAAATATATATGCATATATGTGTATTTGCTTACAAAAATGTTATTTATATATATATATATACATATATTTTAAGAGGTGCTTAGATTACCCAAAATATTACACAGAACCCACTGGGATTCCCATGTTGCCCACCTCCCACACCTCCCACCACATCCTACACAAACATCTCCCACAAGTGTGGCCCACACTTTTGGGGTAGGGAGGGGATGAGCAGTTGAAATACTGGGCACTATATCTTGATCACCTTTTGCCCCTAATTAGCATAGGGGACATCATGAAGAAAATAAGGCTTTATAGGAAGCTTTCACACAAATGAACAATGTGACATATTTTAAAATTCTGGCAAAAAATGCACTAAATGCATTGGGAAATATTAGAGACAGAAAAGTAATTTAGGAAGCTTATAAGTAGTCCAAGTAATAGATAATGACTGGAAACAATGGGATGAAAAAGAAGGGACGGTTTACAAAGAGATTTATTGGGGAGAATTGAAAGGACTAGTGGCTCCTTTTAAGTACAATTCCCCACCGACCTCCATCCGATAAATTGTTCATGCTGTGGAAAGGCAGAATGTGGTCAAAATTCCAGCGTCTATTTTGAAAACAAACCTCAAATAACATTAAGCCCTATAAGAAGCAAGTTTCAAGAGCTTTGAATGATCCACATCATGGGGCACTAGAGATATGAATTGTTGCATCTTATTTCAAAATAATTATAATTTGTGAGAGGGGGGTCTTTGAGCATGAAGATTCATCCTGGAGATAATTGCAGTGAATGAGAGTTATACCTTGGAAGATAAGATTCTATCATCAGTGTGGTGATTGACAGTAAATTATAGTGGTGTTGATGACAGATCTGTAATTACATTACAAATATTTATCTTCAGGAAATCCTCCCTGAATTGCTTCCCGTATAGCATGACTTCTCTTCCTCTCCTTTCCCTTGCAAGATCTATTCCGACTGACATCACATTTGTCTTCTATGAAAAACTAATTTGATTAAAATTTGGATAATAAACAACCACCTGATCTGAAGGCAGATCTCCTGGTGTTGTAAAGCACCACTCCAAGAAAAAATAGCAAATGTAGCTAAAGATGTCATTTTGCTGAAATCCACACAGACTGAAAATGAATTGCTCAAAATATTCTCTAGCTGAAGTATTTACCATACCAAATATCTATTGAGCATCTTCACAATTTAACATGCATTTGAGTTCCTGGTGCCATGTACTTTGCACCAGGGGGATTCGTGAGAATATAACGATATATTGATGTTACTCTTCAAGCTCCCTGTGTTCTACCATCAATAATATCTTACATCTATCCCTGCTTTTAAATCTCATCGTATTTCTCTATCCAGGTCCTTAACTTGGTATAACTGGGATATTGTAATAGCCCCTTCACTGATCTTTATGTTTCCAGTTGACACATTTTGCTGCCATAATTAGATACAATCAGGGGTCTTTCAGCACAATTATCTCTGCTTAAAAGGTAAAAGGGCTTTTCAGTTTTTACTACATGAAATCCAAACTCCCCACCATGACCTCTATCTTTATGTGATGAGAATGCACTGTGTGCCAGTTCCAAGAAGGTGTCTACCGTACAGGGCAACAATTTTCAATCCCATTACACAGGAAAAATGCTTAAGAGTTTACACTCATTACCTTATGACCTGGCTATTAGAGCTTTGCTGCTTTTACAGGTGAAAAAACTGAGGCACGAAAAGTTGTCATTCTAAATCTCACTGCTCATAAACTAGCACAGTCGCTATTCAAATGCAAGTCTGCCTGTTCCTAGATACACTTGACTTTCACTTGAGAAGCCAGTACATAGTGCAGGAAAAAATCCTTGATCATGTAACACCCAAAAGTTTTTTTTCTTTTTAAATTAGAATTTAGGATACAGACTTCTTGTTTATTTGCTTAAAAGAGACCTAATCAAACATAATATCTAGCACTCTGTGGCATTTATGGCTTTGATCATACCCAAAGAAAGTGTCAGAAAGGAAGCTGATAATAACAAATAGTAGGGGTTTATAGTTCATGCATTATGTTGCTTGGTTATTGTCTATTTCTTCCAAGAAATCAGTGCTATTGGAGACATGACAGCAGTGACCTGGCAGGTGTGTACACTGTGAGTGGCAAGCTCTTTCTGTAGATGTGCTTTTAAAAACTGCAATTTCCTCACCACAAAAAATGGTCATACAATTCTCTGAACTGCCAGGGTACCTGGGCTGACACTGCTCCTGCCACTCACTTGGAAAAATTAGAAAGTTGCTGGGGATAGGCATCATTAGAGGTTTTGTAATTCTTTGCTATAATAAGTCCCTTTAAATTAGAAACTAATATCCCTTCAGCAAATGTCTTTAGTGCTCTCTGCAGGTAGAAGAAGATGGGCCACAAAAGGAGTGTGACTTTGTTATTAATTTTTTTTAAAGATTTATTTATTTACTTTACTTGTCTTTATTCTCTGCACCACCCCCCGCCGCCGCTCCTCTGCAACATGGTTCTCTCTTGTCTGTCTGCTCACTATTTGCTCCCCTTCTCCAGGAGGCACTGGGAATCGAACCCAGGACCTCCCACATGAGAGATAAGTGCCCAACGGCCTGAGCCACATACCCTTCTTATGGGTTGTGGTGTCTGCTCACTTGTGGCATATGCTTATTGTGGCAGGGGTGGCATCTGTTGGTCTTTTTTTAGGAGGCACAGGGAACTGAACCCAGACTTCCCCTGTGGTAGGTCAGTTCCCAACTGGTTGAGCCATATCCATGTCCCAGTTGTCATTAATTTTTTATTTGCTTTAGTGTCAACTTTAAGTTCTCTTTGTAATATTCAAAATTTTCCTTTGTGTAGGAGAGAACATTCCTCCTTAACAGTCCAACTATAATAGTGGTTATATATTTCAGATGTAACAATCCCAGAATTCTTTGTGAAGACTTTTCTGGAAGTATGTGAGGGAAGAAAAATCTGTGCTTTGTGACTACTAATCTGAAAATGCAGTTTTCAAAGCATGATAATAGAAATCCAACTTAAAATGATTTTCCCCTGGATTGTTTCCTTAAAGTATGACTATCCCTATAACAGGATCGGAATCAGAAAAAGCAACACAACCACATCTGTATGGCCTGCCAGCGTTACTTACTGTTTTCCGTTGTCTCTTCTACATTTCTTCTGGCAATTCCCAACTTCCAGCCTTTATTTTACATCCCACAACTGTTATAATAACTTCTAAACTGGACTGTTGCTTTTGGTTTTACCACATACCAATGATTTCTGCAATCTCCACTGGAGTGGTACTTTTAAAAACACAAACTGATCATACCAATACTCTGTTGAAAGTCTATTCAAATTTCTCTGATGGCTACAGGCTACATTTCCCATTCTTAAGAAGGGCAATCAAAGTGCTTCATCACCTGGCGCTGGGCCATTTCTCTAGTTTTGTCTCTTAACATCCTCTCTCCATCTACAGCCTGTGAGTATATTCTGGACTTTACCAGATCACAGCGTTATCTTTCACAAACGTTCATTTTTCTTCATGGTACCTACTTCTTTTGTAACAATATAAGGAAATCTAAATCTAGCTGGTTTAAGAAAAGAAAGCTTTTCTTCAGAGAGATACTGGAGTTTCTTACTGAATTGAAGGTCTATAGCTAAACCATAGGAAGGGCAAATGCACTACTGGGTTCAGAGACAAGAATCCTGCCAGGTCTCTCCCTGGCACGGGTCTTTGCCTCCTACTGTCGGCTGGCATCAGCCTCTCTCACTGAATACTGACTTCTCCCTTGTGCTGTGTTGAAGAACAGAGCTGCTAATGCATGAATAACCTCACAGTCTTTAGCTTCTGTCATGAGAAATGGTGGCTCTTTTCTACAGTTCTATACTAAAAAAAATCCCAGAAAGAGCTAGAATTGAACCATTTTGTCAGTTGTCAATTAATTCCTGGATTAATTAACTGCAGAGTGGGGAAAGCAGCATCTTATAAAAATCGGGAAGATTCAGTTGAAAATTTTTCGTTGAACTAGAGAGCAACAGTTCTCCAAAGACAGAATAGAATTAGTTAGTAGGGTTTAAACCCCTAGAAGATAAATCCCAGGTAGCAGTCCAGACCAGGTGGCGCCCCATGCAAGATGCTCATTTCATTATCACAACTCTTCAGGCCAGTTTACATATTTCCTATTCTGAACCGTAATAATTTCTTATTTTGTCATTGGTTACTGACTTGCTTGTTAACTTTTCTGTTTTCTAACAATAGAATGGATTTCTGGAACAGATAGAGGAAAAGAAACTGTGTTGACTTTTTTTTCCAATTATTAAGTGAGGTGTAATATATATTCAGCATGCATGTGGGGATTGATGACAGCAAATTGATAGTAGTGTATTTGGGAAAGTTTATTTCCTGGCTTTTTTATTGGTTTTAAATATGCATAATTTAGCTACTCTATTTATTTTTCCCTGCCTTGTCCCACATAGTGTAATAACTTAAGCATTCCATGCTATTAAAAATATTTTGTGAATATTTTAATGGCCACATAGTATTTAATCATATAATATATTTTAAGTCTCCATGTTGCTGAAAATTTATTTAGTTAATATATTAAAAAATACAGTGATGAATATTTTTGGTTAAAATATTTAGTCTTTTTCCCTTAGTATACATTTATAGAATTAAAATTACTGGGCCAAACAATGCACATTTTAATGCACTTAATTCATGTTGACAATTATTTTCTAATGTATAGTCTTGAGTGTAGTGTGTAAAGTTAGCTGCTTTTCTATAGACTTGCTGGAATTGTGTATAATATTTTGATAGTGGAAAATCAAAGCAATGTTTTGAGAGTGGAAAAATGAGTGCTATTTTATTTTATTTTATTTTATATTTTTTTCAGGAGGTACTGGGAACTGAATCCAGGACTTTGTACATGGGAATCAGGTGCTCAACCACTGAGCTACATCCACTACCAATTATTTCAATTTGCATTTATTTATTTTGTAATATGATTACATATTTTCCATACATGTATGAAGCAGTCTTACTTCTCTTCTGAATTCTATATCTATTACCATTTCCAATGGAATTTCAGGAGATTAAGAGTTTATATTAATACATGTCATTCATAAAAAAATTAAGAATATTAATTATATTGGGAACTATAGCTTTATGAAATTACTAAGGCCTTTAGTGGCCATATGGCTAAAATTTGTTTTTGTTGTTGTTTTAGTATAAATCTTTTATGGAGTCCAAAAATTTGAAAACTCTCATCTGTGGAAAAGTATTCCAATGTAAAGGCAAAAGTGCCAAATTTATCCTTCCTGGAATCATAACTATTACACCCAGGAATCATTTTATATATTTGGAGAATTAGACAGTTTATTGCTATATTTGAATATTACCCACAAATTTCTATTTTAAGAGCAAGAAAGATGAGAAAAGCTAAAATAAGAGCCCAATGAAGGAAAGAACACAGGTATGGGAGAAGAAAGACCTGGAATCTTTTCCTCATGCCTTCCTTGAGCAGTTCCTTCTTTCCTGGAGGCCCATATTCCTTCATGGTTAAAACAAATTAGTCAGGATGATGACTACTATATTCCTTCTGGCTCAAACAGTTTATTATTTTCTGGTGACAGCTCTGCTGGGCAAATTGTGTGCAGTAGAAAAAGGCTCAGGGAGATGTAGGACAAATATTGCAATAGCCTAAAGTGGTCACCACCCTGGGGTCTATGTCAAAGTGATTTTTTTGCTTAAGAAATGTTTGAGTGCCCCACATTGTTAGCAAATTCAAGAAACCGTGTTGTCTCAGTTTCAGAAGAAAAAGTAGTAGATGAGCCTGAGAGGACATTCACAACCTTTATGCTCATCATTACAGACCATCCGATGGGCGTGTGTCAATTATTGGCCTATGGACAATTTACTTAGAAATTCACACATGAAAGAGGGATGAGAATGTAGATGGAACTTAGAAGAGAAAACCGATCCGAATGGTATTTTAGAGTTTGTCCTCAAACTCTTGCTGTCATTACACTGAGGAAAATTAACTTATCTCTGAAAATAAGAATGAATTTCTCAACATCTTACAGCTTATAAATGTTACAGCAGGATTTGAAGACCTTCAGACTGATATGACTTAAAGTCTACAATCTGAATTGCAGCACTCTACCTGTGTTAACATCTCTGAGCTTGTACTTCTCATCCAGAAAATGGTACGTCTTGCTTCAGAGGATCATTAGGAAAAATCCTATTTTCCAAAAGTGACTGCTTTCATCTTTTCCGATTGGATTAGTGGTTTAATGAGGGTAGGGAATTTTATTTCCCTGGCCTTAACACCCAACTCAGTACCTGAAATTTAGTCAGCATTAATTAAATTCTAAAACAATGAACAATTCAACAAGCTGCCTTCAGAGTCAGAATTTCAGCCACAGTAAGAGAGATTCCAATGTACTTGTCCTTTCTGTTATGCCCATCTCCAGAATGGATAGAATAGGAAGTCAGGAAGAAGGGGAATAACTTAATAGGGAATCTGGACAGCAGAAAATAGAAAGCCAGAATGTTAACTACAAAAAGGAAGAGGTCACAGGTGTAATGGAAGCAGTTTTTTTTTCCCATTGTGAAGCTCAATTAGATATGATGCCATGTATTTCCACCCTTCTTTGACCCTCCAGATTATTTATGATACCATTTGTTTTCCTTTCATCAATTCCTGTGCAGATGAGCTCAATCTGCAGAGGCACTGCAAAGTTATTAAGCCAGAAGAGTTTGATACTTTTCCAAATTTTATTCTACATCCCCAAAACTCTTACTTTGAAAAAAAAGTGAAACATTGATAGTTATTAAACTGCAGAAGAGGCTGCCAAAGTATGACATTAGAGTTCAGCTGCCCCATTGGGCCTGGCATGGGGCTTAAGTTTGGGGTGAACCAATATGCTTAAGAACAACTGGAAGTTAAACTATTTCCTGTGACCCAGTCTTACTCCAGCTGTCTTTGCTCAAAAGATCATTTTTCCCTTTCACCTGTCTTGACTACTTATTTTTTAAGTCAGTGTCTGTTATCAGCTTTCTAAGATGTTCTTAAAGGAAAGAATTTTGTTACTGGAACAGGGTCAAATGGAACTATTGGTATCCCAGGACCTTTTTTTTTTTCTGTTTGAAGTATAGGTGTAAACAGGAAAAATGATCATGGAGGGATGATGGGGTAGCTGGGTGGGACCCTGGAAGGGTGATGTAATGGTTAAGTTCATGAGTCAACCTGGCCAAGTAATGATGCCCAGTTGTTTCATTAAGGAAGCACTGGCCTGATTGTTACCATGAGGACATTTAGTGAACTTAAATCATCATTAAATTGGTTGCATCTATGGCTGATTATGTATACAATCAATTGAAGAGATTGCCTTCAACAATGAGTGACATCTCATCCAACAAGGTGAAGGCTTTAAAAGGAGAAGTGACTTCAGCAGTTAAAAGAGAGAATTTCCATCTCTACTTCAGCCAGCCAGATTCTCCTGGAGAATTCATTGAAGACATTCATAGGTTTTCCTAGTTTGCCGCCTGCTCTATGGAATTTGGACTTGTGCATCCCCGTGGTCATGTGAAATAATTCTTATAAAGATCTCATAATATTTACAGATATGTCCTGTCGGTTTTGTTTTCCTAGAGAACCCTGACTAATACAGGCAACCAATATTTGTCGAATCACATTGCAATTGTTACTTCAGCGAATTGTTATATCAACCCCATAAAGTAGATTTCATGATCTCCACTTTGGAAATTAAGAATATGAGACTCAAAATGTTAAGTAAAAGCTTTCTGCCATAAAAAGGGATATGGCAGAGCAGTTTGAACCTTGTCTGTGTGACTGCGTGATGTCTTCCTGCCAATGGAAAATCAGAAGGGCTTTTATGTTAAAGCAAAAATTACTCTTTAGCACCTTTTAAGTGTATGTAACTACAGTTCGTGTGTTCTCTGAAAAATATAAGCATACAAACCATAAGTCTTTGAGGTCATAGAAATTATCATGGTAACGTCTATGTCTATCACATCTGACACATAATAGACACATCATAGTGTTGTTGGATGAATTCTTGAAGGCTCTAAACCAGCCTTAGTGCCTAGTTTTCAAATAGACAGTAATAGATTGATTAAAGTACCAGGTTAATAAGGATTCATTTTTTTTAAAAGAAGAAAACAATATGCCGCAAGAATTCACAGGGAAAGATCCCCACTGGATGAATAGGAGAAGGCTTCATGGAAGAGGGGCAAATGAACTGGTTTTGAAGGATAATTATGTAGCAAGTGAAGATGAAGAGTTTGATGAGAAAGATCTTCAAGTCTCATGGGCTCACATCACTTGAGTATTCCTTATATGACTGGTGTTGCAGATATATAATAAAGGTTAGCTCGATTCTAAAAAAAAAATCAGTTAATCCCAGTGAGTAAACCACATAGTCAGTGATAAAGCAAGGATTTACAATGTGACATAACTTTCATGCAATTTCTGTTTAAGTTATCACCTGTATGTATTGGATGTCTGTGTCCTGACTAACTAGAATTTAAGGTCTGTCAAACCATGGTGATATTTCAGATATCACTGTCTGACAGTCTCCTTAGCAGCCTCCTTGCTGGTTCTCTCTCTGTTTTCCCTCCTGCTGCTCTGGTACTCACTAGCTGCTTTAATGGAAACTGACTCCTCCCTGCCCTACAGTTACTAAATCAGGCTCTTAATAGCATCCTATTAATTGCATAAAATAAGGATTTGAAGCAAACCATATAGTTACGTGTTGGGTTTTTTGGTTTTCTTTTTTATGCATTTTAATTAAAATTACATTGATTTGGAAAAGCAGATTTATTGAGACCTTAACAACCACACAACATACATAACTGAGTTGTTAATTTTTGATAAATGTTTTTTGGGAAATCAATTGACTTTTGATTATTAATGAATATCTGTTTTAATAAATCTCACTGAAATAAGATGTTGAGTGTAGGCGGACATTTTAATTAACCGGGGCTTCCTCATTCTTATATTGAACAGCCTTGACCTGTTCAATATAATATATAATATAATTGCTCATCTTAGCCTTTTTCATTGGGAAAAGGGGGGAAAAATGCAGGGCATGTCCATTCATCTGTTTTATCAGAATGGGTAAGTAAAGACAATCTCACTCTTACTTCTGCATAAATATTGAATAGATGCTTCTTTTGATCTTAGCCTCTTATGATCTCCATTACCACAAAAAGCCTTCTGTGACGACCCTTTGTAAAGTATTTTATCATTCCAATCATCTGCATTTTCTTCACATTCTTTAAGACTTTTGTAATCATGTCATTTAATTGTGTGCTTATTTGTTTGACACCAAACCCTGTCCCCTGCCTGAATTATAAAGTCCATGATTGCAGCAAACATGACTGTTGTGTTCACCTATCACCAAAAAGACGACCTTGTTTCTTCCTTGTTCTTTAATCTGTTTTAAATCATACATTCCTCTATTTTCATAAATTCCCAAAGCAATTATCAGCTTATAGGTCTATCTGCATTGCTGAAACATGAGTTACTTGATGTTTGGGCTTATGCCATATTCTTTTCTATAGACTCAGCCTCCAACATTAAGCCCTGTGGGCTGATCCCCAGTGGACATCAGTAAATGTTCTTGATTGAAATAGCAGTGTCTACAGGAACTATGAGAGCCCAGTCTGTAGTGACAGAGCTTTTCTAGACTTCTCCCATTTCACCAGGAGCGGGAGCCTCTCTATACCTAGACACTCTTCATATATGCCTGGATCTGCCTTAGGAATACAACAGCTATACATTCTAAGAGTGTGATATATATCCTTTTGTCTGATATTGATAACCTGTTTACACCTTGCTTCATTGGACATCTAAAAATAAATTGTTCCCACTGCACCATAAATTACACCTTGAAGTCATTTGTGCAATGTCAAACTCTATAATAGACATGGCAATAGCCACAGAGAAGAAAAAACTTGAAAAGGGCTGGGGTTGAATCGGTATATCTGAAAATTTCTTCTCGGAGAGACTAGGCAGACAGAAAAGAAGAGGTGGTTTATGTCCACCTGAGTTAATAAAACTAACATGTCTTTGCTTCTAGGGAGTTACTATGGATTACTATTTCAGAAGAGTAGAACTGCCAGACTTATCCTTAGCTGACAATCTGGGCATTTGTGATATTTCAGGCACTGTGTTTGGCAACAATTTCATGGTATCCCGTTATTATTCACATAATAACCCTGGGCATTTAATAGTATTATTCCTTTTACAATGAGGAACCTGAGACTCAGAGAGGGGATACAACCTGCCTAAAGTTACACAGGTAATAATGTAAATAGAAAATTTTTAAACCAAGACCTCTTAACACTAAATACAGTAATTTTTGCTTTAAAATTTTCTGATATATATGACAGTATAGACTAGACTGGCAAACAGATTTTGTACTAGGTTTCAACTTAGTTAGAAATATTAGCTAGATATTAGCAGAACTAGGTGGAGGTCAACTCAGGAAGGTCAAAGATACAGGCCAAACATTTGGAATCTATTAGGAATTAGATCAACAAATTGTACTATTAAAAAGTCAGTGAACAGAATTTTAGTTCAGAATAATCAGCTAAGTTATGCTTTGAACCCAAGAAGCATCTGGGACACTGAGAATTTGAATGAATTGCCAGAGTCATACAAATAATACATGGCAGACCTGGGATTCCAGCCTGAGGTAGACATTGTAGAATTATCTCTAAAGTACTATCCATTTATACCAAGAGGAACAGACCATTTAGTTGAAATCCAGCCCTCAGTTTCAGTCCCTTGGGTTGATAACTAGGCTTGTCAGTTGATTACACTTTTTCTTGTGACATTTCTTTCCCTCATTCCCTTATCGCCATCATCTCTTGATTGACAACCCTGAGGAAGATTGTGGAAACATCTCTCACTGAATTTGCTAGCGCAATCCACTGCCTGATATATTTGTCTGTTCAAAGTGTGGCACAAATGTTTGGTTAAAGATAATGACCCAGACTGAAAATGACTGTGATAAAAACGTCATGTAATTTTCCAGGGTGACTTTGAAGTGAGGCTTACCATATAAATGTGAGGGATTGCAAGAGCCAGCTATTATTTTCTTCCTTGATGAGCACTAAATTAGTATCTTCCTCAGCCCCAACGTGGTGGGCAGTCAACATGCTAGTAATTTCTTTCCTCCTCTCCTTGTGGCTAGACTAAAGCAATACCCAAGACCCTCCCAGAGCAGTAATTCCCAGGAGCAAAGCATTTTTCACAACTCATTGCTTCAAAGAGCTGAAAGGACACAAGATTTGAAATCAAACAGAACTGTGTTAAATATTAGCTCTTTGTGGATTTATAGGAACAATTTAAGCCTCCCTTTTCTCTCCTGTAAAATCAGAGTTTCTGTAATGATCAAAAGATGCAAAAATTTTAAAATGCCTAGAGTTTAAAATGGTGCTTCTCAATTGTTAGTATGGATCAGGATCACATTTGTTAAAAATACAGATTCTTGGACATTGCTTAGTGAGATTCTGATTTCCTAAGTCTGCTTTGGAGCCCAGGAATCTACATTTCTGACAAAGACTCCATGCAATTCTAATGCAAGCTAAAGCAAGGCCTTGCTTTGAGAAATACTGGCACTGGAGGGTTTAATAATTGCAACAACTAATTACCATTCATCATATGCTATGTACACTACTCTGCTATGCACTTGGCATAAAATATGCCATCATATTCAGTAGATGCTAGTCTCCTCCAGTCCTCTGATATACTTTTCTTTCACAGTGCTTTCTAAACATGGTGGAGCCCTAGGGAAAAAGAAGAGTTTAAGAGGTGTTTTAGTGTAAAGAAGCAGAGATGATTGGCCTGACACCAACTTAACACTGAGGATAGATGTCTCATCTTGAACCATGCCTCCAGTTGGACCTGGTCTTCGGAAGTGACCCTGATCACATGACCTGTTGAGACACCCTTCCCCCAAGAACTTATCGTGGGCCCACCTAACTTTAGATTGTGCACCCCCAATCATAGGGCGTGCACTGTTTTAGAAATAAAAAAAAAAGTCATTTTCTTCATACCATTTATAACTCATTCACTTGTAAGTGACACAAAAGAACTTCAACATATCTCTATCTGTATTGAGTTGTATCTTGTGCACGTTTCTACTTTTCCTTGACCCTTCCCAGATCCCTGGGACCTCCTAATAAAATAAAGAAAAATATAGAAGGCACGAGGGCTGTCAGGCTCCGTGAGCAGGCACACCCCCAGTCCCCACGTGTGGGTATGCCAGCAGACCCCGCATGAGGGCGTGCCAGGCCCCGCCAAGCCACGCAGCAAGATGATATCGTAATAGGAGAGTGACACAAGGGAGAGCCAAGACAAGACGCACCGAAAACCAGGAACTAAGGTGGAGCAGGTGACAGAACGCCTCTCTCCTACATTGGAGATTCCCAGGATTGAATCCTGGTGAAGACAGGAGTAGAAGGATGAGAAGAGAGGGCAGAAAACAGACACAGAGAGTTGCACAGTGAATGGACATAAAAACAGCAAAAACGGAGGGGGGGGTTAAAAATGGATAAAAGTAAAATAAATAAATCTTTTTTTTTAAAAAAAAGGGAGAAAATAGAGGATCAGGCAACAAATTGATTAGTCTGATCTCATAAAATTTGTGAAATCACTATGCAAATTTAAAGGTGTAGAAAATGCTAGTTAATATTAATATACTATTGAAATATTATTATTATTTTCCATACCCTCTTATTGAACAAATATGTAAAGACAGAATGAAGAGAATTCACAGAACAAAACTTGTTATGAACATTTTATCTTTCTTTCTTGATATCTAATATTCAGTAGGAAATATACATGGCTGACTGAAGATAGTAACTATGTTCCCTCTGAAGGTCAAAACTTCTGACTAGTGACTCAATCTAATTAAGGTAAAACTTAAGGTGATAATGGATAATGTGTGGATTGTCAGCAGCTAGAATATTCTTTGTGGTTTTTTTTTTTCCCTCAACCAATGTCCTTTGAAACAGCCAATTAACATGCTGCAGAGAAGAGTGTCCGGATAACTTGAGATTGAATTGAAAGGCTTTCCTTCCCCTGACAGAGCAGAAAGAGAGGTTGAGTACCTGACTTCCCTTTCAAAATCAGTGATCCATGCAGCACTTCTGATTGGAAAGATGTGAACCTTTCCAATCCTTCTTGTACATATAAATGGAGATGCTAAAGAAATTAGTCAGAATCTGGCTGAGAAATTCTGAAAGCTAGTAGCCTAACCGTCTCCCAATGTTCCAAGCTGTTTTTGGAGTATTAGGATTACCTGTTTTCTTATTGAAGATCATGTATAAAGGACGTTCTTTTCACAAAGATACATTTAAGTGCTATGGCATTTATGACAAAAACATGGTTCAAAGCCAGAATTTAACTATTCTTCTGACCTGAATAGGGGCCTTCCTCCCTCTTGGATTCAGTTTCATCATTATACAGAGCTAGAGAAACCATTTAATGTCTAAAATCCCTCTAGCTTTTGGTTTTCTGTTCTTTCTAAAGCATTTTGCCAATTTTTCTTCAAAATGCTGTGCTGGGCCTCTGATTACTGACTTACTATAATCACACACCAGAGTAATTAACTATATGTTTAAACTATATCTTGTGCATTTTTGAGTGTCTCTGGTTGATGGGCTCTGAATTTCACAATCACTCAGTACTGGAGGAAATCTTTATACATAGTCCTTAGGTTCATGGGAGCCTAAGCTGTTTAAAGCATGTGGGACTTATCTTTCTTTAGCATAAATCTCATTTTGGGGGACAACCCTGGATCTGCTTTTCAATAGAAGCACACACACATCCATTAATCAGCCATCACAGGAGAGTGAGCAGAGCTCAGCCCATCACTCTCTCCTCTCTCATTAGCACGAGTTACATTAAATCTTTTAGATTTATTTTATCATTATTATTTTTGTAAAAGAATGTCAAAGTCTAATTTATCTCTTAATACTGATATGTTCAAGTTCTTGAAGCCAATTACTTTAGACAGTTAAAGTATTTAAACAATGCTTAACAACCTCAAGGATGTTAACGTTAGGCTCTGTGAGAATGACTGCACAATGCATGGTATAAGGTATTCTGCTCATTTAGCAACTTTAAGGAGAGATATGTATCACAAATTATTTCTGCAATTTGAGGAAACTGATTCAGGATCTACCACTTGGATTTGTACTGGGTGACAACTCATGAGGACTCAAATAGTAATGTTTTCCTCTTCAAGGTAATAGAGAAAGGTTCTGTTTTTGTTCTTAATTACCAAGTCCCTCTGATTTACTTAAATATATCTTGAAACCATACCATCTCCATCTCTATCGCCACTGTCTTCATTCAAACGACCATTATTTTTTCACCTGACTGTGGCAATAAACTTCTATTTTTTTTTTTTTTTTTTTTTACTTCTTAGACTTGGCCCATCCCAAGTGTTTCTACAGGAAGTAAAAAAAATTCTAACATGCATCCTTCCCTTGTCTAAGAACCTTCAATAACTTTCCATCTTCAGTGTGATAAAATCTTAGTCTACCCTCTGGTGGACAGTTGCCACTTTGATCTTACCTGATTTCTATTCCATTCTCATCCTATCACTGCCTACCCTGCTTTTACTGTCAAGCAGGATACCACTGCTCATAAATCTCAACACAATAGGACACCTTTTATCAACAAGTCTTTGGGTGTACTTCCCTAATTGCAAGACAAAACCAAGAAGAACATTTTGTATTATCTCATCACTTAGAAATACACCCAAACTATGGAGAGATATTTCAGCATGAGAGAACAGCCTGGATGACTAAACAGAAGAGCTTCCTCAGGCAACAATAAAAGACATTGCAGTGTTAGAGAATAGTGGTGGAAGTGGTGACTGATGGGAAGTAAAGTCAGAGCCATAAATAGAGGACAGGTGATAAATGGTTTTAGAAGTCATATGAAGGAATAGGTGGTAGGGTGGTGTGGCCATTAAAATGTTTTACCTGAACACCTATTCTATACCTACAGAGCAGCTCCAAGAAAAGACATATCATCAGAAACCTGCTTGGTTTCCCTTGTATCAGCACAAGAGTAATTAGTTGCAGCAGGCTCTCATAACTATACACTAAGTCTCCATAGTAGAGACAAATCTATAACTGGGATTACATGCTTTATCTGTTGACCCATTATTTCCTTATATATGGTAATACAATGGATTCTAAAGCAGCATTTGTCAAACCAACTTAACCAAACTTCCCTTGAAAAATCTTTAAAGTAATCCCTTTCATTGGCTAATTTTCCAGAGATTCCTCCTAAAAGTATCCCCTGATATATGTTATCTGATAATACCTTGAGGTGAACTTTTTGCATGCACAATCTTTATATTTACACTAATATGTGACTCAGCCCTTTATACACAATGGGAGTAAATTCTATGCAATGGGTGGGGGAGGATTTGATAAGAAAAAATATTCTGACAGTTACAAAAAATAATGTAGAATATAAAGAACTGTTCAGGATAATATCTGTATTAGATGTTACCAGGAAACTCCTGATTGGTTATTATGTGGATGGCAGTGACAATCATTACCATAGGAATTAAAGAGAGGTCAGGGAAGGCTTTTGAAAGGAGATGGAATTGTAGTTGGGTCAGAAAAAGTAGGCAAGATTTGAATGCACAGGGAGGAGCGTGCATTCTTGGTAGGCGGATCAGTGTGCTGCAATTATTGTCTTAAACAGATGATAAATGTCTCTAATGTACAATGACATTTTCTCATAGACAAATTATACAGCCAACTCTATGAATGGGACTTCTCTAGCTGTCAAGGGGTTCCACAGATTGAACAAGTGATGGACACATTAGAAGAGACAGCAGTGAAAGGTCTATTTTCTTGCTAAACTCAAGGAAGGCATCAGCTGGAAAGCTTCAAGGGAGAGTTGTCATTAGAGTGGGGATAAGCTGTTTATGAGGCTTTCTGACATGGTCTTCTCACTTCTTCCTTTCTTTTGCTATTCAGCAGCTATTGAGTGACTACTCTGTGCCCAATCCAGGCACAATTTTTCAGCTGCCTCAGAATATCCCTTGCTCTTCTTAATATGGGCCTTAGGTACCTTTCTTCTCACAACACAGGTTTTACCCCACTTTGATCCTGTGAGAGGGAATAAAAGAAAGTCTTTCTAGATAGACCTTGTCTTTAATCTTGGTTTCCTCTTTTTATATATGCAGTCTGCCTATGGATAGACAGATTTCTTTATCACTTCTCTGATATTCAGTTTCCTCATCTGTGAAATAGGAACAAGAAAACTTTTCTCATCTATCCTACCAGTAACCTTGAAAGTTAAGGCAGTGTTCTCAAAGGTAAGTGTGCAATAAAAAATGCCAGGGGAGCTTAAAAATGATTTAAGCTTTTGGGTACCTGTATTAGTCTGCCAAAGGGGTGCTGACGCAAAGTACCAGAAATCTGTTGGCTTTTATAAAGGGTATTTATTTGGGGTAAAAGCTTATAGTTACAAGGCCCTAAAGAGTCCAACTCAAGGCTGCTTTCTCACTGAAAAACAACAGCTGTCATGTTTTGTGGGCGATCTTTGCCTGGTCTCTCCTTCTTCCTCTTAAGGATCCATGGGCCCAGCTTCTTCTGATTTCAGCTGTAAGCTGGCATAGGAGTCATCTCTTAGGGCTTCCTATGTCATCTGGCATAGGGCTCATTTCTTTCAAGGCTTTCTCATCTGCTCAGCTTCTCAGTTGCAAACTATTAGGTGAATGGCTCAGCTCTCTCCCGGGCCCCAGGATCAAACACAACAAAGCTCTCTCCTCTTCTGAGTGTCTTCTTGAGTGAGTGTCCCTTTATATCAGCCCACCAAGGGGGTGGAGACTCAACCCTGAGTCACGCCCTACTGACATGGTCTAATCAAAGTCCTAAATTGATTTTATTAAGTAAACTTAAAACCTTTGAATTTAATATAATCAAAGGGTATCACAACAAAAGGTCAGACCAGTTTAAAAACATAATCTTTCTCATTTTGAGGATTCACAAAAATAATCTCAAACTGCCACAGTAACCATGTCCAAAGATTCTAATTTAATTGTCTGGAGTGGGCACTGAACATCAGTTTCTCTGGAGGAGGAGAGAAATTCTTCTTTCTGACAGCTGAAATCATGAGTTCTCCTTTTAAGGCCTTCAACTGATTGGAAGAGGGGACTTATCTCATTGCTGAAGGCAATCTCTTTGTTGATTGTAGATTTAATCAGCCATAGATACAATCAATGATTAATGATTTAAATCCCTAAAATATCCTCATAGTAACAATCAGGCTAGTACTTGCTTGACCAAACAACTGGGCACTGTAACCTAGCCAAGTTGACACAAGAAATTTATCATCACACAACCCAATTAAAAATGGTCAAAATTTTTGAATGGAGATTTCACCAAAAAAAGTATAAGGATAGAAAATGAGCATAAGAAGTGATACAAAATTAATTAGTCATTAGAGAAATGTAAACTGAAGCTCCTGTAAAGTACCTGAAGCATTAAAAAGATGGACCGTACAACTACTGATGAGAATATAGAGCAACTGACACTCTCATACACTACTGGTAGAAATGTAAATTGGTAAAGCCACTTTCAAGAACATTGTAGGAGTCTGTAAAACAGTTAAACATTTGTCTTCTGCCTGATCCTACCATCTAACTCCTAGATATTGAGGCCTAGAGAATAAAAAGTGTTTGTTCACATAGAGACTTTGTATACAAATATCCACAGTAGATTTATTTGTAATAGCCCAAAATTCTAAAGCAACAGAAAGATCCATCGAGAGATGAATGAGTAAACAAATTGTGGTATATCCATACAAAGAAATACTTCTCAGCAATAAAAATAAATGAACTACTGAAACAAATAGCAATATGAGTGAATCTCATGTTTCATGAATTAATTATGCTGAGGGAAAGAAGCCAGACAAAATGGGATACTTACTGTACAATTTACATAAAACCCTAGAAAATTCAAGTTAATATAAAATAACAGCATATAAAAGGTTATGTACAAGTATAGTAAAGAGAGGAGGAAGGGAGAGATTAAAATGGGGCATAAGAAAGTTTGGGGGAATGATACATATATTAATTACCAATTATTGTGACGGTTTGACGGATGCATTCACATGTTAAGTCTAATCAAATTATACACTTTAGGGAAGTGGATGTGGCTCAAGCGATTAGGCTCTTGCCTACCATATGGAGGTCCAGGGTTCGATTCCTGTGGCCTCCTGGTAAAGTTAAGTTGGCCCGTGTGGCGAGCTGGCCTGAGGAGAGCTGACCCGCTCAGGAGTGCTGGCCTGAGTGGAAAGCTGGCACGGCAAGGTGATGCAACAAAAAGAGACACAGAGTAGAGGCAATGAGAGATGCAGCAGACCAGGGAGGGAGCTGAGGTAGCGCAAGAGAATAGACAGCCTCACTCCGACTCAGGAAGGTCCCAGGATCGGTTCCTGGTGCTGCCTAAAGAGAAGTCAAGCAGACACAGAAGACCATACAGTGAATGGACACAGAAAGCCGACAACGAGTGCGAAAAGAAAACAAAAACAAAAAAACATCGGGGAGGGGGAGAAGTAAATAAATAAATCTTGTAAAAAAATTATACACTTTAAATACAAGCAACTTTTATATTAGTTATACCTCAATAAGCCTGTATATGAAAAGACAAAAAAAAAAAAAAAAAAAAAACTGCTTGTTGATGGACAGTAGGGGTAGAAAGATAAATGGAAGACTCTCCCAAGAAAGCTGCCTATCTGTTCCAAATCCAGTGTTTTGGGGGCCACCTTTTGAGCTGATATTAGTTTATGAACAAAGATACTCTGTATGAAGTGATCTACATTTGATTTAAACAATGCATTAGTTATCTATTATTGCCTAGAAAATTGCCTCAAACGTTAGGTGCTGTAAATAATAACATTTATTATCTCAGCTCAAAGACTGGGGCTAGAATCATGCACATTGGTAGAATGTCTGGCTATGCTAGAGCTATAATACCTACTTCTAGAGATCATAGAAAGATATTTCTTAGAGACAGAAGGAAGCACCCAGGGAAACCCAGTTTTTCTGGTTTCAGCCATTTGGGTTTTTTTGGACAACAGTATACATGACAGTAAGTCTTTAGATGATTTTAGCCCCAGCCTTTGAGCTACCCCAGCTCATATCAAATGGAGCAGATATGAGCTATATCTGCCTATTTCTCTCTAGATTTTGGATTCTTGAGCAAAATTAATGTAGCTGTTTTAATCCATTACCATTTTGTTTGCTACCCAGCATTAGATTACAAGAAGATATTTTGGTACCCAGAAATGGGGAGCTACCATTACAAAACCTAAAGCATGTGGTTTGGGAACTGGGTAGCAAGTAGAAACCAGAAGAACCATAAGGGAGCAGTTAGTGAAAGTCTAAAGGGCCTAGAAGAGACTATTAATAGAAGTGTGAAGGTCTTCTAGTAGGCCTAGGTATAGAGCAAAGAGCCTTTAGCAGATCATAAGCAGCACAGTAGGTGCCAAGGAATGCTTCTGTTGACTCTAGATGAGATAAGCAGTAATAGGACTTAATAGGAATTTGGATTTTATTCTAAGTTCAAAGGGACTTAAGTTAAACTAGCTATGGGCTAGTTTAAACAATGGAGTGCCATGGCATAATTTAGCTCTAGAAGGATTCTAGAAGAATTATTCTGTTTTTCATGTATAGAATTGATCTCAATTATTCAAATTGAGAAAGGCCAGTTGGGAGACTATTGTGGTAGTCCAGGTGATGGGTGATGGCACCTTCTTAAGGTGGTGTTAATGGAGATGGAGAGAGTCCATAATTTCAGGATATATTTTAGAGACAGAGACATCAGCCAGAACATGATGATAAACTGTATGGGGAGCAAAGGTGAATCCCATTTATATTCAAAGGACTTTAAGAAGATCAAATAAACTAATAGACGTGTAAGTGCTTTATAAACATAAAGTTCTTTTTATTTTTCATTATTATGACATTTCATATCTACTTACATAATATTAAGAACTAGAAGCCAGTTTTCTTGACTCTGCTTCCAACTCTGTCCTCTATAGCACAATGTCTCTTGTTCAATAACGTTAATGCATACATGAATACCATACAATGCTTTACTCACTTTATGGATGAACACTGACTATATCTAAATGGCATCTATATTCTCTTTGAATACTGCAAACTGGTACTTGATCATTTCATTTTCCTACAGAAGATGAAACATTATGATTTTCAATAACCCATAAAGACAGACTTGTTTCCTTTGTGAAACTGTACCCTTCAATGATTATTCCTCACATTAATCATAGTAAAAGCAATGCTTAAGGTAATCTCTTTCTTCCTGCAGATAATAAATGTCGGCTCTTGACAGAAAAAGTGTGGAAAGGTGAAAGGCAGGGTGAGCTCTGTGTGTTTGTGAGATAAACAACTGTCAGCCTCTCCTAAAAGAGCTGTGATCGTGCAAGGCCAGAGTTGCCTCTTCATGTAATGATGACAATAAAAATAATTTTGCTCTGACTGATGATTCAAAAGATTTCACTGGGGATATCTACCGTATAATTTCTGTCAGAAATCTAACTTTATTAAGTGCTTGTAAATCTGCTAGTTCACGTTTTTAAACACTGAAGAAATTAGCGTGTGAATTTGCATCTATGGCCATTTTTCTACCTAAAATTGTTGGTCCACTGGAGTCTTAGTTTAACATAGTTTTATCATAATCAGAAAATTATCAGGATCTTAACCAACTGTGAAATCTTGAATATGAGTTTAATTTGGGATGTAAAAGATATGAAATACTACTGAATGAGAAAAATAGCAATATGTTTTTAACTTGCATTCCTGGAAGTATACTGTAATGGTGCTATAATGATGAATTCCATTGCATGGATTATAAGCAACAAGGAGAAAGGAGCTAACACTTATCGAATGCCCATTATGACATTGCACCTTATCACTTATTTAGATTGCCTCCTTTAAAATTGATAATGCCCAAGCAAGTTAGGCATTACTATAAACCCTCTTGTCAGAGTTTAAACAGAAAGGCTTAGATGGGGGAAATGTGACTCACATAGGTCATGAAAGTTTCTCAAGGTTTTATAAATTTTGCCAAAATCAAAGATTCATGTTTTTGCTCATCTGCCAAATTAGATTACATATGATTTCAATGGCTTTTTAAATGATGATTTAAGTGATTTTAATAATTAAAAAATGTCTTATTCATAGTACCACACATGTACCACAATATTTCTAAACTCTATGACTCTGCATGTATAACCCCCCTTTCTTGGAATACCTTCCTTGTCTAAACTTACACATTCAAAATCCAGATCTTATGGTCCAGATAAAAAAATGTTCCCTTTTGGGATGACTCCCATGTGCCCAACACACACATACACACACACACACACAACTTACCTAGCACACTGTACTCAATTAAATAACCTTATATTTACCCATCTGTATCCCAATCTTTCTGGCAGATACTTCAGGGAAATGGCCATTATTCAACTTTGATTCTTCAGTGGCTGTAAGGTGCCTAGCACATAGTTGTCATTAAATTACCCTTTCATCAATTAGTTAAATAATTAGCACATATTTGCATAAATGAAAAATATTATAGCATCTTTTATATCTATGATATAAATATATTTATATCTCCAGAATACATAATATAAATATTTGTGCCATATCCTCCAGATATGTCTAGCTGGGTTAAGAAGACAATCCAACTACAATCAAAGACGAAATGTTTATTTCCTAACAATTAATGTAGAAACTAAGAGGTTCAGTTTAATTATAGCGCTGTCACTAATATGTTGACTTAGCCCATTTTTGTAGCCAAATTATGAGTATGTTTGTAGCTTATCCAGATGTAAAAATAAGTGTCCTGCACAAATTGGTTAATGAATTTCGATTAATGCTTGAGTGAATGAATGAACGCATGAATGAATGAGATATAAAGGGTGAGATATACAGTTTGGCTCTTATCACTACAGATATGACATTGCACAAGGAATCTCACTTTTTCCTTTAAAAAACAGAAAAATATACAAGGGTCAAACAGATTAACTACTGTCTAACACATACATCATCACTTAAAACAAGGAGGGGCCATATTGCTTTTCTGTTTGATGGAATATTAAACTCAAATCCTTCCTAAACTGTAAATTCTTTTAGGAAATGTGAATATTTAAATACTAGAATCACTTTGAAGGGAAAATGAGTTTCAGGGAAGACCAAGGGGAATTGGATAATAATTGTTAATCTTTCATTCAACAAAATTTCATGGTGCCTAATAATTGAGCACTCCCTATTACTGACACCTTCTAAGGTGCTTTAATGGATCATCTCTGATCCTTAAATAAGACAGCCAATCTAAGTTATATATTGTAGCACATTTTGGTGAAGAAACAACTTCAGAGATTACATGATTTTTCTCATGACTACACAAATTGTTAACAATGGAAATCTATGTGTATATAACAGTGGAGATAGGTATAGAAGGGGCAAAGTAGAGAAATTGGGAATTATGAGTGTGATTAGGATCAGGAAATACTTCTTAGTAGGTAAACTTGGTGTATGGGATGAATCTTTAAGGATGAGAATGAATTAATGTAAACAGGGGTGAGACATAATTCAAGGAGAGGGATTATATCGTGCAAAGTCTGGAAGTAACAAACAGAGGAGTCCTGAGAAATTTCTTGAGTTCTCTTAAGCATATAGCAGGCAGAAAAATGATGGGGAATATGGCTGAAGAGATAGACTTGGGCCAAGTCTCAGAGGGTCTTATCCATCATGCTAATCTTTTTCACATTTTACTCTCCTTAAGAAGCTAGTAGAAGGTTTTGAGCAAAGAATTTAACATAATTATATTTTCATTTTTGAAAAGCTACTCTCATAGCATGGGTAGCCTGGTGGAGGATAGGGTTGGTGAATTACATGATAAGAGGATTAGTTAGAATGATATTGCAAAAGGCCAGGTTAAAAAATTGACAGAACAAAATAATGAAGATCAGAACTAGGGCAGTTCCTACGGGATGAAGAGAGTACAGATGGGATATAGCTTTAGGAAATAATTTTGATATGAATTAATTATCATTTTTATGTACTTGGGAGATAGAAAGAGAAATTTAAGATGAACCCTGACTTTCTAGAATTGCTGATTAAGTGAGTGGTAGTGGAAACCCTCTTTATCAAAATGATGAATATATAGGTCGAAGTTTAAAATATTTACTCGTATTCTAGCATTCAAGCCATATTTACAAGTGAAAGCTCATCTTTTTATTTAAAAATGTGTAAGATATTTCAAACTATTTCGTCAATGGTGAGCAGGTATCTCTGATTCTATAGAAGAGAAGAAAACAAATTGGAAATCTTTGTAATTCTTATAAAGCCTTTTCTTCTGAAACTTCAATACTGTAGGCCCTTTGATTTTCCATCTTTATGAAATGATAGCCTGAATAAGATGTGGACATGAGAGGTATTTCTGTATTCCAGTAACTTTCTGGTAATTATGCCATCAATTCCCAAAATACAGTATATCCTCATCTTGTTTTCCATGATTTAGTCCACTCACCATTTCAAGCAACTCTGTCCCTGGCCATTTACAAAAATGTACTAAAATGCAAATGCTAAATAAATATTTCTCAACAGAAATTACAGTGTTGAACAGACAGCACTTCAATTACCTTTGAAGACTTTGCAATGAGAGAAAGAAGGGAAGAAAAGAAAGGATGTGACCTTTAATCTCATGAAGCAGTTACCAGTGGGAATTTACACCAGGAGATATTTCAGTTAACTCTTTAACTTGACCATACATTTTCCACTGTTAATCCACCATTAATCATTGGCTGGGAAATTATACATTTGGGCACAATTATTTCCTTTCCTTATTTTATTTTTAAATACTCCATGGCAAGTCCATTAGGCTGTTAGCCCAGGGATTTGAGTTGAACTTGTTGTTTCAGGTTAAGTTTGTTGGTTTTTGGCCTTAAACAGTTTGCAGGAAGATACTCTTAGTTTTTATGTTCTATGGAACTTGATGGATAGAGATGTGCAAGGTGGTTTTAAAATGCCATGCTTTATGAAACAAGCCAAAATATTAATTGAAAATCTAACTCATTATACTTCATTTTGTGTAAAGTGTACAAACGTTCTTTACAACTTTGACATTTTAGTAATCACTTAGAGAAAAAAATATTGGGCAAATCATACAGGAAGATAGTTATCTTCCATCCTTAACAAATCTGACTGCTTTGGAAATAATCAACTCATAAATATTTAGCTAATATACACCCAGAGCATTGGATTGTGTAAAATTAAATGCCTCATTGAAACAATTAATTTCAAATGCTATGATTTATTGAGCATACTTTACTGGAAATTTAATAGAAATATGGACTCAAAGTAATTTGAGCAGAGGATGTTTGCAGTGTTTTTGATTTCTGGCCAACTTATATACTTTCTTACCCTGCAGGTGAACCTCAAGTAAGAGCAAACTTCCAGGAAAGCTCTCTAATTGAATTTGTGGGTCAGAGTTTGATAAGAGGAGGTGATGACCACAGATTGTAAAAAGACTAAATAAATAAATAAATAAACACAGTGAAGTAATCCTTTCATATTTCACATACCTCCTGCAGTCAAGCCCTCAGGGAAAAAAATGCCACTTCAGTAAAAGCTTCTTGTCATAAACTGCCCCTTTCAAAAGAACACAGCTTGTGTTTCTCAGAGCATCAGTGACCAAATGTATCCTCAGTCATCTCTGAAACATTCAGTCCTGCAAATTTCCCAGAAGTCGGTTTGTTCTTGAGCTTTAATCAAAAGCTTCACACAGCAGTGGGAGCCTGCATTACTGGCAGAGAAGAATTGGATGGAGAGTTTTAGTGGTGAGAATGGAATGGGGGTAATGGAGCAGAAGGGGGAGGTAGATGGAATGGCACCAACTTAGTGCTTGGGTTAGCCTAATTGCTTTGGTGTAAAAGAATGGGCCACTTCAGTAAATGCTTGTTGTCATCATCTATCCTTAAAGGACAGATGAATAAAGTTCATCTTCTCAGGTTTTCAGTAAATAAATATATCCCCAGGCATCTCCTTAGTTTCCCAGGGCTGGGATGACAAATACCACACAGGAATTTATTGTCTCACTGTTTTGGACTCCCTGAGTTCAAAATCAAGGTATCAACAGGTCATGCTTTCCCAAAAATCTGTAGTATTCTGATGGTGGCTGTATTGGTCAGGGTTCTCTAGGGAAACAGAATCAACAGGAGATATCTAAAAACAGTGTGAGATTTTACAATAGTCTCTCACATGACAGTGGGGATGCACAAGTCCAGGTTCCATCGGCAGGCTGCAAACCAAGGGTTCAATGAAGGACCTTCATGAGTTCCCAGGAGATTTTGGCTATCCGAAGTCAAGCTGGAAATTCTCTCTGAATGCTTAAATCACTCCCCATTTTAAAGCATTCAACTGATTGGATAAAATGACACTCATTGCTGATGGCAATCTCCCTGGTTGATGTAGATGCAATCAGCCATCTATGCAGTAAACTCACTGATGACTAAAGCCCATCAATATCCTTCTATTACAATTAGCCCAGTGCTTGCTTGATCAAACAACTGGGCACAATTACCTGGCAGAGTTGACACATTAGCCTAACCATCACAGTAGCTTACTAGAAATCAGTCTCTGACTTCATCATGGTGATCTGTCTCCTTTGGTGTCCTCTTATGGCTTCTACTTGCATGTCCAAATATCTTTGCTTATAAGGATCCCAGTCATATTGGATTAAGGCCCACTGTGCTTCAGTTTGGCCTCATTTTAAAAAGATATTTGACAATCACATTTACAACTGAATTCACACCCACAAGATTGGGGATTAGAGCAAGAGCATGTTTTTGTGGGGAACACAATTCAATCTACCACAAGCACTGAAGTGGGACTCTGAAGGTCTGGGTTCTAATTCCAAATTAATAACTATTGACCTTTAGAAAGTTACTATTTTCTCACCTGTAAAATGAAATGAGAAAAGTGGAGAAGATATACTCTATGATTTCTTCCATTTCAGATACTCATTAACTCTTTGACCTGATCTTACAAGTGTCTTTCTTCAATTTTGCAAAAATAGGCTGTCTTCCAAAAAGTTTAAACTTAAACACAGTGGATTTTCAATTTTCAAATATTCATTAATGATCAGTGCAGAGCTAGGTAGGTGTTGCTTTTGGTATATTTCTCATTTGTATCATAAATCAAACAATTCTAAATCAAACCTAGCTCTCCATCTGATTTTTATTATGCTTTTTTTGAGTCATGCTCTTGTGATCAAATATTCCCCCAAATATTTTAAACCATACTTTGGAAACATCATAGTTTTTACTTGTCTAGATTTTGCTGATGTTTAGTATTTTTATTCTCCCACCAATATCCTGCATCTGGGATTCAAACCTATTCCTGCCTCTACATGGCCTAATATCCTAAGCATGAGAAGGGATGCATCTGTCTTACATGACTTTGACCACAGTGACTTCTTCCTGCTAGGCACAGGATAGATGGTCCATTTTCTGATTGTATGACAGAATGTGAATCAAAGCATGTCCTGGTGAACTCAGAATTTCCTGAAAGTTAGTGAACATAAATGAAATAATAATATTTTCTCAATTAATCATTATAGCAAAATTCTGTCAAAACACCTAACTCTATGTCTGATACACTGCTTAATAAATGGTAGCTATTGTTACCATTGTTAGGACAACAAAATAAAATTATGAAGGCCAAGTCTTTTGTATAAGGATTTTAGATATCTTTCAACTCTTCTAAATTTTGATGGGAAACTTGTCATTTGCTTTTTTTCCAGGATAAACTCAAGAGAGAAATCAATTTGATTCGATACAGCAAGGAGTCATTAGTTACTTTCTGCTGTAAAGATTAAATGAGCTTGTGTCAGGCACTATGCTAAAGCTTTACATACACTAAGTAAATCTTGACAAAATGGCAATGATCCTTTACCTGCCCTCCTCTTCTTCCCCTTCCATCACAGGATCAGGCACATACCTATATATTTTAGAAGAGTCACAACTGAATAAGACCTGATTTTTTTATTTATTTAAATGTGTTAGTAGTTTAGTAAAGAAATATTTCACAAATTTTAATTTGCACATGAATCAACTAAGAATCTTGATAAAATGCAAATTCTTATTTCCTAGGTCTGAGGTGGGATCAAGTTCAAGCCATGACTGATACTGATCTAATGACAACTCTTTGAGGAACAAAATAGTAGAGGACAGTAGTCCTTTTCTGAGAGAGGTAGTATCAGTCCCTTGTAGCTGGGAAAATTAAGATCAGCCTTATAACCTAATCTTCCTGAGGCCACAGAGCAAACTCAGTGCCTGACACATACTTGGACCTCAACACATAGTTGATAAATTGTTAGATGAGTGAAGGCAGCATTTTAGTGAGTTTTAGCGGGTGGGTTGGTTTGAAATTGTGGAGATGAAGTTAAAAGTGGTTCCATACGGGAGTAAAAGTCATAGAAATAAGAGAAATCAAGGTGTGCTTAGAGCAGTGCTTCTCAAAGTATGGTCCTCTAGATGAGTTGCATCAGGGATTCTTAGGCCCCATCCCTAACCTACTGAATGAGAAATTCTGGGGATTTTAACAAGCCCTCCAGGTGATTTTTATTTTATTTTAATTTTTTATTAGAGAAGTTGTGAGCTTACAAAGCAATCATGTATAATGTGCAGAATTCCCATACATCACCCCTCCACCAACAATTTGTATTGTTGTTGAACATTTGTTACAAATTATGAAAAAACATAATCAAAATATTACTTGCTAACTATGGTCCATAGCTTACATTTGGTGCATTTTTTTTTCCATAAACCTCTCCGTTGGTAATGCCATGTATTACTATTGTACATTTGTTATAGTTCATGAGAGAATACTCTCACATTTGTATTGTTAACCATGGTCCATTATCCACCACATGGATCACTGTATTATATGGTCCCCTGCCTTGTACAATCCATCTAAAGTGTTCTCAGTGACTCTCAGTTTCATCACAGAGTTGTGCTGTCATCTCCTCAGTAAATTTTAGAATATTTTCCTTATTCCAATAGAAACAATTCCCATACTCCCTGTCATTGACTTTTAGTATTGATATTATACCTTCTTTGACATTGATGCAAGAATGTTACAATATTGCTGTTAACTACAGTCCATAAGTTACAGTGATTGTATTTTCCCATGTATCACCTTATTCTTAGCACCTTGTAAAAGTGATACACATTTTTTTCTAGTTCATAGAAGAACATTTTTGTATTTGTTCTATTAACCATAATTGTCATCCATCACCAAGTTCACTATGTTATTCTCTACCATTCTTAAAACAGACATTTACATCCCTAGACTACGCTTTTCAGCCACAACCACATTTATAAATCAGTAGTGTTAGTTATATTCACTATAATGTGTTATCAAAAACTCTATCCATTTCCACACTTTTAGAATCAAGCTAATTAAAAATTCTACGTACACTAAGCATCAGAACTCCTTCTCAGCCTTCATCCTATCTCCTAGTAATTTATACTCTAGATTTTAACTCCATGTATTTATTCTTCGTATTTAGTTCATGTAAGTGAGACCGTACAAAATTTGTCTTTGAGTGTCTGGCTTATTTCACTCAGCATAATGTCCTCAAGGTACATCCATATTGTCATATGTGTCCAATTTAATTTCTTCTTACAGTAGCAAAGTATTCCAATGTATGTAAATCACATTTGTTTATCCATTCATCAGTTGATGGGCACTTGAGTTATTTCCATGTTTTGGCAATTGTGAATAATGCTGCAATGAATATCCATGTGCATATGTCTGTTCAAGTCCCTGTTATCAGTTCTTCTGGATATATTCCTAATAGAGGGATTGCCAGATTCTATTTAACTTCCTGAGAAACTGCCAAACTGTCTTCCACAGAGGCTGAACCATTCTACATTCCCACCAACAGTGAAGGAGTGTTCTTAGTTCTCCACATCCTCTCCAGCACTTGTAGTTTTCTGTTTTTTTTTTTTTTTTATTTTTTATTTTTTTTTAAATAATGACAATTCTATGAGTTGTGAAATGATATCTCATTGTAGTTTTGATTTGCATTTCTCTAATAGCTAGTGATACTGAACATTTTTACATGTGCTTTTTGACCATTTGTATTTCCTCTTTGGAGAAATGTATGTTTAAGTCTTTTGCCCATTTTTTAATTAGATTGCTTGATCCTTTATTGCTGAGTTGTACGATCTCTTTATATAGCATCTTCTAGGTGATTTTGATACACAAATTTTGAGGACCACTGACTTAGAGACTAAGTTCAAATTAGTAAGCCTTAGGGTATATAAAGAAAAATTTTAAAACTCTAATTGCAATAATAACATCAGGGACTTCATTTATATGTCTAGCATTTTATTGATTCAAATCATAGAGTGGACAGAACAAATATTTTACTGTTCCCTTTTCCATTTCGTACTACACAGAGCATTTAAAGGGCCCCATGTAGACACAGGCTTGCCTCATCACAGAACCACAGGGATTCCTAGGGAAGGCCCGGGTATTTAGGCTAAGGAAGAGCAAAAGCTGAAGCCAAGTGGGGGCAAGGACAGACCCAGGTCAAGTACTGTGAACCGGGCATGATTCGAGAGGGAGAGAAGCTGAACAAATCAAGAAATGTGTCTTGAAGATATGGAAGAAAAATACTATCCCAAACCATAAGCCTGGGTGAAAAGTCAGAGAAAGGCTGAAGAAGGGGAGAGACTGAGCTCTGCAATAAAAGTTACAGTGTCCAGGATGAGAGGACCTGGCAGAGAGGGGGATTCCTAAGGTTTGATCATGGACTCTGGACTCACTTCCTGATCTTAAAGTAACCTTAAGTTGTTGAGGAATGCTCTAAGCACTGGAATTCCACATTCAAATACCAGAGTTTCCCATCTAAGACAAAAGTGTCAGCAAAGTGCACAAAGAATCCTTTATTAGTGGACAACAAAGCACCGGTTGCCTCATTATTAAGTATTAACAGGGCTTCTTTGTTGTTGAATTCTGAATAATTTCTTTAATAAAAGCTAAGACAAGAGAGATGTAATACTTAAATTATTTAAATTCATGAAAACAAAATGCTTCCCAAACTCAGCAGATAGTTGAGATTGACACTTTCCAAATAGCTTGTGAGGGTAGAGGCAAGAAAATTCAGAAATGGTGGAATGAAAAGAACGCTGTATTAGGTATTAGCAATATGGAGTTGTACCCCAGTTCTGCCATTAACTATCTCTGTGATGTTTGGCAACTTGCTTTACCTCTTGCTAAGTTGCTGTTTCCTTATTTATTACTAGACAGGTCCTTAAGTTCCCTATCAAGGCTCATGCTAAATATAACAACCCCGAGGAAAGTTATTTTAACATGCAAAGGGCTATCTAAAGAAATTGAGAAGAGTAGTCTGAAACCAATCTTGCCCCTTCTCCCTCTCTAGCTCTTCAGTCCTCTGATGCCCTGATTTTTTTCTAAAAAGTTATAATTTAGCCATATAGATATATACACTTATAAGTTATTATCTTTTCTTTTGCAGGTATTCTCTTTGAAATATCTACCTGTAATTTTCTTCAGATTTTTCAGGCTATCACAATCATCTATACAATAAAATAAAAAGTAAATTCTCTATCAACCTGGGAGAATTGTATGATTTATTGATGAAAACACAGGCTCTCAATTATTTATTTTTTCTTGTTTTTATATATATATGTCTTATGCATGCATTTATAATTTATTGATATATAAATAAATAGACAGGTGTTGTTATCTTCCTTATACACTATTTGCTTTGGAAGAGGACACTGAACCTTCATTTCCTCATCTACAGGATGATTCAGATATTTATCAAAATAAGAGCTAATATTTATAAATATCTACTGTTTGCACTCACTTGAGTTTATTAAAATAGAATATTCCCCAAACTCCTCAGTTGGTTGAAATAGTCATTTTCCAAATAGCTTATAAGGATTATATCATCCAAATTTGATCTTCAAGCATCCCCAAGCATTCCTGTGCTCCCACTTTTGGTGAAAATGTGAGATGTAGAGCTTGTAAAGAACTCACTCATCAGTTTGGCTCCAAAGCCTTTACTCTTAACCACTACAGTATGGTCTCAATGGAATTATCTCATCATGAATCTTGGTTGTCATTTAGTGTATCGTTTTCTCTCTCTAATACAACACATATTTTCTCCAAAATCTAGTATAGTTCCCTATTCTCAGTAGGCACTCAACAAATTATTTTTGAATAAATGTATTAAGCACAAACAAGACAGTCTCTGGGCTCAAGGAGACAGAAAATTTGTGATCCTTCTTATAATCAGAAGAGAAGTTCTCTAGGAGTACATAAAAAAAGAAAACTCATCCCCACTAGAGGGAAAAGCTTCCCATCCTTTTCATAATCCATATTCCTGGAGTTATGACCCTAGGGAAGTAGAATAGACTTGGCATTAGATAATTCAATGTCAAGACAAATATCTCTTCTTTCTTTCATTCAATCAGCAAACACCTGAGGTTTGAGAGATGGATTTTAGTTCCAGGGAAGGGAGAGAGGTCATTTAGGCAGACACATGGAAGCATTGGTGCATTGGGTTTTAGCTTTTGGAGTGACAGGAACAAAGACAGAGAATGAGACTGCATAGGTTAGCAGAAACAAATTACATATGATTGGCACAGGTTTTGGAATATATTCCGGAGATGAGGAATTCTAGGACAGGAGTGACAAGTTCATAACTAGATATATGAATAATCATTCTGGTGAATGTATGGAGGATGGACAGAAGGCTAAATCTGATATATTAGTTCAAGGGAGAAGGCTGTTAAAAACGGTGCAGGTGAGAGATGATGGGATTTAGAATTAAGGCAGCAACATCAGTGAGAATGGAGAGAGATGCTGAAGTGAAACAAGAATATATACTTATTTTTCATAGAACTCTCAAATACCCAGAAATAGAGAAGAAGGAAAATGGTCCACTAAAGCACAAGATATGGTCCCCTGAGTGTCTGATGAAGCACAGTTGAGTAGCAGACACCTTGGTCTGTTTCCTAATTTAATTTTGTGTTCTCTCTTATAGTCTTATAATTATCCCTATTCTTTCTTTGCAGCATAAGGCAAAATGAATTGCAGGCACTAAAATTCAAAATCCAGGTGTGGAGAAGAAGTATCACTAACTAGAGCTTCTGCAAGTATTAAACCCCTACTAAACGTATTTAATTTAGAATTAATAAGGTGGTGGTATGGAAATTAAATTCCCCATGATTGTCGGGGAAGAGCATCTATTGAGGTCTAAATATATGAAAGATAAATCTACTTGCAATGTAATTAATTCAAATCTGTGGAACAAATAAGTGTGTGACGATGTTCCTATTATTACATTACACTTGTGAGGAATGCTCGGGAATTTAATTAGCATTTACCCATACAACTAGAGAAAATGAGATATTAAGCATGCTATCTAATTAACTAGCTATAGATTGCCTGTTAAATAAATATTAAATGTATAAACACTTGAGACTAGCCTGAAAATGTGGCCCTAACTATATACCCATTTACACGAGTCTTTTTTTTTCTTAATTTTTACCATTGTAGTTAATTTGAAGAACTAAAAATATACAGAGATTGACAGTGAGTTCTGTATGTTCTGTATGTTTGTCTATATGATTCTTTTTTTTTTCTTTTTTTAGTTCAGTTAAACCTTTACCCTCACATGTTCCCCCAAAGAAAGGCTAGAGTTTGAACTATGAGATCACATGCATTACCCACACAAACCCTTCCAACACCCTGATCAGGTATGCTAGGATGTCAATATTCCCATTTTATAGATATGACCACTGAAGTGTGGACATGTTGATTTGTCCAAGGTCATACAGCAAGGAAATGGTACATGATTTCTGCTGCATCATTACTGAGTAGCAGCTGTCTCCTACAAAGAAGACAAAATAATTTTGATGTAACTCAGATAATTTCACTCCTCTGTTCAAAACTCCCTAATGGCTTCCCATACTGTGAAGAGTAAATGCTTTAATTTTTAAGACTTAACATGATCTGCCAGCTGTTAACTTTTCCGCTAACCTTGGATCCTCTTCTACTACGACTTTGACCATTTCATTCTACGTTGGCAAGCTGGTCTTTGAAATGTCTCTGTACCACTCTAGGAAAGCTCCAGCTTTGGAGCCTTTCTGCTTGCTGTTTTACCTCACTTCCTTAGTTCCTTTATATCTCTGTACAGATGTTAGCTTACCAGTGAGGGCTTCCCTAACCCTCTCTGTAAAAGAGCTATCCCATCTCCACTACACTCACTACTACCCTAACTTGATTTATTTTTCTCCTACCATCAGACATACTACGATTTTTACCTATTTATTTGATTCTAGTTTTCCATCACCACTAGAAAGTAAAGTCCATAAGAGAAAGGATTCATATTTGTTTTTTACTATATCCCTAAAACATAAACTTGTGGTATCTGGCACATGGGAGGTACTCACTAACTATCAATGAATGGATATTCAACACCAGAATGGGGCCCTGAACTTTGAGAGCTGGTTGGAGAAAGGAGATTTGAACAGGGGGAGAGTAGAAGATCAGGAAAATGTAAGTCTTTGCCAATCAGATAGCCCCTTATGATATAATAGTGGAGTCTAAACTCCCTCTACTCACACACACACACACACTTCACTGATTCTCTACTATATTCAGAGAGTACAGTTTGGGAGGGTTATCTCTCACATACATGCTATGGTCTACTTCTCTGTTGTCCTCTCTCTCTCTCTCTCTCTCTCTCTCTCTCTCTCTCTCTCTCTCTC
>JAKSZT010034297.1:2322013-2348531 GCA_026826555.1 Tolypeutes matacus | reverse complement strand
CTCTCTCTCTCTCTCTCTCTCTCTCTCTCTCTCTCTCTCTCTCTCTCAATCCATTGCCTTAGCTCTGTCCCAGGCCTCTGTTTATTCTGTTCCTGATCTCCAAAATGGCCAGATTTGCTACTGTTTCTCAGATTGTTGCCAGATTCTGAATATCATCAGAGTGGAGAGTGCCAAACATTCCTTTCCTGCACTGTCTTAAGGACATTGCATGTACTGTTCAGTCCTTAATTCCCTAAAGTACCATGAATGCAATGGTTTTGTATGTGATATATTTAAATTATTTAAAAGAAGGTTTTGGGATAGTTCTATTTGGCAAATATTTTTATTCTTCCAACAGACTTCATGAAGTTAAACCTTTTTTATTACTTTTTAATATATTTTTATTACAGAAGTTGTGAACTTACAAAACACTCATGCACATGTGTAGAATTCCCATACAGCAACCCTTTACGAAAACACCATTTCGTTGCAGAATATTTGTAGTAGATTATGAGATAATATCATCAGACTATTATAACTAACTATGGTCCATAGCGTACATTTGGCATATATTTTCCATACACCCCTATTATTAACACAGTACGTCTTGGGCATTGATGAAAGAGTATTACACTATTGCTGTTAACTATAGTCTACAGGTTATATTAATTGTATTTTTCCCATGCTTTTCCACATTCCCACTACCCTGCAATAGTGACATACATCTGTTCTAGTTCACAGAAGGACATTCTTGCATTTGTACTATTAACAGCAATTATCATCCACCTCTGGGTTCACTGTGTTATTGAGTCCCTAGATTATTCTCTAGCTTTCTTTTTATTGACATTTACATCCCTAGACTCCACTTTTCAGCAACAATACCATTCATAGACCAGCTGCTTTAATAATACTCACTATAATGTGTTGCCATCAATTGTATCCATTTCCACACTTTTACAGTCAAGTTAATTAAAACTTTATATACATTAAGCATCAGAACTCCTTCGCAGTCTTCCTCTTATCTCCTAATATCCTATACTCTAGGTTTTAACTCCATGCATTTATTCTTCATATTTAGTTCATATTTATGAGACCATGCAATATTTGTCCATTTGTGTCTGGTTTATTTCACTTAGAATAATGTCTTCAAGGTTCATCCATATCATCATATGTGTCCCAATATAATTTCTTCTTACTGCAGCATAGTATTCCATCATATGTGTATGCCACATTTTGTTTATCCATTCATTGGTTGATGGACATAGGTTGTTTCCATATTTTGACAATTGTGAATAATGCCCCTATGAACATCCAAATATCTGTTTGTGTCACAGTTTTCAGATTTTCTGGATATATTCCTAGTAGAGGAATTGCTGGATCATATGATAGTTCCATATTTAGCTTCCTGAGTAACTGCCAAACTGTCTTCCACAGAGGCTGCACCATTTTAAAATCCCAACAACAGTGAAGGAGTTTAACTATTTCTCCACATCCTCTCCTGCACTTATTGTTTTCTGTGTTTTTTTTTTTTTTCAATAATGGCCATACTATGCAGTGTGAGATGATATCTCATTGTTTTGATTTTCATTTCTCTAATAGCTAGTAATATTGAACATATTTTCATGTGCTTTTTGGATATTTGTATTTACTCTTTGGAGAAATGTCTATTTAAGTTTTTGCCCATTTTTAAAATGGATTGCTTGTTCTTTTATTGTTGAGTTGCATGATCTCTTTATATAGAATGGAAATCAAACTCTTATCGGATATGTGGTTTCCAAATATTCTCTCCCATTGAGTGGGCAGCCTTTTTCATTCTTGATGAAGTCCTTTGAATCACAAAAGTGTTTAAGTTTGAGAAGGTTTCCTTTATGTTTTGTTTCATTGCTTATGCTTTTGGTTTAAGGTTTAAGAATCCACAACCTACCACCACGTCTTGAAGATATTTTCCTACATTTTCTTCTAGGAGCTTTATGGTTCTAGCTTTTATATTTAGGTCTTTGAACCCTTTTGAGTTACTTTTAATTTCTTCTTACTGCAGCATAGTATTCCATAATATGTATATGAGATAGGGGTTCTCTCTCTTTCTTTTGAATGTGGATATCCAGTTCTCCCAGTATCGTTTATTGAATACACTGTTCTGCCCCAGCTGGGTGAATTTGAAAGGCTTGCCAAAAATCACATGACCATAGATGTGATGGTCTGTTTCTTAACCATCAGTTCAGTTCCATTGGTCTATGTGTCTATCTTTATGCTAGTACCGTACTGTTTTTTGTTTTGTTTTGTTTTACCACTATAGCTAGGTAATATGATTTAAAGCCTGGAAATGAGAGTCCCCCAACTTCGCTTTTCCTTTTTAAGATGTTTCTGCCTATTCGGGACACCTTACTTTCCCAAATACATTTGATAATTGTGTTTGTATTGAGTCTGTAAATAAATTTGGGAAGAATTGACATCTTAATGATATTTAGTCTTCCAATCCATGAGCATACGATGTTCTTCCAATTATTTAAGTCTTTTAAAAATTTCCTTTACCAATGCATTGTAGTTTTCTGAATACAATTGCTTTACATACTTGGTTAAGTTTATTCCTAAATATTTTATTCTTTTAGTTGCTATTTTAAATGGAAGTTTTCCCCTGACTTCCACCTCAGATTGCACATTACTAGTGTATAGAAAAGAAACACCACTGATTTTTGCATATTGAGCTTGTATCCTAACACTCAACTGAAATTGTTTATTAGCTCTAGAAGCTTTGTTGTAGATTTTGTGGGACTTTCTGGGAAAAGGAAAATATCCACAAGTAGCAAAAGTTTTACTTCTTCCTTTCTGATTTGAATACCTTTTATTTCTTTTTCTTGCCTGATTGCTCTAGCTAGAACCTCTAGCACTATATTGAACAACAGTGGTGACAACGGGCATCCTTGTCTTGTTCCTGAAATCAGTGGGAAAGCTTTCAGTCTTTCACCATTAAGTATGTTACCTGAGGGCTTTCCATATATGGCCTTTATGATGTTGAAAAATTTTCCTTCAATTCTTATCTTTTGGAGTGTTTTTATCAAGAAAGGGTGCTATATTTTGTCAAATGCTTTTTCTACATCAATCAATAGTATCATGTGGTTTTTCTTCTTTGATTTATTAATGAGTTGTATTATGCTGATTGAACCACCCTTAAATACCTGGTATAAAACCCACTTGATCATGCTGAGTATTTCTTTTTCTGTCCTGTTATATTTGATTAACAAGTATTTTGTGGAGGATTTTGCATGTATATTCATCAGGAAAATGGGTCTATAATTTTCTTTTTTCTTAATATCTTTATTTGGTTTTGGTGTTAGAATGATGCTGGCTTCATAGAATGAGTTTGGTAGCATTCCTTCTTGTTCAAATTTTTTGGAAAATCTTGAGTAAGATTGGTATTAAATCTTCTTTGAATGCTTGGTAGAATTCACTTGTGAAACCATGTTGTCTTGGCTTTTCATTTTGGGGAGTTTTTGATAACTGTTTCAATCTCTTTAATTGTGATTGGTTTGTTGAGGTCTTCTATTTCTTCTAGAGTCAGTGTAGGTTGTTCATACATCCCTAAGAATTTTTCCATTTCATCTCCATTGTCTAGCTCGTTGGATACAGTTGAACATACTACACCCTTATGATTGCTTATATTTTTGTGTGGTCAGTAGTAATGTCCCCATTTTCAAGTTTTATTTTATTTATTTGCATCTTCTCTCTTTTTTTCTTTGTCAGTCTAGCTAAAGGTTTGTCAATTTTGTTAATCTTCCTGAAGACCAAATTTGTTTTTGTTAATTCTCTCTATTGTTTTTTTTTTTTTTTTCTAAATTTCATTTATTTTTGCTCTGATCTTTGTTATTTCATTTCTCCTACTTGCTTTGGGCATAGTTTGATGTTCTTTTTCTAGTTCCTCCAGCTGTGTAGGTAGGTCATTGATTTTAGCTCTTTCTTCTCTCTTAATGTAAGCATTGAGGGTTATAAATTTCTCTCTTTTCCTTCATTGCATCCCATAGGTTCTGAATATTGTGTTCTCATTTTCATTCATCTTGAGATATTTATTGATTTCTCTTGCAATTTCTTCTTTGAACCACTGATTATTTAAGAGTGTCTGGTTTAATCTCCATATATTTGTGAATTTCACCTTTGTCCACCTCTTGTTGATTTCCTATTTTATTCCATTATGATCAGAAAGAGAGCTTTGTATAATTTCAATCCTGTTGAATTTAGTGAGATCTGCTTTGTGACTACATGTGATCTATTCTGAAGAAAGATCCATGAGCACTGAAGAAGAATGTATATTCTGCTTTTGGGGGGTGCAATGTTCTGTATATGTCTATTAGGTTTAGCTCCCATATCATATTATTCAAGCTCTCTGTTTTTGTATGGATCCTCTACCAAGATGTTCTATCCAATGCAGAGAGTGGTGTACTGAAGTCTCCAACTATTATTGTAGATACATCTGTTTCCCCCTTCAGTTTTGCCTATGTTTGCCTCATTTAATTTGTGGCATCCTGGTTATGTGCATATAGGTTTATGACTGATATTTCTTCCTGGTGAATTGCCTCTTTTATTAATTAATTTATAATGTTCTTCCTTATCTCTAATAACAGTTTTGCTTTAAAAGTCTATTTCATTCAATATAAGTTTAGCTACTGTAGCCTTTTTTTTTTTTTTTTTTTTTTTTTTTTTTTTTTGGTTACTGCAGGCATTTTCCAGCCTTCCATTTTCAGTCTATTGGTATCCTTGGGTCTATGTTGAGTCTCTTGTAGACAGCATAGAGATGGCTCATGTTTTCTTATCCATTCTGCCAGTATGTGTCTTTTGATTGGAGAGTTTAATCCATTAGCATTCAATGTTATTACTATAAAGACAGTTCTTATTTCACCCATTTTGGCCTTTGGGTTTTATCTGTCATATTTTACTTTCACCATTTTTTGTACACTTTTTGTTACTTTTAGTGATATAATCTTCATTTCTAGACATTTTTCTTCCAAGCCTCTCTTTCCTGTTTTTTTCTTTACAGGCTGTAGCACTTCCTTTAGTGTTTCTTGCAAAGCTGGTCTCTTGATTACAAATCTAAGTTTCTGTTTATCTGTGAATATTGTAAACTTGCTCTCATTTTTGAAAGGCAATTTTGCTAGATATAAGATTCTTGGCTGGCAGGTTTTCTCTTGCAGTGTCTTAAATATATCAAATCACTGCCTTCTTGCCTCCATGGTTTCTGATGAGAAATCAGACTTAATCTTACTGGGTATACCTTGTATGTTATGTGTCACTTTTCTCTTGCTGCCCCAAGAATTCTCTTTTTGTATTTGGCATTTGACTAATTAGTACATATATCAGAGGTGATCTATTGAGATTTATTTGTATAGGAGTACATTGTGCTTCTTGGACAGATATCTCTGTCCTTCAATAGGGATGAGAAATCTTTTCCCCATTATTTCTTTAAATATTCCTTCTGTCCTTTTCCCTTCTCTTCTCTTCTCCTCTCCTTCTGGACACCTATGTTTGCATGTCTCTTGCCGTCATTTAGTTCCCTGAAACCCTGTTCAATTTTTTCTGTTCTTTTCTTTATCTGCTGTTTTATATATTTCTTTTCAGAGGCCATGTCTTCAAGCTCACTGATCTTTACTTCTGCCTCCCAAAATCTGCTGTTATATGCCTCCACTATATTATTAATTTCATTTATTGTGACTTTCACTCCCATAAGATCTGCTATTTTTCTATGTATACTTTCAAATTTTTCTTTGTGCTCACCCAGTGTCTTCTGAATATCCTTAATCTCCTTAGCCATCTCAATGAATTTATTAAAATTTGTTTGAACATCTATGATTAATTGTCACAACTCCTTTATGTCATCTGGAGGCTTATCTTGTTCCTCTGACTTAGCCATATCTTCCTGTTACTTGGTATGGATTGTAATTTTTTGTTGGCATCTTGGCAATTGGATTACTGGAAATATTTATCCTGGGCACAGTTTCTCCCTTTATTTGTACTTTCTTGTCCTTTCTCCCTTGCTGGTTGTGTAGTAGGAGCTGAGGATGTACTTGGTACTGTAATTTGTGGAGGCTGAAGCTGCCCACATTGCCCTAAGTACCAATGAAACTTCTCCCAAATTTCTTCTCTGTCAGGGGTAGTGACAGAGCTGCAGTCATATGCAATAATACATGTTGTGCAGGCCAAGACCATCTGTAGTTGCCCTTAGATACTGAAGAAGCTTCATGCTTATTCCTCCCCTGCCTAGGGCAGGGATGGAACTGCAGGTGTGGGTAGCGATACATGCCATGTAGATCCAAACTGATGACAGTTGCTCAGGTAGACTGAGGTAGCACCAGCCCCCCCAACTCCCTTGCTAGGGGTGGAGATCAACCCTAGGAGTACCCAACAATCCAATCCATGTGGGCCAAAATTGCCTGAGATGTCCAGAGAGGCTGAGGAAACACAGCTCCTTTCCTATCCTTTGGGGTATGGGGATGGAAAACCAGGTGTCCTACTATTCATATGTCAGCCCAAAAGTGCCTGAAACTTCATGGAGAGGCTGGTGAAGGTCCCTCCAGCTAATTCCCTGCCAGAGGTGGAGCTAGGGCTTCAATCTGATCTGGGAGGAAAGAAGCCAGTCCCTACCTTCATTGTGAACTTCAGTCAGTCCCGCTTCTCCTTATGGTAAGGGTGGAGTTAACATGGTGGCTTCCAGCCTCTTTTCTACTTGGACGGATTCAAACGTTAGCTGTTCTTAGGATTATACTTTAGCCAGCTGAATTTACTAATCAGTAGCTGAAACCAGTGGCCAACTGCCTCTTCCTCCCCCATTTTGTGGAGATGTAGCTTCCAACTCCAGCCATGGAATAGTTCCTGAGACAGGAGGATGGGTACTAGCCACCAGAGCGTGGAGTGCTCTCCTTCTTTTCTGAGAAGCAGGACACTCCTATTAGTTTCACATCTATTTTTTCCAAACTCTGTAAATAACTATAATTAGAGATACTAATTATAGACCATGTTTTATTTATATTTCAAACTTTAAATAATGGACAATACCAGTCCTGGCTGCAGAAAAAACTAAAAATTTGATTAACTCTGACTTTCACTCTTAAAAATAAAACTATAGCAAAGAAAGGATAAGTTACATCATGTTTTCATATAGCATATTGGTGGACAGAATTGGTTGGAACTTGGTCTTATTCCATTAAGATACAATGAACACTTTTAGCAGCTAACCTACACAAAATAGCAAAGGAGGGCTAAATCCAAATTTCTCTAAACTCAAATGTATGGTTGTGGTCTTTGTTCCATATTGACTTAGTTAAACAAGAACTATAATTTTAGAATCTCCTACCCTATGTGGTTTTGAGTTAGGATTGGCCAAAAGATAAATTTATATGAGATTTTTTATTATTTTTTAAGATAAAATTTTGAGAATAATTTTAGGTTTTCAGAAAAGAAACAAAGATCCTACAGATAGTTTCTGTACTCAGTGTTCCCTAAAGGTAAAATCTTATATAACTATGGTACATATGTCACAACTAATAAATGAATGTTTGGTATGATACTATTAACTATTAACTATAGATTTATAGATTTTTTCACTGCTGTCTTTTTCTGTTTCAGGATCCCTTGCAGGATATCAGATTCCATTAAGTTGTCAGGTCCATCAATTTGGGTTCCTGATGTTTTCTCATGATTTGACTGGGATTGTGAAAAAGGATATATAATTTCAACATGACTTATCACTGATGTTTTTAACCTTGGTCTCTTGTGTAAGGTTGTGGCTGCCAGATTTCTCTACTAGAAAGTTACTATTTTTTCCCATTCCAGACTCAACTCTTGGTAAGTGAGTCACTAATTCTAGCCCACATGTAAGGGGAGGTGAATTAAACTCTACCTGATGGAAGGAGAACTATCTACATATATTATTTTAAATTTCTCTAGAAAGAAGATATTCCTATTTCCCCACATTTAGTTACTTATTTAATAATTTATTTATATTAGCATTGGCTAATGATATTTATTTTCTTTGAGCATTACAATTTAATACTATTATCTATTTTATTGTTCAAATTGTCCCAGCATTGGCCATTAGAGGTTCTTCCAGTTTAATTTCTTCGTCCTTTTGGCAGGCTTCCGTTTTCCTTCACTCGGTTTTTTTACAGCTGTTGCTGCTGTGTCGGCACTTCCTTGCTTCCAAGCAAGACAAGTTGCTCGGCTCATCTTTTATTTTCCTTTCTCAATCCTAGAATTGCCTGGGATTTTTAAGGATCTCTGGTTCCTTTATTTTAGAATATTGCATAGTACTTTGAAGATTAAAATGAATAAGTAGTCATGAACTCTGACACTCATCAGGCAGATGTGGTGATGGGCAGATATAGAAGTCCCCAGTGAGTTCCAACTTATCTTTGCTGTCCTCTGTTCTGCTTTTTTTCTTAGCAGATTATCCTGTTGGCTAACAGCTGCAGGCCCATTTCTGTCCACAGAAATGACAGTTACACAGAGGCAACAAATTTTTATACACCTTCCAACAAGCTTCCCTTTTGCAGTTCTACCTTAGAAACTGGACATGGTGTCTTGTTCTTTTTCTGATTTCCTAACTCCTGCTCCAGACTTTCACTTTCCCCAATGGGAACTCTTGAAAGGTCCAGTTCCTGTAATAAACCCTTTATCCCATAATACTCATAGTGATTCTGATACCCTGAGCAGTTTTTGGTACCAGAAATGGTTTAGGGGTAGAAGTGGAGGTGGATCTAAAGTTGCCTCTCTAATACTCCTAGATTTAAATGTGTCAATTACCCTGCCTTCCAATAGAATATTGGAAAATGGTAGTACATGGTATGTAGTAGAAAAACAGTTATTTAAGTCAACATCTGTAGTCACCTGCAATTGAGTGCCTATGGAATATATTAGGGGAAATAAATAGCACAGTAGGGTTAATTGATTATTTCTTAAATGTGCTGGGGAACTTGGAATAAGAAAATAATGAACATCTCAGGGCTTTAAACTGGCAGGTGAATATCTGGATAAGGGTTTCCCTAAAAGAAACCTTTATCTTCTATAACAACGGTTTATTATCTCATAAAGTTAAGCCCAAATTTGAATCATGTGAGGGGATGAATTACAGCCAAAACTGAGATGACAATATTGTAGTGTCTCATATTAAAGTTAGAGCATTAATTGGCCAGGAACAAAATACTGAAACTTGCGTTGGTAACATAATGTGAGATTTCAATGAAACTGAGGATCCCGTACCCCAAATTCTGAGATTCTTTTGCCTTTAGAAGAAATCCCTGCTTTCCTATCTAAGGAGTTTACTCTTTCCTTTATCTGAAGAACAAAGGCAATTGCCTTGCAGGAGACTGTTATTTTCCTCAAAATATACCTCTCTGCCTCTCCTTTCTTCCAAACTTATAAATAGACTCAATTTATAGCAGGCCTTAGGGGTTCAGGCACAAAGACATCATAACCACCAAAAGAATTGCACAATTTTGCTGACCATGGGTGGAAATTGATTTTAAAGTTTTTTGGGTCAGGGTAGAAATAACATAATGTCTATTAGGCTGAATTTATTGATATGGTTCTAGATTCAGTGAGTTAGTTGACATGGCTGGATTTGGTTCTAAGAGTGTTTTGTTGACTAACTCATACTTGGACTCAAAGATGGCTTACACTGAATTCACATGAAATGCTGGGATTTTCTAATATATTGTAGGGAATTTTCTCTAGGCTAAAAGAGATCAGAATACTAGAATGAGTTTCTTATCTTATATCTGCTTGTCCAACCCTTGGACAACGTCCCTTGTGAGGTTCCAGAGAACACTCCCTAAACCAGTACTTTGAGAAATACATTGTCAAGAGGAGCAATGACATTCTTAAGGATCTCTTTAATTGCTCCTCTCTATATAACAAAAAATGAAATGCTGCCATTGAACTGCTTCCCTGAATTCCAAATGACAGGAGTAAAGTGATGACCCCTACCTGCCAGAGATAATGTGGATAGAAAAGCTCTAAGACCAGTAAACAGAAATGTGAATTGAATCACTACAATAAAGAATCACAACTTTTCAAACAAACTCAAGACTTGAGTCAGTTCACAGACTTTAAACCCCTTGAATAAAGGAGAGTAAACATCATTTTAAGAAAGGAACTTTCTATACAACCAAAAATTTTTACTGAAAATCTTCCTCTTAGCTTTCAAGAAAAGGTACAGCGACCATTTCCAAAGGTAAGTGTGCATTGTGTTAGAAGAAATAACCAGGCATTTCAGAGATTACTGACATTGCTCCTAACTGTCATTAAATCCTAGGGATGCAAAGTTCCATTTTAGTCCACCAGACTACAGAGTTATGGAGGTCAAGTGATTAATAAAGTTTTGGTTCAGTTCTGTTTCATGGTGATTTTGGTGGGTCTAATAACCCACGCCATGACTACTTCACCAGTTTTGAATGTACATTTGAGCGGCCACTATCATTTGAGGTCTATAGAATGAGGGATATTAATGGTAGGAAAGGCCAAGTCAAAGCCTCTGGGACAGCTTCTATTTTTTTTTTTTTTTTACCTTAATAGTAAAGCAAAAGCAACCCTGCATTCCAGAAGGGATTGCAGGGATAAGAGACACATAAGAACTTTAAAGATCCAGAGACAGGGTTTCCCAATACATCCCATTCACCTTGCCTATACAGAAGACAGATGAATCTTGGAAACTAACAGGGGACTATCTTAAACCTCATCAGGTGGTTAGTGCAGTTGTAGCTTCTTTTCAAGATGGGGCTTCTTTGCTAGAGTCAAAGTCACTCTTCCTCTCTTTATTTTAACTGTTGTTGCTTTCTTTTCCTTCATTCCAACAAAGTCATTCTCATTTTAGTCCACTTTACCAATTGTTTACTGTCCCTAAAATGTTATGCTTGCAGATGTTATTTATATCTCAGCTTAAAAATCATCTCCACAATAAGACCTCTCTGGGCCACCTGATGTAAAATATCAACCTGTTTAATGCCCTATCTTTCATTCTCTTTTTGTGAGCAATGAACTTGTTTAAGTTGTGCACTTTTGAATCTTCAGCACCTAAAAGGAATACTTGCTACTCCATCAATATTTTGAAGAAATTACTAAGTGGTTGAATGGATGACAAAATGAGGTATATGGTTGACCTCTGTTAGAGTTTAAAGACTTCTAACTCATTGCTCTGCACTCTTTCTTTCTCTTCCTACTCTATCATACTGTATTTCTGCACCTCCCTTTACATAGAGAAGAGATTTGTGACACTGATTCAGGTGTGGAGAAACAAAGAAAGGAAAATGTCAAGATATTATAAGATGTTAAGTCCACTCTCTGTGCCATAGATCATATGCATATCATTTTATCTCTAAACTTCAGTCCAACCCCAGGAGGTAAGTATTACCAGTCTCCTCTTACAGGTTAAGCAACTGTGATTCCAAGAGTTTAAAGGATTTGGGTAGAGGTGAGAGCTGGAACCAATAGGTGCAGATTTGTCCAATTCCAGAATTTTGCTTGAGGATTTCATTGCCTGCTTTCTAACTTTGTAGGTAATCCAATCTTTGGACTCATAAATTGTTGCTCACTAACATTATTCCACTCTAATATTAGAATTTAGTAAGCAAGCAAGGCTGAATACAGATGGGGTTAAATCCTCATTTTGAAACATACTGAAAGGGATTTTTTTTAGAAAAGGCTGAACAAAAGAAGATAACTTTACTTGTCTTCACTTTCCACACCATCATTCTGGAAGAGGGGATATATCCACGTCACAGTTATTTGGAAAATGAGAACAGATATTTAGTCCCTGTTTCTGGGACCACCATAGTCTGACCAAAAATTTGGACCACAGTGAAGTCAGGATTTCTTTGACTACTCCCAGTCCCATAATTGTCAATCAAGTTGGGCATGGAAAAGTGGGTGGCCTTGAGAATTTTCTCTTCCCCACCAGAAAAATAATTTCACCACCTCTTTCCTCATATGAAGATAGGATAAAATCTAAATTATCATTCTTTAGCAGGGAACTTATTCCAAAATATGAAAAACAAACTTTAATAAAGTGGAAGAAAAGACCCTCACACAAATGTCATAAGATCATCAATTGGAGCACCTTTGCCCCCACCCCCCAATTCATTCACTCATATTCCTTAAGGGAGGCATGCTTGGACTTTTGGTCACTTTTCCCTGTTCCCACTGATTCTTTGTGCTGTGGACATGAGGTCTGTTAGTCAAAGTAATGATATACAGGGTGGAGCTAATGAAGTCAAATAGAGAAGTTGCTTCCATCACTATGACCACTTAACTTCATCCATTTTGGACCTGCTGATGCCAGTGCCATGGACTTAGTCAAAGTGTCCATGGGTGGTAATGCTACACAAAGATCATTGATGATATCCTAATTTTCACATGCTTTTTTCTGACACAGCTTTCTTTTACCAACATGGATGAAGCACATAGTATTTATGTTTCAGTTGTCATGCTCAATGCTTGGCATTATTATCTCAATTCTTAATTATGTCATTGAATCCCCAGAATATGTCTGGTGGTGAGTTACTACTATTATTGTCATCTTGATGATGAGTATACCTAGGGCCAAATATATTGAACACCTAGCTCAAGACTGGGTATCTTGTAACTGTTGGAATGAAAATTCAATTCAGGTCTATTTGTTCTTGTAATCAAAGTCCTTCCATGTGATTTTTCTTGACCCCCTGAGGATTAATTAATTATCTCCTTATAGCTGTTGTATTTCCTGTACAGTCATCTGTCTTAAATGTGCATTTGTATTATCATGTAGAACTCCCAATACCCTGAGAGTTCTATCTATTAGACTACTTGTTCATCACTGTATATCCAGTACCTAGTGAAGTATCTGAGACAGAGGACACACTAGGTAAATCTTGTTTTATTTATTTGGAAGGATTGTTAAAAAAGATGCATAGACCTAAAATGCTTAGATATAACATAGGAGTGATTGATCTTCCTTTATTGTGGGGCAATTGGGGAAAGCCTTTCAAAGCAGGTGGCACTGGAAATGAACCTTAAAGAATGGATAATGGTAATAACAACTGTAATTTGTAGTACTCAAGCAGGTGGAAAATGTGGGTAGATGATATAGAGGTAAGTTGTATTCAAAAAGGCATTCCAGTGTCCTTCTAAACCATTAAGTAAATAAAAAGTATTCTCACAATGCTGGATTTATCAATATATTTGTCACTTACTTTCAGGTCTTTGCTAAGTTGCTATTTATAAAGTTAAATGCTGAAAATCAGAGAGCTGTCAAGAGTGAGGTAGAGAAACTGTGACATCTCTCCTGACCCAGCCTAAACTAGAACATGCAGATGGGAAAAGGGAGATGCCGACTGTTGTCTCAAATGGTGTGCAGTGAACTAGAGAGGGTGATCCGGTGCGACAGCTTGGAATGTGTCAGAGTGGATTAGGGACGGAGGTCAAGGGTCCCGCAGAGTGGCTCTCCAGATGACAGTTCGAATGGTCTCCAGTGGACAGCTCCTGAGATGCATGGAAGGCAGGAGGCCCTGCAGCAGGCTTGCCTGGGACTGCTTTAGCAGATGGGAAGGCCCTGACAACAGATCCCCAAATATGCTTTTTGGTGTTTTCCTGAGAGCTTAAGCACATACATATTAAAGGCTTTTTTTGAGAGAGAGAGAGAAGGGGAAATATCAAGTGCTCTAAATTAGTCAGACCTATTTACACTTCCACACTGTAAAGCCAGGCTCCTCATAGGAAAAACTACAGTTATTTGGTTGCATTTTTGAAAGTTCTCAATAGTTTCAAATAATTATCACCTCGCCTTCTATATTTTAAGCTGTTTTTAAGACAAAAATGCTGGTAAAGGAGGAGATACAATTTTTGCCCAGTTGTGAGGGTCACAAATGTTAAGTACTTAGGTTTGAAAGCTGTCACAGCCACCTGTTTACTTTTGGCTTCTCATCAATGATTTATCTTCCTCAACTTTGCTTGCTTTCTTCCTTCTCCCCAGCATCCATAGGCACTGTGGTTCATTCCATCTCCCTTTAGATGCTTGAGTATTTATGAAAATATTGCTTCCCAATTTAATGCTCAATGAGCTTCTTTTAGGGAGGTAAGAAAGCTAATACAAATCAATTAGCATAACAAAACTCAAGTAGAAAGTAGTATACCTCTTCACACAGAGTGCCTTAACCCTGAAACAAATGGTGTGGTGTTTCAGCCTCACAGAGATTCTAAATTACTAGTGCATGTACAGACAAAATGTCAGAGCTTTGCCTTTCCTTTCCAGTTCCCTTTAGTTACAGTAGCAGCCATCCCTGAATATTTTTGTATTATGCTTTGTATTTTCTTAGAACATACTTTGTTTTTGCTTCTGTTTTTAATAAGAAAGGAAGAAAAAGCAAAGACTAATCATGCAATTAATTACTGAAGACCTGTTGTTGTTACCACTGAGCTAGGTGTTTGTATGTATTATCTACTTTATTTGACATCAGTCTTTGGTAATATAATGCAGATGAGTTATGTATAATGTTTCATGGGATTGATTGATTATAAAGTCAATGTAAAATACTTACAAGTTTGTACATGGCTTCATAAAAATATTAAAAAATTAAATTTCCCTTGTATAAACAACTTTACAGAGTTATGTGGAGGCAATATAATTACTCTTGATCTAAGATGTTAAGCTTAATGATCATCTGGTTTGAGGTTTAAAGTAGAATATATTTTACCTAGAGGAATAACCTTATGTAGAAAAAATAAGTTGTGCCTTAAGAACAGAATTCTAGTCTCAACTCAGTTACCAATTCACCGTGCCTATAGCCTTGGACAGGTCTTTTAAACCATTTGAACTGCACACTCATCATCTATAAAATAAGTAAGAATTATGTAACATAATCCCAAATCCCTTCATAAACTGATAGCCTAAAATTTAAAGCCTCAGATGCTCAGGGGATGAATTTTGGATTTATTTTGGTGTGTCTAAGGATACTATCACAGCAATAGGGTTTGTGGAAGTGAGAAAAGGCAGGCAGGAAGTAGTTGGGTAAAGATAGCCTACAGAGCACTTACATTTAATTAATATGTCATATGCTCTCATCACATTATTTCTTCTAATCCTCACAGTCCTCCTTTTCATATATTTCTTACACACAAGGGTACTGAAATTCAGGGACTCTAAATTAACTTGATTACACATAGAATTTGTGGGTTAACTGAGTTTCAAATCCTTATAGTCATGGCCCCATAATCCAGCATCATGTGGTTTTTAATCCCTATCATTTTTCTAGTCATTGAAAAAGTACTCGGGATACTATGATAATGAAAATTTGTCCCTAATATTAAGAATTTAGCAGAGCTGGAAAAAACATCATGCTAGTAGTATGTTTCTACATTCCTTTATTATTGGATCTCAATTGGGAAAGCTCAGTGAAAATTCATACCAATTCTTTTTGGGAAAAATATGCATGAGTTGGTAATGGGTTTGTGATGGAAGACATATTAAAAGAAGGTATTCCAAAGGACAGAAAAAATAGCCTACGGCATTGGCTGTAAAATAAATATTTCTATAAATTCTCTAGACCCGTGGAGATGGTTGCAGAGTTCTTTATCTCACTTTGTTTGGCATCTCTTCTTTCTCATTATGCCAAATTCTAATGTAGTAATTAAGCCCGTAGAGGCTTTCAATGTGTTACATATGCATCCCTTCTAATGGAGGATAGAAAACACTGTATAGCATGGAGCCTGTGATTCATAACTCAAGGAAACATGTCTCGGTGGAAATGCCTGGTGAGGGACACAGACAAGAGTCTGCATTGCCTTTCACTTTCACTGGCACAATGTAAGTCCTGGTGTATAATGAATAATGTTACATATATCAAATTATGAAATGCACAATTCTTTTTAAATTTCTCTAATGGGTGCCCTCTTATCATTTTTATGCATTCTGGGGCTAAGCTAGATATAAATTTATCATTTGAAATTCAAATGATTATAGTTATAAAGCTGCTGACTCATAAAAATAGGAAATCTAGTGTACAACAGAATCTCAACGCAATGCATGATATGCTGAACTTTTATGATAATTTCAATAAATTATTGAATTAGCTCTGTAGGCTTACAAATATGCTTTAAAAATGTTCAAATGGTTGCAGCAAGGAATAACACTTTTTTTAGTGTTTTGCTGTGCTTGAAATAAATTTGAAGATAAAGTTCAGCTGACAAGCAAGTTTGAGACATAAAGCCACTCATCAAAGAACAATAATGTTCAATTATTTAAATTTTTGCAATGCCCACTGGAAAACTAACTTAAAATCTTATTACCAATCTGGCACTTACTGCTTTTCAATATTCAAAATGTCTATTGACTTAAGCATTTTTTTATGAGAAATCTTTAAAATTAAACCTGAAGTACATGCAAAATAGTTCAGATTGATAGAATTTTAAAAGATTTAATTGTGATCATTAGGGATTGGAATTGTAAGGCAACCCAGGATCCCAATGACAACTGGAATAAAAATGTCACCATATCACTTAAAATTTTGCTGACATCATCACATTCCATTGGTTCTAGTGACATAAATAATGACCAATTAGGTAATTATACAAAATTGAGCTGAACCTAATCTGTTCCCGCTCATCTAGATGAGTAAACCATTTGCTAGGTTTTGCTATTATTTTTGATTTGGGATAACTTGAGACTTCAGGTTGACTGACATTTTTTCCTTTTTCTTTTTTTACCCAATTTTTATTAGAGACATTGAGCTAACTGAGCATACCTAGTGTGGGAACCAGTTTTTTTTTTTTTTTTTTTTTTCCATGTTTGAATTCACTGTGTAACTGCTAATATCTACTTCATTGAAAAGATATCTCTCCCTGTCTCTCTTAGTTGATAAATCAGTTTTCACTGATATAACTATACATCAAAAATACCTCTATAAAGCACCTCCTCTGTTTAAGGAACTTTGCTGAAAATAGAGGTATTTTGACAAGATACCTTAGACTTACTGGTCTTTGCTATCCATAAAGGATGCACATCCTTCCAGTTTATTTTTATCATTTTATATACTTAACTGCATTCATGAATAATATTTTAAGTGAACAATATAAAAACATTTATCAAAATTAAATGGAAGGTGATAGTATATCAGTGGGACTAAGGACGTTGAAGTTAAGGGCAAGCACTATTTAATGTGTTATTTAATTTAATAAGATATTCATTTTATTTAAGTTCAAAAGTCGTTGACATAGCACAGGACTCAAATAGTGGACGTTAATAAGGCTTTCATAACCATTATCTTACTTAATCTTCTCAACAAGTCAGTGAAGTAGGCAAGAACTGGATTATTTATCTATGTAATACAGGTAAAAAGTAAATTGAGTGTAGGAACTTTCCCAAACTCACATTAAGAAATAAAACCGAAGTTGCCCAGATAAATTTGAATTTCAAATAAACAATTTTTTTAAGTGTAAGTATCACCATGCAATATTTGGATTCTTATACTCTTTAACATTCTTAAAACAAACAAAAATATCCGTTGTTCATCTGAAATTCATATTTAAGTGGGCTTCCTCTATCTTGTCTTGCAAGCCTACACACAGTTAAAATAGAGTTACAAGATTCAAAAGCATATCTTCAGATTTCAAACCCAGAATGCTTTCTACCATGCAATACTGGCTTACAAGAGTGACCTCAAACTTTAGCAAGCCAGCCACAAGGTTATGGCAACTCAATACCTACACTATAGATAATTAGCAAAGCAGAAACCATCAATTACCTAACCATTACTATCTGGATCTAGTGCAGAGTTAGAGTTGACCCTCTTTCAAAGTGGTTTCTGCAAGCCATAATCAGATTATTTTTTTCATCTCTAGTCATTCTGAGTGCATGCACAATGCACTCCTTTGCCATTAGTCAATACACTTGGTTGAATTAGTATAGAGTTTGGCTAGAAAGTATTGCACTCTATGGAAAAAGCAGTTACCTTGAGCCCAATGCATGTCTTGTATTGATTATTTATTTATTACTAGTTATTACATTCATTTTGTTTATTATATGTATTTATTATTTATTTTTATTTATTATATACAATTTAACATAACTTTTTAATATTTTATAGGACAAAAGTTTTCTGTTGTTCTGGTAAGCTATTATAATCATATCTTACCATCATTTTTCTTTTGCAAAAAAATTAGATAATTCTGTAAAATATTCAAAATGCAGTTCAGATCACACAATTTTAATTATGAAATAAAGATTTCCTCTCATTTCATCTTTAACAAAAGTTTCTCACCTTTTTTCTATGACCTTTCCTTTAATATCAAAACACAACCATTGTATCCCTTCAATGTGCCCTGAAAAGAAATGTCAGCACTAGACAGAAAGTAGTATTGTGTCATGATCAAGATTATGGCTTGGGATTCAGCTTCCTTGGTAATTTCTCCTTGTATGCCTTTGGCAAGTTATTTAGCTGTCTAAGTCTCAGATATTTCAGGAATAAAAAGACGTGAATACAATATTTAGCACAAATTATCTCTTACAATTTTTACAACAACCTTATATGTAAAGTACCCAATATACATTAAGCACTTCAATATTATTATTGTTGTTGTCATTATTATTATTGCCTGCATATAATGGAGCAATGTTTATTCTTTTAGTGGACCTCCATTGTCAAATTCTTCAGGACCTTTTTTATTAATTTATCCTTTAATTATCTTCTTCATTTTGGCTTCATCTTTTCTGGTTATTGTTATTAGTATTATTATTATTGATGCTAATAAAAGTAGCCATATATTAAACAGGATTCTGTGTTTGGAATCAGAAAAAAAATAAACTATTTTTTATGTCCTAAGTATACTAGAGATTATCTTCACCTTGGTTGACTCATCTAAGTCTTCTTTCTCATTTTGCATATTGAGTAACATTATCTTGAAGAGCTAATATGAGGACTAAAGATAAAGTGTCCTGAAGTGGTGAATTCTCAGTAAATAATGGCTATTACACCACTCAAAGAGAAGAGAGGCCCATTTGAAAGGGTAGCCTTGGGATTACTACTTTTCTTCTACTCCTTCTACCAATAGCCGTCACCAAATCATAAACCATATGGAATTTATTGACATCCTTTGAAATAATAATGTTTGATAGTTCTAAGCCTTAAAAGGAGGTAAACTGTAAAAGATGTTTACATTCCTGAGATAAATATGTTCACTGATCCCTATCACCTCTTAAAAGAAGAAGGAAAATCACTTATGTAGTGAGTGCCCATAATATGTTGTCACAGTTCTATGCATTGCTACATCTCACAGGTTACAGGGGAAAATAATCTATGAAGTTATTTCTTCCCATCTTAAATATGAGTCAGGTAAACTTTAATCAGTCATCTGTAAACATGGAAAATTCCTATATCCACCTCCTATATTATAAAACTGAGAGACAAGGAGGTAAAGTAATCCTCACAAGCTGTCAGGTAGGTATAAAATAAGCTAAGATATGATAAGGACAAGCATATAAAAGAGAATTAAAAAATGTCCATTTCAGCCCTACATCTTCATTCGAAGCCCAGATACTTTATGAATCCATAGACAGCACAATCTGTATGGGATTTCTGCTTTCCCATATGGTACAAATTTCTAAAATCAGGGGAAATGGCTCACATTAGGAATGTGTCAGTAGCAAAGCTTGTGTTTTCAGTCAGCAGAGGCAAGCCAGAGATTAAGCATCCACTGGAAGCCTGAAGTATTGTGGTGACACCAGTCACTCCTGCACTGGAATTCAGAGAGCAAAGTGCTTGTCAAGTTCAAGATGATAATCAGAGCTGGCTGGGTAAGTCAGTTGTTCCCAGCTGCAGCCAAAGAAGCAGGTTGCTTGCAACAGCTGTACAATATATTAGTACCTACTCTTAACTGGATTGTCTGTGCAAGACTGATCAGAAAATGGTCAGAAATAAAACCAGTGAAGTAGATGTCTCAGAATTACCACAATTAGTTCTAGAGAGCCCCATATTCCCATAAGGCATTGGGTGTAATGGAAAGAATTAGGAGCCAGAGTGAGTGGAAATCAAGTCTTGATATTACTTTTCCATCTTTGAGTCTCAGTAACTTCCTCTGTAAAATTGGGATGCTAATATCTATATCAAACATTTGCCTCATGAAATGTGCTAATGCAGGCATATTGAATGTTTATTGCCACATAATAAATTGCTCTAAAATTTGGCAGCTTAAAACTACAGACATTTCTTATCCTACACAGTTTCTGAGGGTCAGAAATCTGGGAGTGCCTTAGCTGAATGATTCTGACTCAGGACCTCTCAGGAGATTTCAGTTGAGCTGCTGGTGAGGGCTGCCATCATCTGAAAGTTTGACTGGGGCTACAGAATCTGCTTCCAAGCTCAATCATGTGGTCATTGACTTATTTCCTTGCTGACTGTTGGAAAAAGGCTTCAGTTCCTCATCATAGATCTGCTCAAAATGAGACAGCTGACTGCTCTCAAAGTGAGTGATTGAAGAGAAAAAGAAAGATCTAGTGCCCTAGATGGAAACAAGTCTTTATTTAACTCAATCTCAAGTAACATGATATCATTTCTGCCATATTCTATTTAATTGGACGTGACCTTAAGTCCAGGTCCCACTTAATGGGAGGAGATTATGTAAGAACAAGAATTTTCTAGAGATGGGGATCTTTGAATCATCTTAGAGACTACCAATCATGGCATGCAATGTGCCTGCCACATAAGATAATACATTTTGGTTGAGATCTAAAAGGATTTTTAAATGGTTTTCTACTGTTTGTTTTTAAAATGTAAAATGAGGATAATAATTTTTCCTTTTACTTTCTTATTTGAGTTTTAAGTAAGTTTCCCCCCCCCATGGGGAGTTAAAGATTTTAAAATATTTATAGTAAGTGATTAATGGATATTAATTTTATTCCATCCCCTCTCCCTTAAGTCTAAATATTACATGATGCAAAAACAGTTTTATGATGCATTCTTTTGAATATGTAGTGATCCTTCCAACAATCTAAACTGACCCAATAATTCTCTATATACAAAGAACAAAGAACAGGGAAACATTATTTTCATCTTAAATGGTTATAAGAAATAAATCAGTTTTATCCTAATGCACAGTTTTAAGGTTCAAAAGAAGGAGAATTATACCAACAATGGTGAGCTTGGCATTCATTTATTGTTTTTGTCCATAAATAAAGCCTTACCTCACTACTCATGTTCCTTTCATCTCTGCAAAATAATATTTAATTAATCTGCCTTTAAAATTAAAACCTAGATGAATTGGTCTATCCAAAATGATTTCCTTTGTAGGGAGCTGTGGACATGGAGAAGAGGGTCCAAGGATGCTGATACTGAAAACTTTAATGTCATCATCTTGCCAACACGCTTGATTTCCCCAACCACAGTGTTCCTCATTTCAGAAAATAGCGGTAAAATTTAGAGTCACTCAAGCCAGGGCCTGGCAGTTAACTAGGACTGTTTTCTCATTTTTACTGATGATATCTAATCAGTGATCAAGATAGTTTGATTTCACTTCCTGTATATTATTCTCTTTATCCCTTTCTCTCTCTATTCCCTAGGGAAAAATAATGGTAGCGTAAACTATATGGAAAAGTGCCCTCATGATTCCTTTTCCTCTAAATCTTCCACCTTTAACTCAAAACCTATAAAGCTGCCAATTACACCATTTTAAGTTGCCAGACACCTTACTAAAAACATTTTTATAAGCCCTAGCTTGATTAAGATGTTGAAGCGAGACACTTCAGGACTCTGAAAAGACAGCAAGAACAGACAGAAAGACCTTTTTGCAAAACTCCAGAAAAAGTTAAAGGACTGAAGTAACATGGAAATCATTGAATCAAGAAAAGCCACTTAAAAATGGTAGGATCTCCTGGTGCCCTGACTGACCCCTTCCCCTTATCCCAACTGGCTCAGTCCAGATTTGGCCCATGCTCCCAGTGTGGATCCTTGGTCATGATACCAGAAAGAGCATAGTAACCATTGTGAACATACTGGTAACATATAAGTCTGGCCCAATATGTCTGATTGTGACCTGAGGGATTTGTCATCCCAGAACTTGTCTTGCATGAAGAAGGCAGCTTAGACAACTCTCCTATAGAACACTGTGGGAGACTGGTCAAGTTGTGCTGCCTGGTGGAAGGGAATACTGGCTGTAGAATATACAGTGCTGTGCTTAGGACCATAAGGAAACTGTTTCCTAGGGAAAGGGGACATTTGTATCTGTATAAACAAGAGAATTCCTGGAGCCATATGTACCTACCAAAGACAAAACACATGTGCAGAAAGGATTGGGGAGGACCCTTCACACTGGCCCAGAGCTATTCTCCAATTTCATTGTATGGAGAAGTCCTGAATGACAGCATTTGCACAGGTCAATATGCAAAGATAGGAAAGCTGTTTTCTTTTTTTCATTCTTGTTGTTGATAGTTCCTGACATACAAGGTAAGTTCTTATCATAACATTAGCTGCATGCAAGCTTAAGGAAAAATGTTTCAGAGACCTAATTCCAGTGATAACAATTTAAAAATCAAAATGTCCAGGTTTCAACAAAATATTATAAAACCTACAAAGAAAGAAGAAGTAATGGACCAGGCAAGGGAGACTATTAAAGCATTAGTACCCATCAATGAGGAAGACCTTTCCTAAGATACACGAGACAAAGACTTAAAAAAAAAAAAAAAAAAAAAAAAGTCCTAAATATGCTCAAAAAGCTAAAGGAAAACATGGATTAAAAACTAAAAGAAATTAGGGGAAGTGATAGATGAGTGCAAAATGAATATAAATAGAGATATGAAAATTATGAAAAGGAACCAAACAGACTGAAATCCATAGTAATAGAAATTAAAAATTTCATAGAAAGGCTCAATAGCAGATTGGAACTCAGAAGAAATAATCAGTGAACTTGAAGATAAGACAATTTAAATCATTCAATGTGAGGGGCAGAAAAAAGAAAAAATTAAGAAAAGTGAACTGCTCCTGAGGGAAATATGGGAAACCATCACTCATACCAATATATTCACTGAGGGTGTCTCAGAAAGAGAAGAAAAGAGGGAAGGGGCAGAGAAAATATTCAAAGAAATAATGGATGAAAACTTCTCAAATTGAACAAAATCATGAATATACACATCCAAGATGCTCAGTGAACTCCATAAAAGATAACCCCAAATAGAACCTCACAATGTTGTATTATATTATGATTGTCATATGCCAAACATAAAGAGAAAATTCTAAATGTTACGAAAAAGAAACAACATATCACATACAAGGGAGTCTTAATAAGATAAAGTACCAGTTTCTCATTGGAAATCATGGAGGCAAAATGGCAGTGTGGTTATATATTTAATGTGTTGAAAGCAAAAAGATGCCAACCAAGAATTCTATATCCATGAAAACTGTCTTTCAAAAGTGAGGGAGAGATGAAGTCATTCTCAGATAAACAAAAGCTGAGGGAATTCATCACCACTAGATTGGACATATAGGAGATAAGAGACAGTAAAGGGAGTTCTACAGATGGAAGGGAAAGGACAGGATATAATAGATTAAGCTGCAGGATGATATAAAGAGCTTTGGTGAGGGTAATGACATGGTTAAACATAAATTCCAATATTATTGTAATTTTGTTTGTAATGACACTTTTTACTTCCTATAGGACCTAAAAGGCAAATGCATAAAAAGCAATGATAATAATGAAATAAAACAATTATTATCAGAGGGGTCACAACTGTGGCAGGGGAGGATCACTGGCGCAGGGTGCTAGTGATGGGTGGATGTGTAGGGAGTGGTGCACCTGGGGCATGCCTCTATGGCATATGAATATGTTCAAGTGGTAATGGGGTATTGTCTCATAATAACCAAAAGAAAATTCAATTCCCATCCTGGGAAGTCCTACTACATTCTTTAATAAAGTGGCAAGAATCCCCTGAGTACATGGGCAATGCCTAATGAAGAAGGACAGGCCATTATGCCAGACCCTTGATATTGATGGCTGTACTTACAAACCTTTTCTTCTGAAATTAAAACTTAGCCTAGTATTATAGAATGTCTAAGAATTACCTCCTGAAAGCCTCCTTGTTGCCCAAATGTGGCCTCTTTCTAAGCCATACTCAGCATATAAACGTACTACCTTCCCCCCAGTGAGGGACATGACTCATGGGAATCAGCCTCCCTGGCACTGAGGGGTTATTAGTAAGTGCCAAATAGCAATGCATCCAGAAAAAGACTTGACCAAAAGGGGGAAATGTTAAATACAAATGAGTTTTTATAGCTAAGAGATTTCAAAGTGAGTTGGGAAATCATTCCAGAGGTTATGCTTATGCATGTCTCAGCAGGATCTCATTGACTGCCACAGTAATCACTGCCTTAAACAGCAGGTTCCTTCGGGCTCTGGAGACATCTAGACACTATAGGCAGTACAGACAATCTCAGGAAATCAGCATCCTGTCAGTAGGCCTAACTATGGAATAAATGCTCCCCAATGTAACAGAGTTAGACTCACTTACACATCTTCCTTACACATGGCTCTTTTGTCCCTTCTATTTGAACCTATAATTAGCACTATATTTGTTAAATATATGTCCCAAAGACTTAAATCTTCAGTCTATTCATATGCCAGATGAGCCCTGACTCTCAGTAGAGTTGTAACACCTACTCTCCAGTTCATTGGTCTCACCCAGGACAACTAACGAAAGGATGATGATGGACAATGCCCATCCCCCAAAACAAAGAGTTTCTACAATTGCAACCAAGACAGTTACATCCATCTGACTCATGAGATCTAGGCCCCCTCTGTAGCAGTTTGATATTACTGATGAACTCCAAAAATAAATATTGGATTATATTTGTAAACTGGTCTTTTCCTCTGGGCATATTAAAGTGTATTGGATTCAGAGGTTTTTCTTTTATTTGATTAAATATGATTAAAGCTTTGATTGGACCACATCAGTAAGATGTTGAGTCCCAGTGAGGGACTCCTGCCCCTTGGTGGGTGGGGACTCACAGAGAAATTGCACCACAGAGAAGGGAGGCTGGAGTTTTAATGCTGGAGCATGAGGAAATAAGCACACAGAGGAGCTTGGTCGTGAGGAAGGAGGGAAGGCCCCAGGAAAACAGACGAGCCATTTGCCTGATATTCTACAGCTGGCCTTGTGGAGAGAAGCAAGTCTGAGCCCAGAGAGAAGCAAGCCCTGGGAAGAGAGGAACCCAGGAGCCTGAACCCTTACAGATGTCAGCAGCTATCTCGCTCCAACACGTGGCAATAAACTTTGGGGAGGGAGTTATCTTGTGCTTTATGGCCTGGTAACTGTAAGCTTCTACCCCAAATAAAGACCCTTTATAAAAACCAACCAATTTCTGATATATTGCATCAGTACCCCTTTGGCTGACTAATATACCCTCTCAATCAGAAAAAGAGTGAGTATCACCATCCCCCAAAACGCAAGATTGTGGAATGAACAAATTAAAGGGGAAAGGCAACTATGGACTAAAGTGGAATTATTGTTATTCTAGTAATAGAAGAAACTTGTATCATTGACATAATGCCAGGCCCATCAGAGGTACTGAGGAGAGGGAGAGGGAAGAAAAGGTATAACAAGAGGGCATTTTGGGACATTGGAATAGTCTTGCATGACATTGCAATGATGGATACAGGCCATTATAGACTTTGCCAAACTTATAAAATGGTGTGGGGCAAAGTGTAAACTATAATGTAAACTATAGTCCATGGTTAGTAGCAATCCTTCAATATGTGTTCCTCAGTTTTAACATATGTACCACACTAATGAAAGATGCTGATATGGTAAAGTGTGGGAGGGATAGGGAGTAGGGTATATAGGAATCCCCTATATTTTTGATGTAACATTTATGTAATCTAAAGCTTCTTTAAAAATAAAAAAAAATAAAAAAAACAATGATAGATCAGTTGTTTTGAGCTCCTAATGTATAAATATGTAATTTGTGACAAGAACTATATAAAGGTGATTGGATAGAGGGTACAGGAACATAGTTTGTGTATATTATTGAAGTTAAGTTGGTACCAAAAAAAAAAAAAAAGTTTAATATTTAGGATGTTAAATTTAAGTCTTATGGAAATTACAAAGAAAATATCAGAGAATATGCAAGCTCACAGAGACAAATTAAAATACAGTTTGTGAGGATGTCATGAGGGGTGATGAGGAGTTAATGTAAGGTGGGTGTAGAGACAATGACAATGAAATGCAATACATGACCCTAGAGGATATCTAACAAGGGAGGAGAAAGGGCTTAAATGGACAAAGTTGGGACAAATTTAAAAATGGGAATATAGAATGTAAGCTTTATATTGATGTAAATTTCTTAAACTTGGTAACTCCACTTATGGTGGTTACATAAGGCAATATTATTTTCTTAGAAAATATACGTGACCTTATTAAGTGTTCAAGGGGAATGATGTTTACAATCTTTATCAAGTATACAGAAAATGGATGGATGGATGGATAGATAGATGATGATGATAGATAGATAGATAGATAGATAGATAGATAGATAGATAGATAGATAGA